>NNCF01129955.1:537444-596502 GCA_002313205.1 Laupala kohalensis | reverse complement strand
AGGAGGAGGAAATAAGAAGAGGAAACAGAGGAGGAAGAGGACAAAGAAAGAAGATAAAGAAATAGGAAGAGGAGAATAAAGAAAGAGAATAAAGAAGCAAGACAGAAGAAGAAGAAACACGAAGAGGATGCAGAAAGGAGAAAGAAAAGTCGCTTTCCTACACGTTGCAGGTAAGGAATAAAAGGTGAGTCCTTCCAATTAATCTTCAAACTAACAGTTGTTTGCGCAGTGACAGCAGTTAAATATTTGAATTCAATGCACTGAAATTATAGTGAAACAGGAATTTTTCCGTATTTTCTGTGTGATAGAATTTGAATTTCGTAATTGATTGAATTCTTCGTTATTTTATGATCATATCGTGACGTAAGAGTAATCGTGTGTTAAAATATTAATATTTTTGTACCCTAAAAATTTTGTTTTGAAAATAAATATATGCGCTATATATTTTATAAACTATAATATATTATGCCAATTTTCGATTTTCATTTCAATATTTCACACAGATATAATTATATTGCATCATTATTAACTTAATTGAAGGTGGAAATAGGCATGTTGGGGAACACGCCACCTTGGACACCTGTCGCACAATATGTTTCCCATAGGGACAATTCAGTATCTCTTTATTCGGAACATTGATTTTTATGAATCACCTGTTAATTCTTTCGTTTTTATATACTTTATTACGTGACGCAAGAGTAATTTTGAAGAAGATTTTGTGTTAGATTGCATAATACATTCTGCCTTTAAATACTGCAATTCTATTGTCTTTTTCGTGTTTTTAAATATTCCCCATGGATTTTCAGAGCACAGTCCAGAAACAGCAACACGACTAGTGGCCTTTTTTTCTTTTTATTCTAGACCTTTTGGATACCTTGATTACAACACAGTCATTTGTGATCTTGGTATTCTTCCGATATGTTTGGGAATCGCCTTTATGGAGGTGTTACGTGCAACAGAGGTCTGAAAAATAAAGGAGCAACGCGCCATGAGGATTACAGCTGCCCCATAAATGAATGACTTTGTGGTGTGGAAATATCCTCACACTTTTTTTAATTTCATGATCCAGTAAAGATACTTTGAGTCCACAGGTCCAACACACTCTGATTATGTCTCTTTGGAATGTTGCTGTTACAAAACGCAAAGATTGATCTTGGTACCGGCAACATCATGTATTTCAATGTTAGAATGAATGTATGATCTGTACAAGAAAATAATAAATTAGAGCCACGTTTTGTAGGAGAAGTCAGAGAGGAATTTCTTTTCACTTCCATGTTGATGTCGTCCATGATGATTCCGGGTGAAGTAGCGATGGCAGCATATATTTTTGTTAATATGTTTTACATGATTTATTGATTTTTATTACAAAATTATATTAGAGTGAAGAATAAAAACCGAAAGTTTTTGGTCATTGGGTTGTTGCAAATGAGATTCAATTCAATAGTACAAAGATAACAATTCATATGAAAATCCGCCATTTATTTCGCTTCGGAGCGTAACATGTGGTTGTCTCTTTGACTAGCGAGACAAATATCGAAATGATGGAACGCGAATAAGGCTCATCCTACGTATTTTCATGTAGTTTCACGTTTGAGAATCCCCCAAAACAAAACACACTGACATTTCTGTGAATATCAAAAGAGATTTATGAAAAATGATTTGGGCGAAATCGAAGCTAACCTTCATAGTGGGAACCAAAGAATCGTATAACAACGCCGCCCCGTTGAGTTAGGTCATAATGCTTTCGATCCAACTGGAACGTACGGTCTAATATCAAAATGACTGAGCTAGAAGCTGAGATAAGAATGGTGTATATTGAAATAAATGAATTCGTGGTTTTTATTTAATCATAAAAATGCGGAAAATAGTTCCAATGTATTACCATTTACAGAATAATGATGAAAAAATGAATTTTTAAAAGATCACATGAGGGGATTCTAGGCACAGTATTTATTGAGATTCACTATTTCATATATGTTACATTTTATTTTAGTTTATGGTTATTATTATTATCGTCATAGTTAGCGTAAAATTTTCAATTGAAATAAACTTTTGATGGGTACGTTTAAATTCTGCCACAGCTTTCATAATTGCAGTTAACATGTTAGAAAATGTGTGATACAAAGTCAACAGGAATTTTATTCAGCTTAAAAGCAGTGTTCAAAATAAAGATGTCAGGGGGAGGGGGAAGCATTTACCACATTTCAATACAATCTTTCATAAAATTGTCAAGAAAATGTCATGACATTGATTTTGACAATTATTACTGACAATCACACGAATTATTTTTCCCTTATTGGGAATATACATGAGTGGTGGAAGATGAGTAAAATAAGCCAAATGGGAGGAAATTGCCTGGTACCCCCTCCTTTAAATCGAACCTTACTTACAATATTTATACCATCACTGCAAAACGTTCTTCGTCCCGACGTATTCCTCTGATCTGCGAAGTCTCGAACCAAGGGCATCAAAGAGCCAAGGTCGCGTGGAAGCGTGAGTCGCATGATGCAACGGCGGTTGCCCTCTCGTGATCTCGGTTGCTCCGCGGATCGTGTCTTCCTCTTCGACGTATCATTCGCTCAGTGTTTATTGCGTTCGGAAGCACAACAGACACAGCTTCAGGCACTAGGGTGACCGTGCAAACCAGCAAAACTAACGCACGAAAAGGGTACTAACAACTAACTAACTATATATAATTTTTTTTTGTGGGGTTTTAATGCTCGTCGACATTGAGGACATACAAGAAAAGAGAAAAAAACGAAGAAAATGAAAGATACCCTTGCCCTAATACCGTCGGGATCGAAAAGAACAAGAGGTGACCAAGGAAGGTAAGGAAAGAGAAAGGAAGGAGCCTTCACACATGTAAGTGGAAGTAATGCGAGACAGCACGGGGTCCCGAGTTTGCCAAACAAGTACATACTAGATGTAAGTCCCCTGGGGAGAACTAACTACACAGCAGAATGAATGTTTACTTGTCGGGTCGGGAAAAATTGATTTTCGTTCCGAAAGAGCCTACAGTTTCATCAGATTATCAAGAATAAACAAGGAAATGATACATCAATGCAACGAATTTCACTGTACTATATACATATGACAAATATCACAGAAAAATAGACACAGGAACATTGTTTCATAGAAAAATTGACTAGGAAGCAAAAGAGGAATTAAACTGATGAACTCCCTCCACACAGTACACAGAGCACAGACAACGTCAACCCGTTTTACTTTCCAGCAAAGGCCCGTCAAACAAACGATGAGCAACTATCAGCCAGCTGCTATAATACGCTGAAAAAAAAAGAAAAAAGAACGGTATGGGCCCGTTAATCCGAGTACCGGATGATCCGAGGTCGGATAAGAGGGGTTTTACTGTATTATAGATAGTATAATTTATGATGACAAATGTAACCGTACGTTAAACCTCAGCGAACATTTTAAACATTTGGATCGTATTACTGTTCCGAAGGATGAAAATGAAGAGTGAATATTTTGAGCATAATTCGATCAATCAATGTCATAATTTCATCATGGTATAGTATACTATTAAGCGATCAATAGTTCAAAGTATGAAGCGTGTTTTTTTCTCTCTCGAAAACAGCTCTAACTTCATGAAACTGGTAGAAAAGATATATTTGTTATGGAAAATTGATCAAACATGATCTAGTTGTATAGACAGTTATATCAAATAACGTACCTTAAAAGTGGTACAATGGTCTAGGGGTATTGATCTCGTGTCGGGACCACGATTTGAGTCTCATCAAAATAACTTAAAAAAAATAAAATCGGGGAGTCCCTTTTGTTTAAAATACACGCGACTGGTATCCGAGCAATTATATCGATCATCCAGATATTTCATTTGATAATCACAATTCCAATATAAAATTTACTCTCCCCACTGGCCTATCATAGTTCTGGTGTAGTTAAAATAGTATTATATCCCGAAAACGAGATCGGATAGTTTCAAGTAGATGGCATTTTCATTCCAAAAACTCCCTTCAGAAAAAAAATGTTTGCATTTTAAATAAAATAAAGAGACACTTTAATACTAATTTTGCACATAGATGAAACTTTATAATCTATGATCATAAAAGTGAATTCAACGAAGTGACGGCAAACATGGTAATAAAAAAATATAAGAATTGATCTACAATTTGAAAGACTCGTTTTTTAAGAATGGTTGCAAGTTGTAGAGCTAAGTAAATGCTGATGGAATAAGGGAGAGAAGAACATAAAAACGTGGTTTCTTTACAGAAAAAGCAAAGAAAATCCTGAATCCTGGTAGTGACTGATTAAGTTTACTGATGGGTCCGGTCAGACATGTGTAGAGGTTTTTCATGCAAATATTAAACATAATATATTGAGTTTTAATAGCTTAGATCGATAAAGGTATATAATAATGTAACCATACAATTTTTGGACGTATGAAAGACTTCATTCTCAATTGTTTTTATTGTGGGGCTTTACGGTTCGTCGAGATCTAGGTCATTATCTCCCCGCGTGTGGGACTCGTCGAATGACTCAACCACACCCACTAAAAACCCTCCTGAATTACAACTCAAAACTCAAATATCAACATATCTCAAATATCATTACATAAAGCATTACAAAAATAAAAATAAAATAAAAAAAGGGAAAGAGGAAAATGAAAGATACCCTAGCATCGGGATCGAGAAGAACAAGAGGTGACCAAGGAAGGTCAGGAAAGAGAAAGAGAGGGGTCTGGCACGAGTAAGTGGAAGTAATGCCAGACTCAGCTCGGGGCCAAACACGTACTTACTAGATGTAAGTCCCCTGGGGGATTGATTCTCTGTTAGCAGAACTACACAAGATTCGTCGTACCCTTTATTGCCGGCGACTCGAAGTTGTATATAATCTCATTTTCAAAGTTGAAAACAAATGGGTCACTGCATTTCTTGAAATCTAGTTCAGCGTAAGTAAGCGTCCATTTCACTCACTCAAGGACCGAGAGAAACATGTAGAAACTCATTTTCTGACGAAGAAAGCCCTTAAGCACCAATAACGCACTACTGCTGTACGCTGCTTTTGAAATATTCGACAGGCGCCAATTTACCGGAAACATAATATCCGAGAATTAACGTATTTTGTATTTCGTTTCGCGTTTACATTTCAACACTTTCGGCACGCTTAGCTTTCGTCAACAAAGTCTTTCATATTACAAAGCGCAATGAACACTATGGGAAACTTGCATGATTGTTCTAATGAGCAAAAGTTTTGCTTAACATTTATATTACAAACAATATTAGAAAGGGTTCACTTGATTAGTAGAACAAGTTCAGTGTAGTGTGGTTCATACAGCTGAAGAAAACGACGTGCAATTCAAGCGTTTCGAGTAAAAATAAGTCATTCAGTAAAAGAAACAATATTTCGTAAAACTATTTTTGAGGATGTTAGTAAACTGTATTGAATTTCAACACTGTCGGTTTGTGTTATACGAGAATGCTTGCTCGTACTTGAAACATGTGCCCCAATCAACTTTCCAATTACAGCTCTAACAACAAAACAGCAGTAAAAAACCTCATTTCAATAAAAATAATATAATTTATAAACAAAGATAAAAACATTAAAATTATCAACCACGACGACATACTAAACAGATCAATAAATTTAAAACTGTGTATTCCCAAACTCTACAAAGTATATGTTGCCTACACGTCTGCACATCGAAACTAGTGGTGCAAAACCATTGCACATACTTTGTCATATTCGTTGTTCCATCTGCAGCATAGTGACAAAAATATCGTAAAACTAATTTCGTTGTAGTCAGAAATTAATGTGTTTTCGTATCTGCAATCCTCCTATATATTTTATCAATATATCTTTCATTTCAGTTTACGAAAAGTGTATTCTACGTCTGCATGGTCCATTTACAGTACTAAATATTATTGCTTTTTGAAACAGTAAAGTAATGAGTAAGTGTAGCAGATAGAAATTAGATTAATGCGTCTTTACCAAACTTTCAAGCGAAATACCACTAATAGGGATGTACTGCATACATACATACATAGGACATAAGACATCATCGCCAAAATTTGAAAATTGACCCTTCTAGAGACAATTTGTAATGACTTCGATTTCGATTACAATACTTTCCTTATACATTCTGCATAATTGGAAAGTAAGAATTATAATCACGTTTATTTCCGTCACAGATAAAATGAAACGTTTAAAGAAAACAGATATTTGCGAATTTTAACTCACAACTTCCGAGTACCTACTCGTGGAGGAGTGTTTGCATCGTCAACAGCCAGGCGAAAAATTGCGACGGACCTGGACTCGAACCCGGGACCACCTGCTCTGGCCGCAGGTGTGCTGTTCACTGCATCACCCGCCTCGACTCCCAAGTCCTCACTCAAGTTCAGGCCGGGTGGAAGTTGCGTGAGGACTTGCGAATCGAAGCGGGTGATGTCCGCCGCGATATTCACCTGGCCGTTGAAGATGCAGATATTGGCGAAGCCACATCAATGGGGATTTTAATAATCTTATAAACAAATAGAATGTGCATACAGAAATCAAATTTGTTTCGAATTTTTCTAAAATTAAGCTTGTCCTACGACTAAGGCGTAGAAACGTTATATCCGCCGCCATATTTGGATCGGAATTGATGGGATGGTCCCTTGCTTGCTTCCGGAGAGTAAATTTGTTTATTGTCCTCCACGTGCTCATACTTAGTTTGTTTTTGCTTTTTCGACCGTAAATTATTTGTTCTACAATCTTGTTTACTTCACGTATTTAATAATTCTTCCTTCCATCACCTTGAGATATTCGGTTGCTCCCTCGTTCCGAGCAATTAGTCGGAGAGATGACGGCGCAACCAGAGCTCAGGTTGGAGCGAGCAACGAGGTCTCGGTCGCCGCAACACGGCACATCGTGAGAAGAGTGACCTTCATCTAATGCTTCCTTTGATTCTCTTCGCCGTATTTATTTGAGCACGAATTAAGAACATTTGTAGGAGCAGAGGTCTCAACTAGATCGGAACGGAAAACTGATTCGGAATCTACATTTCTACATCTACTCATGCAATAATATCTTAATTTCGACAAATAGTGCATTCACACTCTCTAAACAACACTTGCAACGCATCATCAGATAATACTAGTGTACATAGAATTAAATCAATAAAATACCTGAAATCGGCATAAATAAACAGAGTAACTTGAACTTGAAAAAAATACAAAATAAAATAATAACAACTAAAAATGATGGTGTAATACATTGCGTGTTACGAAAAAAATATATTCATTTTTAAAAACTGACGAACTTTTAAATCACGAAAGTGATGGAAGTTTACTTTGGTTAGTAGTGCAGTTTTTTACATCACTTTTATCTGTAGGTCACCGGACATTTGTGAAAGCTATTTAACTTTTTGTGAGGTGAGATGCATAAATCACGAAACCACAGTGCTCCGCCGCCATGTTTGTTCATGCTCTTATGCATTTCAAACGTGACAAGTGAGTTCGTGAATATTGTTTGAATTATATTATTATAATTACATTAAATCATGTTTTTTTCTTCGATATTATTCATATTATTGTGTTTTAAAACAATTAAAAATAATAAAGAAAACAATTATACAGCTTCGTGATTTGACGAAGTTGGAGTGCTGCTCGTCCCACCTTATGATCCTTTGTTATGAACCAAGTTCGTCATTCCACTAAATTGGAATAATGCTCAAACCACCTATTAACACGACTTTCTTCCCAGGAAATAAAAGTTCACACAGCCGAAAATATATTGTAGCATAACGTTTTAAGAATTTTCTATATTTCGTAAGATCATATAACTAAATATGTAATACGAGTGTATGCTTCATTTAGAAAAATATATTTATTGCTTCATTGGGTAAATTAAAAATTGCAGTGTTAAATTACTAATAAATTCTAAAATTCATTAATTTGATAAAGTTAAGATCTCTGAATTCTTTCGTTTTGATTTGACTTTTAGGTTATGTACTTCGAAACAATGTTATTCACAGCCTTCATATAATTTTCCTTGTACGATTCGGTCACGTAGATCGTACGATCAGAGTCCGCCTCACGTAACGCAATCGAACTCCAGCGACACATTGGAACGCTTCATAGTCAACATTTTTGAATTACATCTACTTATCATCAGACAATTTTAATTGTTTTGCCGCTCTCGTAATTCGGCAATATTAACCATACTTTGCATTTCAATAGCAATAACATTTTAGAATAATACTTTAAAATTTTAAATAATATCGTCGATTACTTTTTCCGATTTCCATGCAACAGACATTCCAAATAATTCATTTTTATTGGTATAGACCAGCTGACCCGATTATGATTTTTGCAGCTTGTTCGAATTTTTAGACTTTCCTTTGTAATTGTTCCAATTTTTTTCCAGTAAACGTTCTCAGGACCAAACAAAACAAAAAAAAGGATTACGCATATCAATCGTTCGAATCGTGAGTTATGGATTAATCTGGAGTTCATACAAAGATCCCTTAGAAAAAAAGTACTTTCAGTTTTTCCCCAATTTTCCGGGCAATTTTTCCAATTGTCCTTTCTTTAAAACCTTATTCCGGCTATTACGAATAATATTTTTTAATTAGCCAAATCGGTCCAGCCGTTTTCAAGTGATGCGCTTACCAACGAACATCATTGAATTTTTATTTATATAGATTATGCAGGAATGTATGAGAACATTCAAAGTTCTTTCCTGCTGGCTGTGAGCAATGCGGAGCTGTTCTTGCGCGTCGAATTCCTCCAATAGTTGCAGAGCTGCGGCCGCAACTGGAAGGCGAGTCTGCATCAGTGGAATGCGCGTAAGATTCCTCAAGGGATCCACAACGGACGAAACAACGCGGGTCACGTGCACAAAGGGGAATACCAGGTACGGGGAATGCGCGGCGTTATTGCGTTCTCATACACGAAAGATTAAGAGTCGTACTGGTAAAACATGTTCATAAAGCGATGTGTTGCCGACACGCGGGGCATTAGAAGCTCGAGCCCGGAGCACATCTACTTCTACTAAACTTACAAAAAGTGCTACAATTTTTAGAGCAATTTCTTAAACAAATTTCTTTCAATCGCAAATTATATATGCAAGATGCACTTTCGTTAGAGCTAGTGTAGGTAGAATTAGAATACCTTAAATCAGCATTAAGAAACAGAGAAACATTTACACTTGAAATATACACCTCACCGGCTATTTCAATGAAATAATTGCAATTATAAATGACGGTGAAATACATCGCGTCTTATGGAGAAAACACTCGTTTACAAAATCACGAAAATGATGGAAGTTTACTTTGATTTGTAGTAAATTTTCCGTAGTATTTTTACATTACTTTTATTTATAGGTCACCGGACATTTGAGAAAGATATCTCACTTTTCCCGAGGCGAGATGCGTAAAGCACGAAACTGGTTCTCTCGCCCTCCATGTTTTTATATGCTCTCATGTATTTGAAACGGGTCAAGCGACTTCCTGAATATTGTTTGTACTGTATTATTAACTGATAGACAGAAATTAAATTTTTTCATCATTATTATTCCTATTGTTGTATTTTATAACAATTAGAACAAAAATACAGAAACATATCGATGATTTGTCTGACCTTACGGGAGACGAGGGAATGTTGCTGAGGGAAAAGGAGAGGGAAATGTGATTATGTTTTACACGATTGTGAGCTGAATGGGGAAGAACGTGCGTGGGGATGAAACGGATGCGAAAGGAAAGGAAAATAATAGCAGGAGATAGGGGCGGAATACATCGCAGGTGAAAGATAATATAATGGAAGAGTATGTAAGAAGAGTAGTGAGTGAGGAAAGTGATAAAGATGAATTAATTGAAGGGAGAACTACAGACACTAAGTGGATGCAGAAAGTATTTTCGGAGCTCTACCCTCCGCGAACCCATTAGGCACCTACGGGGTCTGTTCGGGGATAGTTTGACTTTTGATATGGACCATATTGACAATACACTCTCCTAATTATAAAAACAGGTATGTAATTGAAGGGTTTTTTCGTTTTACCATTGCCATCTGAGCAATTATCTCTGAGCTATCCTAACAACCCCTTTGCTGGTGTAGTGACGGAAGTTGTGTGTTAGATGTAGATGTTGAAGTCGAGAGATGGGTAACAATTCATTACAATACCAACTTTCAATTTTTCGTGCAGATACCAAAATTTCTTCGGAAAAATTAAAAATAAATACTTCGTTATTTACGTAGCACAAAGAGAGAATTGGACTGTGAACATTTTGACGGTAATATCCTTTACGGAGGTTCTTGAAACGAAAAAGTGCATTTCGTTTGACAATTAACCTGAAAATTCTTTAACGGTTGCATTGACGCAATCTCTACCTATATAATAAATGTCCAATTTAAATTATCTTTTTTAAAAACTTTATTCTCTATATTACTGGGCAAAACTCGGTATAAGTCGCCAAAGAGGTAGCTTCGAACTCAGAGATTTCGCAGAACATGCTACGAAATCATTATTTTAACATTTCGCATGATTAACGTTAATTTTTTAATGAAATTCGAGGAAAGGGAAACATTGTCAGTCAATATAAATATTTCTGAAAACCGTGACGCATATACGTTGCATGTAAAATGGAGATCAGTATAAAACCTTTCTCACGAAAATGTCACACGAGCAAGGTGCGGTGAACAGGGTAGATGTACCAATCAAGGAATGTCGTGCTTAGCCAAAACCGCCTGAACATCCAATGCAGTACGAGCCGGGGCGTTGCCCTAATGGAAAATCTTTGACTTGTTTTTCCACAATTCCTGTCGCTTTCTTCTTACTCGTTTACGGAGAGTAGCTACGACCTCAAGCTAATAATTCTTATTTAGGGAATGGGTATTTTCTGATTAAATCGCCAAATTTATACTTTCTAATTATACAGAACGTGTAAGGGAAGTATTGTTATTGGTCGGAAAAAAAAATTGGCGATGATGTCCACTGTCGTGTGTGTGTGTTTCCCAGATAATTAACGAACAAATTTACTCTGAATGCATTGGGGTTAGAAGCCTATTTCTAAAAAATATTATCGTCCATTGTCGACGTTGAACGTCGTTCAGGACGTGAGTTATCTTCAATCTTTTCTCGCTCCTCTCTGTACCATTTAATCATTTTATGCAATTTTAAAGATTTTCTTTACGAGTTCGTTTTACATTACTCTAATCCCTCACACCAAGTCGAGCGTATGAATAACGATAAAAGCTTTATTGAATCCTTCGTTCAAGGAGAAGATCAAACCGCGCGTTTTCCCACGGAGTAGTGGGCGGTTACTAGGAATAGAGTAGGCGGGAAAGGAGGCGGGTATAGGCAAGCGGGAGGAGGGCTCGACGTCAAGAACTGTCAACCATATTTCACTCTCACGTGGAATTTACTGAGCACAAAGGAGTGAGACAAATTCCTAGCGGGTAAACGCTCACAACAATAAGTTCAGAGTATAGATGTAATTAACATGGTGTAATTTCGTCGAATTCACCCACCACTTTTTTTTTCACATAAAAGTGGTATTGAGGGATGCACTAATTTTAAAGTTCATAACTGAATTGGTTAATGATATGAGTGATCGAATCAAATACCACTCAAATAATAATAGTCGCCTACTGTAGCTCAAGTAAGGGCTCTAATGACCTTGACGTTGGCGAGCCCTAAAGCCACAAGAAAAAAATGTAGCTCAAGTCTTGTAATAATAATAATAATAATAATAATAATAATAATAATAATAATAATATTTATTTACTGCACATGAGCAGATCTTGCCCGGTGGTAGAAGATAAGAAAATAAAGTAAAATATTCAAAAGTATATATCAAAGAGAACTGAATCTATTTTTAATAATTACGTATTGCGCATTTTACGGCTGATGACTCGAACACTCCATTTACCCCTTTAGTACGCCTCACTCTACTTCGTATTTCTCCTCTCACCCTTTCTAACTTGTTTACCTGTTACCTGTTATCACTTATCTTCACAACCACTATCTTCACTAACGCACCCCTTCTTCCAGAACTTGCCTAACCCTGAACAGACGCAGAGTTCGAAATCTTTTCTACAATCGATGCAGGCATTAAATTCAGACTCTAATCGTTCTATTGACAAATGAGGATTTTCTGACGTCTGTTTTTGGTTTCCTAGTTCTAAATTTAAAAATATGATATTTTCTACCTATGTGAGAATGATATTCCAATAGTACGCCGCTTACCTCGAATCGATTCTTGGCGGGTTTTTTAAATTTTAAATTGTAGATTTTCTTTTAAATGTCTCAGTTCATACAACTGAGATGGTTGAAAGCTCAATCCTCTGCGACTTACCACTGCAGTTGAAGTACTTCGAATATTACTTTAAACGCTATAACAACAATATAATAATAATAATAATAATAATAATAATAACATAAACAAAGGAAAAGTTGATGCTGAAACTAACAAAATAGTAAAGTATTTTGCCATAACATCGTTAAATGAAACCTACAAATATCTAGGGTTTTTCCAAGGAAAGATGATAAAGCTCTCTACTATCAAATCATCTGCTGGAGGAGTATCTCAAGAGGATTAAGAAGATAGTACAATCTGAATTAAGATCCAAGAACATGATTAAAGCTATTAACACCTTAGCACAAAATCAGACTACCTGTACTAATAGATTCCTTTGAAATAATATCGTGGTCAAACACAGATAGTGAGGATATTCAAAGAAAGATCAGGGTATTAATGACACAAAATAGAGTGCACCATCCCAAATCCTCCATTGATAGATTGTGTTTATCTCAAAAAATGGGAGGAAGAGGCTTGTTAGATTTATCAAGGCTACACAGTCAACAAATTCATTCCCTGCGAGAATTCTTCCATCGTAAATACATCAGTCGCCTTTACATCAACCAGTAGTACAAAGAGATAAATCGTACATCCCTTCGAGGTTGGCAGTGTTGGAAGTGGAATTGCACAGTGTATCAGAACATCAGAGAGAAAGGTTAAATACCTGGAAGGAGAAACAGCTGCATGGAAGACATTACAATGACCTACACCAATCAGAGGTGGACCAGAACGCCTCTAATATGTGGTTAGAAAAGGGCGATCTGTTTGCCGAGAAGGAAGGGTTTCTTTTAGGAATTCAAGTATGAACACCCTTAATTACAGGAGATATATTCTAAAAGACCCCACTGTAAGCGACAGCAAATGCCGCCAATGCCATCTGGTGGAGGAAACTATCCAACACATCACTGTAGGATGCAAACGTTTTGCTCAGACGGATTACTGCACAGGTACAACTTGGTGGCAAAAATCATTCATCAAAACTCACTCAAAATAAAACCCCATATTACAAGTATCAACCAGAGACAGTGTTAGAGAACAATACTCATAAATTATATTTTGATCGAGCCATCCTCACTAACAAATCCATCCACCACAACAGTCCAGGTATACCGTTCATTGACCAAAATAGTAAGACCACATTCCTCATAGACATTGCAGTGCCAAACACAAATAACCTACAGAAGACAATAGCTGAGAAAATTTCAAATTACATCCCCCTCTCTCAGGAAGTTCATAGAATCTGGAAGATGAAACAAGTCCATATAGTCCCAATAGTAATCTCTGCAACAGGAGTAATTCCAAAAACTCTACATCCCAGTTAATAACATTAAATTTACCCGAAAACATTTACATATCTCTGNAGAAAATTGAAAGAGAAATGGACACTTAGTCTCTAAGCCCGTGCCATTTCATTAATCAGCGTTTGCTGAGAAAATGATAATAATGTCTTTATTACGTGGTGAGGCTCAGGCCAAAAAACACTTCACGTCATGTCTAGTGATAAACCCTTGTAGAATTTGACCTCACTAGCTCGCTTCCAAAGTCCTCAATTGGTCGTAGCGACAAAAACAATACAATAGCTGGTTATCTTGAACTTTTATTCATGTATACATAGGATAGTTTTGAAATACTTCAAAATATACCCATTAATACAGCTTTAATATCACATGTTAAATATATTATCGAATACTTTTCATGTAGGATGGTGTTTGGGACACAAGATTTAAGTGAACAACATGAGACATAACGCTGAAGATACACTCCGTATAATACCATGTCATGATTTCTAATATCCCTCCCCCTTTCACTGGTATGTGTGACACCTCGATTCCTTATAATCTTAGATTCAGGACTATTACAAAATAATATGTGAAAAGAGAAGGAAAATATTTATCACAATGATAAGGCAAATTATTTCAAGAAGTGTATGGGAACTGTTTACATACTCCTTTAAATACGTTATTATTATACCCATTTCTTCGAACGGAGACTTTGATAAATTAGTCTAGCGCATGAGAAGTTACAATCTTAGTGTTCATTTCTTGATTTTACTCCATTTTTGTTTGGTTGTGAACATTACTATTGTAATCCCATCCCAACCCTTCATTTTTACCTACAATGTTACTCTAATTGATGAAATAGTTTTTACTTGGTTCTAGGGAGTTAATATTATAGAAATATATCACTGTCTACAACGTAATCATATGCAGTTTTCCACTTTTGACGATAAATAAATTATTTACGATATAATGACTTCAAGAAACTTTTTAGCCAATTTTTGCTTCTTTCATCCCGTCATTCTTGCTAAACATGGTATTGCGTTTCCCGTAATTCGCATTCATTAATAATAATTGTTTTGTTAACGTTATCACATATGAGAAAGAACAGAGTTACATCATGTTTCGTTCCCACTCATTATTTACCAACACAACAATGACCTTGGATCCGAGCATTATCATTATTTGAAAACAGTGGTGGATCCAGAATGTTTCTTGGGGGCGAACGTGGTCCCGCTAATAGGCGACCTGCACCGCCGTGACGAAATTCTTTCGCGCTGTTACACTCCTCACATGTAAATGGGCATGTGTGAATTTTTTCGCGAAAAACGTTGTTCTTGGCAACGCCAAAGCAGTGGTAATCACAACTAAGTACCTTATGTTAATAATTTAATTGTTATATTAAAAGGTTATCAGTCGTGGTACTTACACTCTTATACGTGCATGGTACTTGGAGCATTTATTGGAACCACATGTTGCATTTCGAACATTGTCCATAGTTTAATTATATTTGGCACTTACCATGTTTCAACAGAATTTGGATAAAACTTTATTTTCTAAAAGCATAATAAGTTGCAACATCAAACAACAGATGTATTATGGTTTTTTCATACGTTTTCCTAATCAATTATGGCGTTTAATCACCTTTTTTGGGTGTCCTGGGAAACATGTTTTTGGTACTTAGAACAATATCAACGCTTAAGGTGAACTTGTAAAAGGGAACACGTCGAGATGAAGTATTGCCAAAGTCTATTAAATGTAAAAGAAATATACGTTAAATATTTAGTAATTTCTTGTTGAGAAATCGGAGGGAACCGTCCACATCACATCACCTCTTGGATTCGCCAGTGTAAGTAAAGGGAACCTTTCTCGAGGTCAAGGTGACTTCAGTTCAAGGAACACTCCTCACTCAATCCACAAGTGCGCTATGAACCAATGGGTGAAAGGAAACTGGTGGCAAGTCATCGGAAATACACTACGATTTTTGAATGCAACAAAATAATTTACATTACTGTTTTACGTCTACTATCAGACATGTACTAAAATATTTTTAACACCTTGTAAGTAAGTTCATTGTTATTAACACATGTGACGTCATAATCAGGTGATAAGTAGGTAAACTAATAAATTAATTTTATCTTGAATACAAAACAAAAACAAGTTAACTGCACGTACATAAAAAACAATTCTATAGAAAAATAATTAATAAAACAACCAAAGCAGAATAATCAAAATAAATAATAGACTTTAGATATCCTTGACCGTTTGTAAATTTAAGGTGTTTCTCATGAATTTAATACTTGATAATTTAGAAATAATACTTTTGAAATAATTTGGTTCCTGATTAAATGTAAAATCATTGTCTCATGATATTGAATAATCTTCATATAAACGGTGTAATGATATAACAGTTTTAGTTTTCTTCTATAGAATTGTTTTATGTATAGTTAACTTGTTTTTATTTTGTTACAAAGATGACATTTTCTTTGTTCATGTACTTTATTCACCTGATGACAGAAAAACTGTCGAAACATCGTGAGTGTTGATAAAACAATCAGTCTATTTTTGTTGTCGTTCAAAATATTTCATTTATATTATACTTATATTGGTCTTCTCGTACACCTTATCAAGCAGTGTATCTCTCACAATTTTATGGAATAACCTCCGTGATTGTCTGAAAGAAAAGAAATGTTACAGGGTGGTTTTTAATTGAGAGGTTCTCATGATTCAAAATAAAATTTGAATATAAAACATATAGGATTCAAATTTTTGAGAAACACTTTTCTGATTTTTTGGTCGATTTCAATGAAATTGTGTATAAAATTGTTAAATGAGTAGTGTCAGCATCAGATCAATGGAAGAAATCATGTGAATGAATGGCCTGGGTTAAAGTCTAGCAGCCCTCTCAAAAGTTACCAAATTTGGGAGAACTGCCAACCTACTCAATTGATTCCCCCTATGTCGTATACTACTCGACTTATCGATATTTTCATCTTATACGTTGTATTCACTACCACCAAAACTTGACGAAATAACTCTTGAAGAGCCTGTCGTTAAAATACTCCTTTGTAGCGTAACACAAAATTAAAATTCCTATTTATAAAACACACTGCGTAAATTACCCAAGAAATCTTAATTTATTAATCTCCTTTCAACGAAATTCATTTTACGGTAGTGTCTTTGTTGTTTCCAAAGCGTTGGTACACGCGTAAGGTATATGTAAGTGCTACCAAATGATGATTTTAATATCAAACGACAATCCAAGTCTTAACGAGTGTGGGGATTTTGTTCTAAAATATTGGTGGTGGCTGCCCTGAAACACCACTCGAGTCCGACATCTTTGTTATTTTTACTGCCCAAACTCTCGATAACTTGAGTATAGCAACGTATCCCAGTTGTTTCAGTCTGTGGGATCGGCGCTTTGCCCAAGGTCAATGTCTCCGGTTGGGACAGGCTAGACGCAGTTACTTCGAAATGCTCCAATAACGCGATCGCAATTAACCACCTCGCATTGCCCCATTAAAGAGCAGTTTGTCTCGCATCTGTGAAAGGGGATCTATAGGAACCTTCAAGCGGTCAAAGCCAAGTGAAAAAGCGTCCTCCCTTTCGAAAGGTAACACCTTCCAGCAGACGGAAGGACGAGCGTATATCAACGTTGAGATTTCCAGACACTCGACAGTAACAGTTGGTGCAAGGTCACACGGGGGTTCCAGATACGACATCGTCCCACTCGAGTTGTTTAAACAAAATCACATTTAAAATAAAATTAACTGAAGACGTACATACAACATGTTTCTAAACATCCAGTTCCAGGAATAACAAATAAAATAATCTTTTATACTAAGAATTCTGATGAATGGTTCTCGAGTCACGTGGCCCAAAGTATTAATATATTTGCAGGTCGTTTGATATTTTAAATTTTTGAATAGTTAAATAAAATACCCCTTCACACAAAAGTCTCTTGTTCAGAGAAAAGAAACAAACAATAAATTTACAAAACTGTTTAGATAATAAATATAAACTGTGTAAATTATATTTAATGACGGGTAATAAGAAGCCAGGTAATGACTTGTGTTGAGAACTGATGTATGAGAAAAATTGAAGTACATGAGAAAATATGTTCTGCGATTTTATACAGTCGTATGTGGACCCGTTGTGATCCGAGAGGGCATGATAGAGGGACCACAAGTCTCACTTTTTCAACATTAAGACCAGGTCCTTGAAGAAAGAATTCAATGTGTTCTATCAAAGAAATTGTTTATGAGTCCGCCGAAAATGCACATAGCAATAATAGGGGTTCACAAATTTTGAAGTTTAAGAACTGCTGCTCTTGTGAATATGTACACAATCACACTTTCTCTGACTGTCTGATCAATATCTCACATAGGTTGCACCGTGTCTTTATAGACAGCCAAAACACAGATTTACATTTAATCAATATTTCTTTTCTTTATTTCATCCATTATGTTAAATGTGAAGGTTGACAATGACGACGTTTCAAGGTTCTAAATTACGGCCTCCTCTTCAGGTCTTTTCAGCTGCTGTCATCACTCAAATTTCCTAATACTTCATGTTCTGTGAATATCAATTTATAAGTCATACTGCATACAACATTTCCTAAAATTCAAGGTATTATTTGTGAGATGTTGCTCTTGTTATTCTTGTTTTT
This sequence comes from Laupala kohalensis, assembly GCA_002313205.1. NCBI lineage: Eukaryota > Metazoa > Arthropoda > Insecta > Orthoptera > Trigonidiidae > Laupala > Laupala kohalensis. The sequence goes on along the minus strand of NNCF01129955.1, from coordinate 578,243 downwards.
TTTCCAAAAATATTACATCCGGGATATATTAAGATATATTTCAAAAATATTACATCCGGTGTATATTAAAATATATTTCAAAAATATTACATCCGGAGTATATTTGGATTTTGGGTAAAAACATGAAAATGTTAACACGTTTGGTCTCTCTGGTTCTCATATAATTTCGTAATTTATGCAAAAGAGTTTTGTACCTAAATATTTTACGATCACTTTCTTTTCAATGTCAAATTTTATTTGCCTCTAATGTATGACTATGTACCACTACCATCTTCGTAAAGGTGTTTTGACAAGAAACCGAGCTCTATCTCTATCTGCCTTCACTATCTGCCGCCAGAGACCTCTTTCAGTCCCATGAGGTCTATCGGATTCGTTTCGATTTTTAAAACTGAAGTTTAGTAAAGAAAAACATGATTTGAATATAGAATCTGTATTTCAATTAACAAATGTGAATTAATTTGAAAACTGAAAAGAATATACAACATTATTTTAATTTGAACTGGTCACTAATACCTTGATACAGAGACTAATTTCCAATAAATTAGTCAATTAGATACAGAAATATTCTTGACGCGGTTCTCGGAAACAATTTCGAACAGCCCTCGCATTATTAAAAGTTGGCGGCCATGTCGTATATCAAGACCCCACTTAAAAGAACAACACTATTCATAAGAACAACACTAGTTCCTTCCTACGCTGTAGATGAAACATGAAGAAGAAGAAGATGGTCGTAAAACGACCGAAATACTGAAGTGACCGTGAAGACGAGTTGGTCCAGTTCGTTAGATGCTATTCCACTTACCGTTCGAGATTCCTATAATGAAGAGATCCTATTCTCCATCGTAAACACGAAGAGTCCAGTTCATGGCCACTAACGCTTCTGTATAATTAATACTCCAAAAATTACGATACGGAAATCTAATTAGAATGTGTCATCCTTAACCTTTTATTTCTGTCGAAGTTTACCCTCGCATTTCGTGGATTTAAAGCACTGTGATCATCGGCATAAGAAGCAGGATACGCGGCCAACATCACGACTTCGACCTCTCGACGTGTGAGAGACATAAGATACTCATTTTAAACGAGGATATAAAGGTAGTTCTGGCGACAGAAAATAAAATCTATTAAACGTCTGAAATTTGTATAAATGAATGCAATAATATATGCTTATATCGATTTTAGTCTTCAAAACACACCTTACCGGTCTTTACGTAAACTATTTAATATTCGTATGAAATACGCTGTCTCTTATGAAAAAAAATATATTCGAAAACAAAACATTTGCTGAATTTCTTTAATATACAAATTTTTTAACTGGAGTAAAAAAAACTTGGGAACGTTTCGATTGATTTGACTCTCTCACCCACAACTTTGCGTTGCTTGCTCAAGGGTTGTTTCATCCAAGGATTCATTTATTCTTGCTTCGCGAGGTGAAACTAGAAATGTTTATAATCAAGCGTTGTATAAAATTTGTACAATTATTAATTTGTACAATTAACGCGAACAGGATGTGTGGTGGTTAACATCCCTGCGATCAAAGCTGGAGTCCCGGGTTCGCTTCCCGGTTCGTAGTCATTTTTGCCTGACAGAAAGTTATCACAATTATTAATTTGTTTGCTATACGCAGGTTGTTTAAAAATTCCATTAGTAAAATTATTTTCACTTTATAATATACATTTTATTTTTTCTTGAATGAAGGAAGATTGGTGGTAGATAAAACCTCGGCAGCGCCGGATAGTTATCTAGTATTTTTATATACTTCAACGGGCATTCAGAAGAAATATTTAATATTTCATCTCTAGTGTCTTGATCATGCTCAACATTTAGAAATATCTCACAGGTGTCATTATATATGAATTTATTTTCGTTATCTTTTACAAAGATGAGCGCACATTGGCCATTAAAATACTTTTTCTAACATTCCAACAATTTGGCTTCTCCATTATCTTGTCCTATTAAATACTGCAACCAAACTTCCCAATAAGAGTACAGTAGAACCTCGATTAATCGTGTCTCGATTAACCGTGTTCACGATTACCCGTTCTGCTCACTCTTCCACAGAAAACAAAAATTCCAACTACATATATAAAGCCAACTATTTCCACAATTGCATGTAGGTTCCTAGACTTCCATGATGTAATGAATTTCAGTAAAAACAGAACTGAAGTATGGAAAATCATTTCAAACCGCAAAGACCAAAGACTGATTATTCATATTTCAACCCTAGATATCATGACATTATACACACTTATGTATGTATACTGTACATAATTCGTTAGATAAAAAGTGTGTCGATTAGCCGCTTTGGTCATTTATTCGTGCGACCCCTCACCCATTACCCCGGATAATCTAGGTTCTACTGTACTTTAGTTCGTGATACTGATATTTATATTCTAATATATGTAATCCAATGTTTATTTCATTATTAGTCGCGATGAAGCCCCACCAAACGTGAACTGGTTAAAAAAAATCCTCAGTAATATACAACCCATGTCTTATCGTGCATCGTGGGTGTACTCTTTAAATCTTATGATGACTTCGTCTGATAAAACACGATAAATTAGCTCCTATTCTCGTTCCAGATCATAAACTTCACACCTTACTGAGCTTCTCCTAATTCAATTCTGAATTATCAGGTCTTGTGTTCATTTCTAGAGAATGTATTAGTTATCACAGCTACAATAAGTAACTAGATCAAGTCTTTAAAGACCTTACCCAACAGAAGGGGTAATTGGACCACAAATAAAAATTGTAAGGAAAATTCACACAGGCGTGCCTGAACTCGAACATAAAGAGGTAAGCTGAATTCAGCGGAAAACATTTCTTCTTGGTTGAGTATCACGGAACTCTTCAACGTTACAACAACTATATTACATTCAGGTGCACAATAAACAAAATAAAATAAAGAAGATTATTTTATACCAGGTGTTCAAGTTAACACAAGGTGCAGTGATAGAGTGGATTTTTTTCAAAAAAATTGAGTTAAGGTCGTACAGTACTGGAAACTAAAATCGGCCTTCGAAAAATTCCCGCGCTCTTAGCAAATTGGATTTGTTAGGTTTGCAACGCCAATCCCCTGCGACGGGGATGACCTTCGTTCGACCAACCGTAAGCAAACTTGAAACTGCTTATTTCGTAATTTTTAGAATATTTTCGAGGGTCGATTTTAGTTTCCAGTACTGTACACATTTGTATTCTTCATGTTTGCAGTTAGATGGACTAGTGGGGCATATCATAACTACAGCCGCATTGTCAGTAACGCATGTCTGACTCACAAGCAAATGTTTGTTGTGGTTGTGGGAAAATTAGTATATGTCTGATTTACACTACATTTCCTTATACCAGTAAAGGCATTCCGTGTTGTTGTCATTAGAGGGGATATTGTAAAGATGGATAAGAAAAACCTTGATGTTATGATGATTAAGTGAGCATGGAGATCTTCCTAAACCTGTTTCGCCCATTTCTCTCAAACAGGTTTAGGAAGATAAAACTACTATGATAAGAACTCATTAGGATCACTTAATCTACTTAAATTATTTGAATTTATATCTCTTGGAAGAAAAAGGAGAGAAAACCCAATTATGCCCCAAAAATCATCCCCATCATATATTTGTAATGCCATAATTTAACACAAGTTTAGTTAACTTATTAGAAAGCAGTTATGCTTTAATATATTAAAAATATTTTAATTTTTACAACTTTTCTAGTAAAACACTTCGTTTAAAAAATTATATTTTGCTGAGTTACACCACTATTCCTTTCCCCGCCTCATATGTTCGAGAACAGTATTGTGACATTTATTCTCTCATAAAGAATGTCATTACTACTTCCTTACTTTTATGTCTTTGGGTTATGAGGTTCAGGTCATGAGCCATCAGGTTCTTCCCCCTAACCGTTGGACTTTGGAGAGGGAATTGGGAAGGAGAGATGTTGGGTTGTCGGGGAACTTATGGTACCGAATCGACATTTGTCTGGAGTAGGTGAGGGAAACCCCAACTGAAAACCTCACCAAATTCGGCCGAGCAATGTTTGAACCCACACTCTACCGCTCAACGGGATCGCAGAAGAGAACACGCTCCCACTAGACTACCACTATCGGTCATTTTGTGTTTCAGTAGAAAGAATGGTTGACAATTCCTCGAAAGAATCTTCTAGTTTAATATCCAAGCAAAAAAACATAATATTGTGTTTAACGTTAAAACCCGATGTGCATCGAATCGTGACACCAACCGCTACAGTACTCAGATGCACTGACTCATGACCCAATAGCATTCGTTATAATTACAATGTTTAATCCACCATATTCTTTGGACTTTTTATGATTACTCTCATAAGTAAAATTACATCGATCACTAATGAAGTTAAAGGAAGTGAACAAGTGGGCTAATTTCCCTCATCTAAAGCCCATTCAATTACTGACACACAAAATTAATGAACAGACTAACACTGGAGAAGGAATGTCAAGGACGTGTAATACAAATTCAACAAAAGGTGATATTAATTAAAATCTGATCTCACACTCCTGCGATCCACGGGGGTATCGTTGAAATTTAAGGAGTAGACTGAACAATTTTAATAAGAGAGGTATTTGAAAATAAATTGAAAAAAAGACGCCTTTGTAGCATTTGTAATCCAAATATATCTGTATATCAATATAATATAAGTATTTATTTATTTATAGAGTAGCTTTATTTGTGCGGAGCGTTTCACATTTGATTTCCCTGTCGGGAGGTTACCTCTCGAAATTCCCAGAAAACGAAGGGGGTTTTCAATGGATGAACACAAGGATAAATTGGTGAAATCCTGCCGCCGACCCAAAGAGTTCATCATGTTGATCACGGAGTCTCCAGAGTAAGTCAGTGAACGTATCGCTGAATGTAAAGAAACCCTCATGTGATAATCGTTAAATAGATCTCCACAATGCAATGTTTACTTTGACACCTTAGTTGATATTCACTGATACACCGGCTCACTTAATATCGATTGGAGCACCAACGCAGATACACTGTAACATAATTTTATTATGACTTACGCCTGGAAATGATATAATTCGTATCGAAAAGTCGCACAACAGTTTTTAATGATTGATGGCGTTTTACAAACATTTTATTCTTCGTTACAGTCAATTATTGGCTATTTAAGATGCTACAAGTCGATGTGTGATATGTTCTAAACGCGAATAAATAGGCCGTTGAACTGGATCGTTGGGGTTATTTTATGTAATTATTTAGCATTATGGTAGGCATTATTAACACCGCAGATTCTCGCTGACTTTAATGCTTTTCTGACCAACTTTAAATACATCGTCCATTTCACTTCATCGAAGACGACAGTGTTGTGAAGCGCATTTCCCGAAGGGGACGTGTGATCTGCCCAGGGCGCTAAGAGATCGTAATAAGTATCAAAATTCTCCTAAATGTAATCCTTTAATTTTTCCATCGACAGTATGTATTCTCAATTCCATTTATTAATTATTTAGCAATTTTTATTTCTTTAGAACTCGTGTAATGTAATTTTTGCTAATGAAGATTATAGTACATTTGAAGTTTATTCATTTTTACTATCAGATATTTCAAATAAATTGTAATTAAAAGTAGTGTACAACAGCGATATTAAAATTTATAATGTTTGAATATTTATGTACTTTGAATGTTTATTATAAGCTACACCTAAGCCTAATTACATGTTTTATTTTGAAAAACAAATTGAGAGCGGGGCGTGTCGTGCCTACATAGTCCTAGAAATGGTTCATGCTCCAACGTTCAGGAACTACAGGTCAACTATAAAATGTTTAACAGTATGGGATTTGTTTTCGTCGATAGTAACCCTGTGCAGTGCTGCAGCAGGGAAGTGTAGCGGATTGCGTTTATCACACTTTGGCATATGAAGGCGTCTAACAAAATATGCCAAAGAACATTATTTACACGAGAGACAAACACTGATTTAAGGTTACATTGATCATGAAAAGATTATCCTAGAGTACTTTTATGACGTTAGAACTAATGGAGCTTTAAAAATAAATCTCAGGTGTTCCGTTGAAATCAGTGTCAAATATATAAAATATGGAGAATACTCGAAATGCCACATGTGAATTCCAAAAAACACACTAAGTACCACGGAAAATACCCAAAGTTGTGTATGTGCCCCGACTGTCGACATGACATTTTGCCTGGCGTTACGACAAAATAGTAATAAATATATTCTAATATCGATTTCCCTGATTATTACTACAAAATACATGTTAACTTCGGGACGATAAATACTCTCACGCTGCCTTTCGACCGTCATAGCTATCAAACTATCAACAGAAGGTACTTAGATCGATAACCACAATATTGGCGTTGCCAAAAAAGAACGAAAAGGATAGTGTGCTTCCTGTATCACTTATCTCCTGTATGGGGATGTGTCCCAGGTCTTCCGCGGTTTAGTTTTAAGTGGAAATTGTACAGTTGTGGAAGGCGAATGGGTGGTGTAGTGTTTAGCGCCCCTGCAATCAACGCTGGAGTCCTGGGCTCGATTCCCGACTCGTCGCCATTTTCACCCGTCTGAAAGTTATCACAATCATTGTTCACCTCCATCGAAATGATCCCTCGTACATGAATTATTTTATTTCTTGCCTGATCAATTGTAGTTATATTTTTTAAACGACATACAAATTAAAATGAATGTACGGCACATACAATATATATACGATTTACAACAAGGTCACCCGCGGAAAAAAAATTCCCACTCCACATTTATAGCATCAACTTCCCCCATCTACAACTCACGTTTGTTCAAGTTTCCATGACCTATTATTGAAAGCATTGTAGCGTGGAACCCTTCAAGTGTATCGTTCATATTAATCATACAGATTATTTTCATTCAACTTATATCAATATTAGCATAAACCGGACATAACATTTAAACTGGACTAACAATCTCAATAGATCAATCTCGTCAAAATGATACATTACAGCTGCAATTACCGCAGAATCTCATAAGCACTAATGTCAAGCAATATCGGAAAATGACTGGAATAGAAAAATGTGTTCGTGTAAGATTCAAAGGTGAAGTCGTATAGAACGTGGTTAACGGTGCGGGACGAAAAACACTTGATTATAATCAAGTAGTCATTTTAGTCTTATAACCTCATATCACACAACTTCTCCTGAACATTATTTACACGGTGACTTCAAGGTTAAAGTCATCTAGTTCGAACCTTTACTAAGGAGGTTTCAATATCTTCAACAGGAACAGGAAAACACAAATCGTTTCAAGTAAGGACTTCTTAATCTGAGTGTTCCATGGGCCGCAAGTGCAACACCAATTGTGTTTCGAAATTCGATATTGATAACTTTTAATTGCGCATTAAACATATTTTGATTGTATCGCATTAGTCCACTCATTCAGAGCTCAAAACTAGGGCTACCCTTAAAGTTTTTGAGAAGTCCTGATTTTTTGCTGTTTAATGAATTTGAGGGGTCTGATTATGAATTTCAACATTATCCCCTCGAGGATGTTCGGAAAATACAACTCCACGAGGATATTATGGTATATGCTATTTTTAAGATATTTTGGTCCTCTCATTAATTTTTTGGGTAATTAATTTTTATATTTAATGATACAAAATTTGTTAATAAAGAATGAAATATAAAAATAACAAAATATTATTATAAGTGTTTCTATTATAACATATACATAAGGAAACTACTGAAAGATGCAAAGAGTGAGGAAATAAAAATCAAGAGAAAGAAGAATTTACTGAAGAAGCGATTATAATATTCCGGCCAGGGGGGCGGCGCTCGAAATATCTGGAAGACACAAGGACAGCGAAGCCGGAAAGGCATCCGTCCTACGGTCAGTTCTCGCCTCCCAACCCGTCCGCGTACACGCGCCTTCGCAGCGAAAGAGTAATAAACGAGATTATTCTCATGTGGTTGAGTTTTAGTACATCCCACTTCCACATACTAATGACATTTTCAGAACGTATTCAGATATTCGTAAAATATATATTTTGCTATTATGATTATACAAAAAGTATTTATAATTTTTTATCTCATACAAATTACCTGAACTGAAAAATATGTATATAAGTTGATAAATTCATGTAGTTTCTACGGAAGTCCGACTTTTTTGTGTTAAAACAAAAAAATCTCTTTTCTTTCCAAAATAAAGTTTATTTTCAATTTTTATTTTTAAAAGAATATTTTAATTAGTTTATTATTATGACAATATTTCAGTATTTGCTTCAATATACATGTACTCGTACAGTAAAACCTAATTTGTTAATTTTTTGCAGTAGGTAAAAAAATAACTAAAAAAACATGTGCGCAGTCCCTTAGACCGACGGCACCAATAATGTAACAAAAATTCAGGTTACCTCAGCAGGGTTAATTATGATATAACGCAACGCTAAGTTTAATAGGGTATACCTCTTAGGGTGATGATTAGATTCAAAATTTGTTACGCTAGTCCTTGTATTTGACAAAATCTTGTACTTGTTGAAGAACGAAATTAGTGTACCAAAATTTGAAATTGTTCTCATCAATAGTGCTACGTTTCATATTGCAACAGTGTAGTAATTTGCGAATTATGAAAAATTTCTAAACACTTCCATTATTTGTCTTCTTTTTTGGAAGAAATTGAATTTAAGAGGTGTCTTATGTAGAAGACACTAAAGAAAGGTGGAGTCTTAATGAAGGAAAACTGTTCTGTTGATTCTTCAAAATAAAATATTGTTGATTCTTCGAAATAAAACATGTCTTTGGTTTTTGAAAAAAATAATCGCAATCCAGAACGCGATGAAAATTTGTTCACCAATAGTTTTCGAAACGATTCTAATAAGACCTCAATAAACTTACTATGACGTCGGCAAGTGCTTCACAACTTACGCCAGTCAGTAGCAGCGTCAGCTGTAGATATATTAGAAAGTTGAGATTAGATCACTCCCGTTTTATAATTCTAACTTCCTAAGAGTATAAATGAAACTCACCCACATACTTTCCACATGAAGAGAATAAGTGAAGACTCACCTGAAAATAAACAAAAAATTTAAGGTTAATACTCCAAGACAAAAAAAAATTCAGTACCCATAATATAGTTTGCATAAAAATAAACAGTTCATAAATCTTTGTTGAGGTATAATAAATATACACAGCAATAAAATAATATAGTGTTCAAATATACGACAGTACCACCTAAAGACTATGTTTCTGACTCCTATATTTCTTGCATGAAGTATATGTAACCTTTATACAAACTCCGAGTGATACATTTGCTAGAAGCATGTGCGTAAATACGAAGTTAAAATAATCCAGTTCCTGAAATTCGGTAAAAGATGGAGTTTTCGAACAATGTGATATTAATATTTTAATGTTATAATTATAATTTATATTACATAAACACACATTTCCACATAGTTTACCAATTAAAAAATTGTTTTAATTAATCCTAAAAATGAAATGCTGGTGAACTAAGATTGTGTTTTACTTAATATACGTTAATCTTCCATCGGAAAGTAAACAAGGCCTGTGAGTATAGAAAATTGTTCGAAAATTCTCTTTAATTGTTTCAGAATCGATATTGCATTCCTCCTCTTAAAAGAAAACTCTCCTCTACGTTGAAATCTAATTTTTACATATCATTATGATTTTTAAAGAATCGCGCAAAATATTCCCCACCAATAATTGAGCTTCTAGGAGATAGATTAGTATAAATCACTTACTCTTAATGCTACCGGACTAACTTTTGCGATTCAATTCAGTTGAACTCAATATACGTTGCTACTGAACAAGAAGTGCTGCTGCCATGCGGTCATTCACTTAGTATTATTCGTAAAATGGTACAAGTCAATATCGCGAAGTTTTTTACCAATACCATCTCTCTCAGCTCCTCAATCCATCATGGATGGTTCACACGTCTCTCGATTGAGCCAAACTACGTGCAGTACCGCGGCAAGAGAAATAATTTTCTATTTTATTGTAATGTTAAATTATAAATTTTTACCACATTTTATAGACAAATAACTGTATTTTATTAATAACGTTTCTTCAACAGGTTCGCAACTTTAGGTATTTCTCATTAATGTCACACTGATAACATAACACGGATTAAATTACGTAATATGCAGCAAGATACAAAAAAAAAACGAACAAAATTATTATTCACTGATAGATAAATAAATACCCGATATTTTTTCTGTGTCTCCACGTATGATCAAACTCCCCATCGTGGTTTTTATGTGTATCATTTCGGATATGTAGCGATTACATACTTTCCTTGTCTAATATAACAGGATCTGCTGCAATAATACGAGAATAAGGAGCTTCAATGCAGCAGAATCGAATGTTCAAACAAATCACTGCTTAGACGAATACCATTTCATGGATTGGAAAAACATCGGGATATCAAACAGGGAAGGTAATTGTTATCAAATCTGCATGTCCGAAACGATACATAGCACGACCACAATGGCGAGTTTGAACCGAAGGCACAGAAAAAATTTCGGGATATTTGTTTATTAACAAACGATAATTTGGAAATGGCTCCTCTTTTCACCGTAATCGTTTCAGAATTGTTTCTGGAGTAGAGGACTTGAAACAGCTTTGCTCCTTCGGGGACAACGCGTTGAGGCTCCTCTGTGCCCTGGTCGTGGGGCACGACCACCGCCTGTTCTCAGACGTCCTCCCAAAGATGGGAATGGCATGTGAATGAGGTGCAATGATGAGAGAGATTGTTGTGGTGGAATGAATGGCAACGAAAACGGGAGGACCCCGAGAAAACCTGCCGCGAACACCGCTTCGTCCACCACCGCGAATTCTACTTGGATCGGACCGGGTTTTAAACCAGCGTCACCGGAGGTAGGAGGCGAGTGCGTTTGGCACCGCGTCACGAGCCACCCCTCTCTTATCACTGATAAATCTGTATATGGTTTCTGTAGAAGGTTCACAGTGCTCTCGCGGATATTAATTCTGAAAACCGAATCCGTGGTGGCACGACCCCGCAAAACAAATACATCCTTCCAAATTACACACACTTGATTTTTTGTCACGACAACACTTTCTCTATTAAGTATGTGAGAAAGTAAATCACGGCATTCCCTTTTCAGCATTTCCTGTTTGGAGATTTTTCGCCCGCCGCCGTGTGTCCATTCGGTCGGTCCATTCTCTGCGGTTATTCCCCATCTCGTACGTGAGGCTTCGATCCGAAGAAAGACTCGTTATGGGAGTTGGGTGGAACCACCACTTTCTCCGTTTCGCCTCAAGAAATGAAGCGGTGCGTTCTCCGGGCGCTTTGGAACAACGCCTTCGGAATGAAAAGCTTCGGTCTCTTTGCCGTGGTGTGATGCAACGGTATTCGTGCCAATAAGACGGATGTATGTGATAAGACGTACACGGATGTATGCGGTCATGACTTAAAAATCATCCCATTTAATTACCTCTCCACGAGGTACATCTTTGTAAAGTTCAATGCTCCTATCTATACCGCCTAGGGGCGGCATCTATTGAAATAATAATTCTCGAATTTAGTGTTATTTAATAGTTACGATTTACAAACATTACCTTCCGAATAATCTATGTTTGATAATAACACTAATGAAATAACCTTTTTTGTTTTATTAAATAAAAATATGTTGGTATAATGTTAATTTTGTAACACATAATTCTATAACTATTTTTATTGGTGTGCTGGAACGTTAAATCCGCCTTTGCCTTAGGGCCCTTGTCTGAATTAAAGGACCCTTGCTTGCTTCGGGAGAGTAAATTAGTTTATTGTCCTCCACGTGGTAATACGCAGTTTGAACTGCTCTTTTGACTATAAATTTAAATTAAAATTTATTAAATATACTACAGATACGAAATTAGCAACTAATCACTCACACATATTAAGTTTTGGAACATTAGTCTTTGTATTGTAAGGATAATTATATAGAGAACTATCTGAACACTCCCAGCATCTCTCAGGACTTTAAATTGGTCTTATCCCGACCGATTCACATAATTTCGCCTAGATTAGTAAAAGTCTTTATTGCCCTGTCCGATTGTCGTGTATATTATAACCTTGATATATTGCTGACAGCGGTACTAGTTACCCACGCTCGCAATGTTAAAATGAGCAATATTCAACGTCCTAAATGTCAATAATATATATAATATTTTGAAAATTTGGCAAGCAATTCAAGCCTATCGTTTCAATGCGTTCCTAAAATTTGGGATCTGTGTCTAATAAAGTGACTAATGAAAGAACTCTATCAATGTATGCATGAAGGAGAAGAAGGTTGATGACAATTATGATAATATATATTGTATTACTAAGTAGTTATTTTACAAATTCTACAACGTTGTAGTACTAATGATGCTCTTTGTATAGCTTGAGTACTGAAGATGATTACCTTCACTCCTAAATCATAATTGTTTATAAATTTTTTCATGAGGGTACAAAATTTAATTTTGGCGGTACAAAATTCATAGATTTGATTTGTATCATTTCTTTTTAGATCTCTCGACTTGTTAACTCATAGTAGTTTCGAAAAACATCGATCGCTACAAAACCCTATAATGTTTTCTCTATCAGATGGCGTATTCCGTTTCCTTCTATCGTGAAACTGGAACCGGCGACAATTACTCCTAAAATGGCTAACAATTGTTTTTCTACGAATTTGCTTTTTGAGGTACAATATAATGCATACCTCAATTTTTCAAATCTCAAATTTGGGGGTTAGCGACATTAATGTAATGTTCATAAAAAAAGTATTGTGTGGCCAATATGGACAATTTTACCAAGTTGGTAGATATACATCAAATGGTGTAGATTTGTTCTCGATTCACATGAAGTCTGCGTAGTACAAATACTTCTTTCGATTAATTTTTTTTTCTTTTTGTGAATCGTTTAACAATTTTCTTGAATAGGAATGAGATTTTTTTTACAATGAAGCATAAGATAATGGAATCACAGCAAAATGTATTTGTGCTTATCACTTATACGCACTACAATTTAAACATGCAGCACGTAATGATTCTACCAGGACATTACCGTTTTCTTCTTTCGCGTTGGATGTATAATACATCAACAAGTACAATACATCTGAATTCAACAGCCGAACTTTGCGACTCCCAATCTCCCTCGCCACAAACCGGAAGCTTGGAACAGGAACCAACCTGTTGGCCACTATTAGCATCGTTTGTTTTGCTGCGTGCGCGTGGAGGGGGAAGAGAGAGAGGCGAACGCGCGCGTGACTCCTGGGAGGTCTTCGGAGGCCGGCCCCCTTGTTTATTATTATCATCCACTTCTTATAATGTCCGAACTCTGGGAAGCGTTTCGTAACTCCTAATTGGATGATTAGTTCCTTGTCATGAGGCACTTTTCGTGGCGTCGTGCGTCAACCTCAGGATTCCTTTTCCAGTGCTTCGAGATCATGATGCTTTCGGTTCTAATAGGTATCATCACCTGGTCTTATACGTCATTTAGCAATATTCCTTTTCAGAAAGTATTAAATTATTTTGACTTTGACCCTGCCAAAAAAAAATTTCTAACGAAGACTTCTTTCGCAATTTTTGGACCCGGTTCAAGGAACCCACGAAAAAAACGTTCGGACTAATGAATGTGATTCCTGAACGAATCACCTTCGTTTGCTGAAGAAGCATTCTACAAAGTATACTCATCGAGACGGCAAAGAGGTTAAGGTCAGGGTCGGAGACGATTTCCACTCTGCTGATTGGAATAGCAATCGTTGGCCTGGCGACTCCTGGAATTCTATTCCTTCGAGACCCTCCGGTGGCCAAGGTCCTAGCGTTTTTAATCGTCACCAAGCCATTCCGGGTTCAATTCCCGGTTGGCTCACAAAAACTTTGTACCTTTTCACTTTAATGTCCCAGTTCACTACTGCAAACTACTGAAAAGCAAACCCTCCTTTTTCTATCCACCTCCTACTGTACACAGTATCAATACCTCTATTACTAACTACTCCTGCTAACACCATGTGAGCCAAATTGTAGGTAAGCCCAGTTAAGTGGTCCAGCTACTAACAATAGCCCTACCTCCCACCTCCTACCTCCTATCGCTATGTGGGTAAGCTTCAATAGCACGTTACATTTCCCATTTACACAAATACTACAATAAATAAATAAATATAGAGACGTATTCCTTAAGAATGAGGTATGAACCTAGCACTATCCTTCCATCCAGGTTTCCATCGAGATAGGTTTGATAGCACGTGATAATGGCGATGTCACTTCCTGGCATTATATGCTTGAGATCTCGTCGAGATGTCATACGTTCTACATCAAATGCTTGCTTGGGAAAAATAAAGTATACAAAATATGCAACGAAAAACATAATATCTGTAATTGATATACATTTATGTATTCCTTTTCAAACTGTCCGCCCTTGAAGAACTAAGAAGTTGCAGGCATATTATAAAATTCCTCATATTTGCGTTCAATTATCCTTAAAATGGGTGCATTCTCTAAATGCAAGCGATAACTTGCTATCTCTAGCTGACAAGGGTATCACATCCAACAGAACCCAATACAGTTCTTGTAAGCCCTCTACTATAACCGCTGTTTCTTTAGTTGATCATGGCAAATGATAGGATCTAATTGGAGATACCACGTGCTGCGAAAATGGAGATGGAAGATCTAGCATGTGTCATAAACAATATACAGTATTCCAGATACCATCACAAACGTTTGTTATTTACTTTATCCATTTAGAAAGAAATTCGGGAAGATAAGTGTGTTACTTAAACGAGCCACGAAACAACTCTACCCTTTTCTGCACCTATAACTTATATGATTTTACTGTAGGAATTTGTCCCACAGTTAATTTTTAAAAGAAGCGTCGATTTTTGTAGCATTCAGGACACGTAAGCAGGGTAAGTCATAAGTCAAAATATATCAGCAAATAGCTAATAAAGTATTCCTAGTGATTATTTGCTAATTTAATATGAATTTATCGTTAATAAAAAAAAGAGAGATTACGATTTTACATTGAAATTTAAGAAAGGTTGAAGAAATATACTAATTGAATAATGCACGAAGATGAGTCATTGTGGGAGTGGTTTATCATAGTTAATGCTTTTACTCCCACAATTATACGACAAAAATATTTATTGAAAATCGTATTTTGAAGTTACGCTAGGAACAAATGGTTTAAATTTTACATATGTTTTTGCAGTATATTTAATAATTGATATATAAAAAAGCTTAATGTCCTTTTCGATCCGATGTCTTGAAACGATAGGTGCTTCATTTGTCGCAATTTTTAAAGTGAAAACTTTTGAAAAGTCGAAGCACAGTCAGAGAAAAAGAGAAAAGTGTCGAATCCTCGAAGAGGAAAAGCAATAAAGCAACTTCCGTCACCTTCTTTCACTCTGTGGAACAAAAGGTCAGCATCGAAACCTTTTAAACAGAGAACAAACTGACTAAGACTTCGTTTCAATCAAAAACAATGTTTAGTAGCATTTCTAGGACAGGAGACATTGCGTTTCACTACGCCTACAATATTTATTTATCTGCTCACCAAATATTTTCTAGTTTTAATAAATTTACTTGGAAAAGGCAATCCTGCTTTAATTCAATCAGTATTTATTTACAAGCTTTACACATTCTGGAGAACATTGCTTAAATAGGGCTAATTTGCTTTTCCAGAAAAACCGATCTAGAACCTCGCGAGAATTGGAAGAGAAAAATTGTCTTTCGATGTTACGAGAAGTCTCAGACAACGGCGACAATAGAGAGGCGTGAAAAATTGAGATAAACATTTCCAAAAATATTTTTGAAAGTAATTACTGAATTTATACATTTTCAATATACGTGTTTGCAGTTGATTTTTGAGAATAAGTATTACGCAAAATAATTATCAAAGTATTTCCAGCATGTGTTGATCGATCTTATTATGAAAACCCAATAAAAGCTTCTTCAAATAATGCAAAATAATATTTTGNTTCCCCCCCCCCCCCCCGCCACATCACTACGGATGTAGGCACTACAGTTGACAGAGCTAAAATGCGGTTAACTCGGTAAAAATACAGGAATAATGATTCGAGTATAGTACTAATAATTAAGGAAAATCTGCAATCTCCCACGTAATTACAATTGTTCCTTCCAACCGCACTTCCCCGCGATAATTCCGTAAAACAACTCACAGCCGCGGCGCTGCACACTGGCTGAGCACCAGATGCGCAGTTGTTCACCGACGCGCGAAACAAAAGAACATTCCTGGTCGCCGGAGCGCAGCACCATCGGGCACGAGATCGGGCTGGCATGCGTGGGCGGACTTCCCAGAATGCAACGAGTGCACCAGGCACGGACCACACTCTTCTGGTCTATTCGTTTTTATAGACAAGATAGCAGAGATAAGCATTTACTCTAGATTAATTAGATCCCCGTCCAAACATTTTCAAAACCACTTGTTTAAACTCCAGCATATCCATCATAATCAAAAATGAGAGAAGTTAAAAGTGAAGACTTATGTATTCTAGGTTCTATTGTATCATTCTCCAAAATGGAATAAAAGAGTTGTAGAAAAGGAGATATCGCACGAATCATTTTAACACATTTATAATTCGAACTATTTTCTCAAGACAGTTTTAAAAAATAGCTCGACGAGCTCCATACAGATATTTTAACAGATAAAAATTTTGGGAAGTTGTTCTAACAATTCAGCTGAAATCTCCATTGATGTCTACGTAAATAATGTTGTTAAATGCTTTTTGTTTGCTGCATATGAGGATTCATACTGTATATTGGGTACTGCATGTATTGGATTATCAGTGAATTACATCTCGTAACATTCCCTCTTTGTGTAAGTGGTGTTATAGTTGGTGATACATGTTTGCGGTTTCATAGTGCTAGTTCGAACTCACAAAAATTTAATTCCATTCGTTTTATTATTTATAAGGGAAAAAGTGTTTGATAATAAATTTATCATCGCGGGAGATCGCCAAGTTTTTGAAGCAACAGGTGCATAGGTTAGTTTTTATAATGGAAGAGTTAATCCATGTAGTTCCCTTTCCATGAGAAAAGTGGAAACTTTTCTTTTCGCAAGATCAAGAAGGTAATCGAAGGACTTTCCTGCTTATTCTTCAAAGTACATTGCTTTCTACGTGGCAAAGAGGCACCTTGGCATCGATCGATTGAACTGTGAGAGTATATTACATAGTTTTCATCTGCCATTTTTCTGCATATATAATTAAGCGAAGATCGGTAAAATTTGAAGTAGCCTTCTCTATTCAAAACAAGAAGTGGTCCGTTAATGTTCTACAGTTGTCATGTACAAGTTACTTTTTTTTCATTATTACCACCAAGAATAACCGGAATAAGTTGAAACGTTGAGTATGTGGATTATAGAATAAAGATGTCTACTTTGAAAGTCATGAAAAGTTCAGTAATTAATAAATTTATTGTATAAAAAGCTGTTACGAACTGCATATGTCCACGTGGGGGACAATAAACTAATTTACTTCCCGGAAGCAAGCAAGGGACCATCCCATCAATTCCGATCAAGAGCGCTAAGGCAGAGGCGGATTTAACAGACTCCTAAGATAAGAATACAAGTAGTTCCGTACGTGTTATAATATGAACAGAATTCTAAGAAATTTGTATTTAATAAAACACAAAAAAGCTATTTCACAAGTACGTGTTATTGTAAACTATAGATTACTCGGAGAACAATAAAATAATAAATTCGATATTTATTATTTTAAAAGACGCCGCCTCCAGACAACTCCATGTATTAAACAAATCCGCCTATACACGAAGGAAAGCCGGAGAATCTCCCGGGCCAGGATGTAAGAATTTGTCCTAATGATTCTCAATGATTCTGGCAAGACTTTATCCCAATAAGTCTGTTGGACCATTTGATACAGCTTGTAAATGACTTGCATATCACCAGTACCAAAAGCGGAAGTGCATTCACAAAACCAATCGGATGTGGGAACTCGAAAGTTTTCTCTTCGTCTTCATCGCTAATTGTTCAGCGTGTTGCATACACGAGTCTGTTTGTTTACATAATTGTGTACGTTGAAATCGCTACATCTTATCATTTTATATGCAAAAGATGACTTTCAGTATAAACACCTTCTAATCCAGCCATTCTCTATCAATTGCCACAAATATGCAGTCGTGCTCAATCATTTAGAAAGATAAGCTAGGGGACAACGAAGAGACGAATTACGTCCTATTATAATTATAAACAACTTCCTAAATAATTTGTTCTTCCTTTATAGTACAAATTGTATTGTGATTAAGATTAATTCATAAACAGCCTCGTATGTGACGGTACTCACGGTCCGATGAACTTTGATGAATTCCACATATATTGTTAAGTTTAAGGAGGGATAAGGAAGACTCAAATTCAAAATATGTCCCATGCTCCCCAAAACCCTGCTCCTAACCAGAGGAAGGCATCCGCACTATAGAAAACATATATTTATTTGTATGACTTGCGTAACGGCTCACACACTTATAATATACTTCCATTGGAGTATACTAGATGGAACGGAAGAAGCTCGTGCGACCATACTGCCAGTGGGGCACCGAGCGTCCGGACCTCAGGACCTCATTGAGATAATACTTTTTTAAAATAAATAACATCATTATGATGTTATTTTTATCAAATTAAATACTGAACTTAAGAAAAATTGTTAAGAATTATAACAGAACTTTCTATTACATGACGTGTGTTAAGAAGTTTAATATTTCTTATGTTTAATTTTGATCTGTTTACATTAGTTTTGTATTCTAATAAACAAACTTGTGACTTTTAAGTTTTATAATATTTATAATCCTTAGTAATGTATTTTAGTGTGCAAAACCTTATTTATCGAACGGGCATTAATAAACCCGTCATTTTTAATAGCATCCAAGACAAGATTTTAAAAATGTGTTACTGACATGAAAATTACAACTAGTTACACGTCCCAACAAGTATTTTTCAATTCATAAAATTATGTTAAATGTATCGAGTTGTGTATTTCATTTAATCAGTATTTACAGAAAAAGAATGGATTTTAAGTAAAGTGGGCATTTGCGTAGGGTACATTACGGAGGGTACAGCCATTTTTCGGAGGATAAATATTACACAATGGATTCAGACAGCAGCTGAAGCTGAGTCCAATCTCTTTGGAATGGGAGCGAGGCATTTCTCGAGTTCCGGGTATTGTGCCGTAAGGACTAGCAAAAGAAGAGACGAGATAAAGCGCTCTCTTCAGTCGTCCAATTTCACTTACATCCCAAAGTGAGTATTGTGTTCTTAGACAGAGAACATCCGTGAAACATTATGCTCCGTTATTATTTTCTTTTTCAACGATTTACTCATTTACAAAAACTTCCGAACAGTTCATGTTTCCAGAATGACATTTATTATTAATATTGTTATTATTATTATTTTCTGTTTTTGTATCATGGTCCATTCCGGTTCTTCATTAATTGCGGGAACAGGCAGGTGTTAAACACGACTGACTTCTGGAAAAGGTATGCAGTTCCCTTCTTGATCCCTAGGGCTAAGTGATTTAATATTATTATTATTATTATTATTATTCTCTGCCAAATACGATTGATTGAAAAGGTTCCATTTTCACATTCTCGTACGGAAGGAAAAATTACACGCCTTAAAATGCTACCTCCAATTCTTTTGAATCATAAGTTATTAGACGTAAGTGAATCACATCCATAATATAATTTTTTGAGTGGGAACATAATCTTCAAAAAATTATTCAATAGACCTTAAACAATTCGGAAGGAATTGATCCAGAAATGCTTACACATTAAGATTCTGCACGTCATTTTCAAAAATTGAAATGAATCTCCTTCTCCGCGATAAAGAAAACGCGTAATGAGAAACGGTTAAATAACGAGAGTATGACAGAATAATTTTGTGCAATAGTTCTAGATTTTTTGTTAATAAATGCCATTTGAATTGAATGAAACAAACTTGGTAAATGAGTAATACGGGTTTAAGGAGTAAATGATATTTTACTTCTTCATAATCCTGAAATATGATAAAATACAGGACAATATATTTTATATTATGAAGTAATGCTGTCTTTCTTCTTTGCTTTGTCTTATTTTATACTTCCTATAGTAAATTATCTATACAAAAATAATAATCTATACAATAAAATTTGTTGGATACAGACGTACAATGCTGAGGAATAAAGTTTTGAATATGAATTTATTCTATAGAAGATACTTAAGTTTTGTCTATCTTAAGTCGATATTGTTAATAATTAATTACATCTTTCAAGACATGTTTTACTACATAAATAAAACACCAGCACTCTGCGACATATACAGTTAAATATTTCGTGATTACGCGAAACAGATATTTCATGTCATTACCCACCTTCTCGCAGAACTCGGAAAGGCGGTACGGCACAAAGAAGGCGATTATTGTAAAAGATAAAAGGAACTCATTTACTTTCTCGGAGTCCGAAACAAATGAGATCCTATCAGCTAATTCGGCTCCGTTATGGAACTCTCACTGTCTTGTTTTCTACACGCCTCAGGAAAATGAAACGCCATGGTTTATAGCAAATGATTTCTATCCAGATATACTTATCCATCATTAGTGTGTAATATCTGAACGACGAAAATTCGGAGTTACTGTCAACAAAATGGAAACTTTACACAGTCAATACCATTCATATACCTTCACTGGTAATGAAGACATTTAGTGCGACGAAAAGTTGATTCATGCAGTTGGTTCGATGACGAACCTGCCAGCGCATTTGTCATAGAAGCAGTGCAACTAATTGCTAAATACCTTAGGTCGTTCTGCCGGGTAATGTTAGTCAAATCAGAGTAATTTTCGTTGTTGATATTTACATAGCTTTGCACAATTAGTTTTATGAATAATTATTACAAGGTATAACGATCTAATTTGTAGCAAATCGCTATTTAGAAAGATTGTAATACAAAATAAGACCTCATTTGACTCAGTTCGTAATTAGAATGGCCTGCCATTAAGATTATTTGGCAAGTCTGCTTTTCTCATATCCGCATCCCTTGTACTCTGCCACCTACAGACTCGTGGTCTGGCCAAGCATAACTACCCGCATCAGATGAGTAGGTTTTGAAATGAAGAAATAAAGAGTGATCAAACTCTCTAATGTTCACAAAAGAAAAGAAAATATTTTTAGTCAGAATTTTAATGTTTGTGAAAAAGAGACATATCGGCCAAGGTTATAGTAGCACTTGTCATGGAACGTCGAATGCCGTGAGTAGCAAGTATAGTGTTGCCTAGAAATTCGAAGACAATGGTGGAAGATCTAAAACAGCGAACAAGACCCAGCATAAGGTCAAACAACTCTTCAGAATGCCTGGTGATCCCTAAAAAATATTTTAAAAATTAATACAGGCTTTCGATCACATTATTTTAAAAAGTCACGCTTTTTAAATACTCGATAAGTACTTTATTTTCCATAATAAGTTGTTTTCTCACACGAGACAATGTATTTCAAACAAATATTAAATAGTAATTATTTTTCTTAAATGGTGGGTAACGTGTGTTTTAAACGCTAGAATTGTTATATTAATGTTTAATTGTATCCATGTATAAGTTTTGAGACGTTTCATATTTTTAATTCTCTGTCAGCAGAACGACCTAAACACACCAATTTGACCCGTAACCAATATTTTTTACAAAAAGAAGTCTCAGTTCAAAATGAAATAGTTTCATAATTTACCAAAGTTCCGGTGAAACTAGCACTCTTAAGTTAGCCAAATCACTGAGATGTATAATTGTTTCTTTATATTTTGTGTAATTGTTTTATATCACAACGTTATGAATCATAATGTTGAGAAAACATAATTTAATTAGTATCTATTGGTTAATATTATGTGCAAACAATCTTCAGGAGATTGCTTGATTAGTATGAAATGCATAAGAGAATGTACAAACTTGGCGACCGAGCACAACGATTTCCTTATTTATGCACCTCACTTCAGAAAAAGTTAAATAGCTTTCTCAAATGTCAGGTGACATATAAATAAAATTATGTTAAAATACTGCGAAAAGTTAACTACAAATCAAAGTTTTGTTTTCATTATTTTCGTGATTTGAAAGATGGTCATTAAAAAAAAGTATTTCCTCGATAAGACGCAGTGTATTTTACCATCAATTATAATCGTAATAATTTCATTTGGACCAACTTAACTATATGGTCCAACACCGTAGAAAAATATCCAGATGAGATATCGAAAAACGGCTTTTCTTGCAATGATTCAGGAAGGGACTTTGTTCTCGGAAATTACAAATTGAATCATTTTATGTGAAAAAAAATCCCTTTTTCGATGGCAAATTTAACATTATCGTCCTATTCTAACCTTATTCTTCGTATATCCTTCCGCGAGTGCTGCTACCTCCACCATCGCCTCCATCTTCACACTTACAACAGATTTTCTTAAAACGGAATCTCCGGGTCTAACAAACCTAACATCGCCGACTGTGACCGAACAATTGTTTATAATTGTTCATATTATAATTATCATACCCTAACATACTAACATAAACGGTGGCGGAGAGAAGAAAATAGTGCGGAACAATATTTCTTTATAACTATCGTAAATATGAAAGCGAAGAATACGACTTATATTTTCGGAACCGCAATAATATTTGTAGTATTATGACATAAATTATTTTTTCGAACCCTTGTGGGACCATATTCTTAAGTTTGGACTTTCATTTAAATGGTCGGTGAGGTACGTCTTTCAAGCTGATATAACAAGTACGTATTGCTCTGTTTATTTACGCCGATTTAAAATATTTTAGTGATTTAATTCTACCTACGCTACTAAATACTACCTTAAACTGTGTTTATTGAGCTTTTGTTGCTCTTCCAGCCCATGAGTTCACACAGACCGACGCGGTGTGTATAATATTATATTTCGCATTTTCTTGACTTCGACGACTAGAAGAGCACGGGAACCGAGTGAAAACGTAGGAGGTCATCTTTGGCATCCGCGCGAATGAAAGGAGACTGCATTCCTTTCGTTAGAATAACACTGACGTTCTGTTTCAAATAATTCATGACGAATACTTTACAGAACATAGTTTTTAATAGAATATTGTCATGTTATGTTGAATGAAAATGGGAGACGGGACCGAGATTCGAACTCGGGAACTTGAGTTTAACGCGCTCATGCGCTTACCAACTGCGCCATCCCGTTCGCCTGTCGGGCCCGTCATCCATTTTCATTCAACTTGTGAGAACATAATTAATCTGTCACCTGGCGGTGAGGTTCACCGCAATTTAAGAGATTTCTATGTGTTATTGAACCAGAATTGGAAAATGCGACCGAAAACAAAGTACTTCCTAAGGGAGTCGCCTCATATGTGGAGCGTAGTCTATACGAGGCCACATCAGAGGTCTTTGGTTCTTATCCAGAATTCACTTAATTCCAAAATTTTCACACTCATTCATCAAATTCTAGACATTTCTCCCCCACCGCTAAAATTAGCCATAAAAACAACTGAAACCCGTTACACGGAAAACCCGTGACTTCATGGAAATTCCTGAAACTTCCCTATATAATCCGACCCTTCATGAGATAACGGTGCTTTCAACCACCGCTGGCCAAAGGACCCAGATATGCCAGCTTTCTCACTTCCTGTTATTATTTCAGATTATATTGAAAATTATTAACTTTTCAAAGAAGATGGGGTAGATTATTTTTAGAATGTTTCAATTAATTTTTATTTTGTAATTTATATTTTGCAAAAAAAAGTTTGTAGCACTGAAGATGGCCGCCATGCGGTCGAAAAGACCTTTTGCGTCAATAAATAACGTCAGAATGGCGAAATCTTTTACTTCTTGTAATATTTTATAATCATAAGTTTATCACATTCTATGGGAAAATCGCCGATATGGGGTGGTAGTTATACCTTGATTTCCCATCTATACGCATTCAAACAGTGTTGAAATAATAATATTTTTCCACACATGCTACATTGATGTTTAGTTGGTACATTAAAAAAAACGCCATGCAACAAAATTCAAAGTAACCCTTAACAGCTACATTCATCTAAACCAAGTTAACTTTAAAATTTCAGTTCAACACTTCGAACGTCGGCGATATATTAATTGATCTATAGAACGACCATAGAATTGAGTCACAATCGAGCAATATACTACGTCGGATTTTGGAAGAACTTTAGTTTCAATTTTCATATTGTTGTCTCGAAGAGGAATTCGTAAAAAATTTGTAGATATCTCTCAAGTATCTTTATCAGTAAAATATTTTCAAAACCATTATTTCAAAAAATATGTAAAATCTTGAATTGAAATCGTCTTATATCTTAATACAACTCCAAAATCACGCAATATATTCTTCTTCTTCTTCTTCTCATTTATTTATATTATTACGACGTATATTTTTCACAATAATTAGTGTTCATAAGAATTCTTGGAAAGGGTTCGGATACCAATGAAAAGAGGATATTACTTGAGTGGAAGCATACACTAATGGTTTCAGGTGGGTCATATATAACACATCTTTTGGGCAACTCATGATAACGGTATGTAAAGGAAATGCAGATTTCCGCTTGAGAAACGATGGATCCACCAAGATAGAGCCAATCAGCCACCAGGAAGTACGAACTTCCGATGCGTGGACAGATAGCCCCCAACATCCCCATCCGTCACCACAACCATTAACACACGCAGTGACTCTATGAGGTAAGGTTAATGACCCTCACGGTTCTTTCTATATAGATTTTTTTTTTTTGTGGGGCTTTAGGGCTCGTCAACATCAAAGGTCATTAGAGCCCTTAAAACTTGTACATATAGGGAAAATGCAGTTACGCACTAGGGAGAGCCAACATGACTCTCCCCGCGTGTGGGACTCGCCGAATGACTCAGCCATACCCACTAAAAACCCTCCTGAATTACAACTCAAAACTGAAATCCCAACATCTCACTTTACTAAATAACTTTTTTTTTTTTAAAAGAAGAAGAGGAAAATGAAAGATACCCTAGCCCTAATAGCGTCGGGATCGAAAAGAACAAGAGGTGACCAAGGAAGGTCAGAAAAGAGAAAGGAAGGAGCATGGCACAAGTAAGTGGAAGCAATGCCAGACTCAGCTCGGGGCCCCGTGTTTGCCAAACACGTACTTACTAGATGTTAGTCCCCTGGGGCGAGGTAGGAAAATGAAAGATACCCTAGCCCTAATGGCGTCGGGATCGAAAAGAACAAGAGGTGACCAAGGGAGATCAGGAAAGAGAAAGGAAGGAGCATGGCACAAGTAAGTGGAAGTAATGCCAGACTCAGCTCGGGGCCCCGTGTTCGCCAAACACGTACTTACTCGATGTAAGTCCCCTGGGGGGTTCTATATAGAGGAGCAATCTACCTAACTCACCCAATTTCCTAGAAAAATATTAAAAAATATATTTTGCAGTACCCTACATTGCTCAAAAAATTAATTTGATGCCGCGGAAACTTTTGACTTTTTAATTAGTACTAAGAAATAGAACGAAAAATAAACCTTAATTTTACCCCAAAAAATCTATGATCTGGTTTCAGTTGAGTCAAACTCGATACAGGGTAATTAAAAAAGAATGAAACGATTTCATTTCCAAATATTAGAAATTAATATAAAACTCCTACATAATTACATGTATTCCACTCATAATTAAGTTTTGTCGTTTTATAAGTGTTCAATGTGACCATCTAAAGCAGAGCGGGTAACACCGAGGTCATAAGTCAAGTGGCCGAAGTAAATAATATAATATTTTCCCCCTTCTTTCCCCCAAATTTAACTTCTTACGAATTTTTTGTGGAAAAAAAGAGCGGTATATACAGCTTTATATTTTTTGTGGGTGTAGATACACATTAGTAGCATAATCTAAATAAATATCATCGTTCTTACTTTTATCCTTTCTTATGAATTTTTGAAAAATGATTTCATATTTAATTTTTGTCAAATTTAGGTTTAAATACCTCCTATGGAACTGACGATAAAATTCTGAAAATGGCAAATCTTGCAGTCTTTCGTATGAGGTTTATGAAAACAAGACCTGCCACACGTAAACGGTTCGAAATCATTCTTTTTTAAATCAATTTTAAACTTTCGAATTATGAGGGAAAATATGATTTTAAAAAATGGACGAGCGACCAATATACTTAAAAAAAATGGAATGACACAGAGGCATTTCTTATCGTCTTCTTTGTTCATCTTCTTCAAATAACAAGCCAAATTTCAATGATCGACAAATAATTGGAATATTTCTCCATGCGGTGTTTTTATTTGCATTTGTGAGGAGACGGATCATTGCAAACACATTTCTCCTCTTTATGCAATTTCTCACCGCATCTACCACACGTGGATTAATAACCTTAATATTGTACCTTATGCCCTTTTTCTATTTTATAAGAAAAAAAGAAAAAAGAAAAGAATGATATATGAGCCCAAGGCAAACGGAACCCTTTCGGGGGTTCCATTTAAATGGGTAAAGGGGTCTTTTTCGTGAACCTATTTTAAAGGGTCCGTGGATAATCGAGAAAATTTCTCGGATAACAATAAAGTTTACATCAAACACTTTTTAAAAACAGTCCCAACGTATAAAACGGCATCATATTATATTCATCAAAGTAAATAAAAATAATAGACCCAAAGTGGATTTGAACCTACGAGCTCTCAGTCATAGGGAGTAGCCGCATCTCTACGGTGACTTGTACACATAGGTGTATGTTCATAAATTAAAAAAATAATATCACAAGAAAATCTATTCTTCTGAGAAATGTCTTCATGTTAGATGTATGAAAAATAAATTTTTGAAGCTTGAGGCTGTTTTTCTTGTATTTCAAATTCCTTTACGAAATCCTGATTTGCAGAAGGGAGTTCGTTGATTAACGCGAATAGGAAGAAAAGATAGGATAATTAATAACCTAGAGAAAGATTTATTTCAGTAACTGACTAAACAATTCTTTATTAAATTATGCGTTCTCTATATTGTTGTTTGTATTATAGCATAATCAAAAATAATATTTACTCTACCATAACAAGGAATACAAAATGTACTCTTATATTTAATGTTCCAACTTAAAGAGTGTGTGGATCCATTGAAAAGGGTACGCACCCATTTGAAAGGGTGCACAGACCCATTTCAAAGGGTGCATGGTCCCATTTACATGGGTTTCGTACGCTTTGGGAGATTTTCCTAGGTCCTAGGCCCTCTTCGACCAATCCGTGATCAACACAGAGCACCTTGACAGGTTACATGTCTGGGAGTGAATCTCGTGTTGTTTTTCTCATATTATGTCAGTTGGATAGAAATCTTATCGTGACTTCATCGTAGAGAAGATCATCTGTTCGAGGATATAAATGGATGGATGTAATTTAAGTGAATTTTAGTAGCAAATTATTAAAAATGCGAATAAATAAATAAATTTAAAAAATTACATAAATCACATATTGCCATGGTGTCACCCGTTCTGGTTCGGGAGGTCACATTGAACACATTGTAAAGCAATAAACATGATCTATTAGTGGCATACACGTGATTTTGTGTGAAGTTTGTATTACTTTCTTGTAAAATACTACAACATGAAATCAGTTCTTTTTTAATTACTCTGTGTAATGAAAGTCACAAGTCTAAACGCACCCTCCTTCTAACAGTTAATCATTTTATGAGATAATACAGATGTACTTTGAATCAAATAAAAAACACGGAAGAGTATTTTCAAAAGGTAAATTATTTGTACAACCATTTTTAAATCCATGATGAGAAACAGCGGGGTTATTTATTTATTTTATTTGTTCTGGCGAGGTTCAAGCAATGAGACTTGCTCTCGCACCTAACCGTTGGCCTTGGGAGAGGGAATTGGGAAGGAGAGTTGTTAGGGTTCCAGGGAACGTATGATACCGAGCAGACATTTCTCTGGAATAGGTCAGGGAAACCCGAGCTGAAAACCTCACCTAATTCGACCGTGCAGGGTTTGAACCCATGCTCTACCGCTCAGCGGGATCGTAGAAGCGAAGACCCAACCATAGATCAGCTGATATTGTGTTCGGTGGAAAGTCGACCCTACACACTCATTAGGCGAAAGACACGTTTTGAATCGGCGCACCTACAGGGCAGGGCAAAGCGGAATCAGTTACGAAACAGCCGAAACACAGGGCAGGGCAAAGCGGAATCAGTTACGAAACAGCCGAAACACACAGCAGGGCAAACGAATGTACTTTGTCAGAGTTACCGGGAACATTCGAGCATACAAGTCATCGTGGAAGAGGCTTCCTTTTAATTTTTGAATAACACATTATACTTCGAAGTGATCATAGTTTTACTACTATTAACGTCCATTATATAATCTAATTAAATAAGGAGTTAAAAACTTACTACATTTTATGGACGAATAATATTTTTATTTTTTGTTAAAAAGTCACTACATTTCGACGTGGAATTACGCCGTCGTCAGTAACTTGATCACCTGACGACGGTGTAAATCCACGTCAAAACGTAGTGAGTTCTTAACAAAAAATAAAAATATTATTCGTCCATAAATGGTAGTAAATTTTTAACTATTTATTTAATTTGATCATAGTTTTATTCTTGTTACACGCAGTGTCTTTCAAGTTATATTTAATATTTCGGAAGTCTCCAAATAGTTTTCAACATATCTTGCGAGGGAAGAACATAAATTCTGCAACATCCCTCCTTCATCGCAATCCTCCTTTTCTCCGACTTATTTCATCCTCGCAAGGTTGGAGGCCGTGGAGATTTACACTTCCGGAAAGTGGGATATCTGTGGGAACTCGCCAGTTACGAACAAAATGCATGCAACACTACGACACTTTCCGGTCTCTTCTTTGTTGGGATCCGCAATCTTTTCCCATAAAGTACGACGGTAAAGAAACAGCTATGAGCTGGTGTCGTGATAACAGATTCTATATTTCATTGCGTATAATTCCAATTAATACTGCGAGAGTATTTCGTCATGTTCTCCACGCGAATAACATGAGAAATCACTGAATAGGAGAAGAACAAAAGAAGTTATTGAGTTACTGTTTTCCCATACTTTTACAATATCAAGAGTGACGTACTGGCATTGGTTAACCGTGAGCCAGAGGGAGTGCAATGACTGCCACAGCGGGGAACAGATTAGTGTTAATTTCTTTGAAAACTACAGGAAAAAGTTTCAATGACTGACTTCCATAACGTAGTCGTTGAAATACGAAAATGATATGGACAAATATGGTTATTATTTAATGACTCTTTGCAGTTTCATTACAAAATCAAAAGACCTTTAAATGCAGTAAATCCAGTTTGGTTTTGTGTTTTTGTCTTGGTGGTTACGTGTAGAACTTTGTCATTCTATCCCCAAAGCAGAAAAAAATAATCTTTTCGAAACGTTTGCTTTATAAATAGTTTCATAATATTTTGTTAATTTTTGGATCTGAACTCAGTAACGCCTAACTAACATAAAAAACCTCTGTTTCTCGGAACATGTCAAATAAATAACGAGGGTGCAGTTAATTCACCAAGGAAAGATAAGCCATAACAAGCGAAATCAATAGCAAAACCTACAAGAATGGGAAATCTGGAAAACTTACCGAAGATAGCAATCATAAACAGATTTACGCAAGAGTGTACATGCATTAGAAAAAAGTTGAAGTGATTTTCATATTTACATCTTTTTTTTTCACTTTTCCGATAAAGTCAAACTTCCGATAATTGGAGTAAAGCAAAACGATAATTTGATTTCATAAAATTTCAATTGATAGTTTATCTAAGTAAAAACGTGTTTTATTGTATTTCTCGTTGCGGCCATCTAAGGACCATGATGACGACTGTTAGTCAGGGTCAGTTCTATGTGAGTTTACTCACTAGACACATCGTGACAAATTTTTGGAGGAACTGCGCCTAGATAGAATCTAGATTGCTGAATCCGAGTATTACAACTGCGGTTGTCAGCCGCAGAGGGTGAACTTTTCATACACCACAGCTATATGAGCTGAGACATAGAAATGAAAAGCTACAATTTTCTCTGGTCTGGGAATCGAACCCGGGATGACTTGGTGGTGAGCGGGCACGCTAACACCGTAGCCAGGGACGGGTGTAAGTGCGCGTTATTTTATTATTACGTAACAAGTAAATTTCTAAAACATATTTTCAAATACTAGGGGGTTTAAATGAGGAGAAGCATAGAGATACTTTGGACGATAAAAGTAATTTATTATCATTTCCATTTTTCAGTGTCATACAAAATAACACAAAACCAGTAATCGTTGAATAATTAATCCTACGCTTACCTCCTCATTCCTTCAGAAAGAGCTCACTATTACAACAGGAACACAATGATGAAAATGAAGCGAAAACCAGCCAAGGTCATTTACAAGAGAATTATCATCACCATCTCGCCATGAAAATGGGGAATTAAAGTTCTCGTGCAATATCTCCCGAATCTTATCTAGGAATAATAGAAAAGATAATCGTTTTCATGTTCCCATCGGTTATGGAGAAAGTCTCCATCACATATTATTTTTGTTTCGACTAATATGAAGACTTTCTACGTCTTATGTAAGAGTACGTTTCCACACTTCTCGTTGTTCAGAGGAACGCTAATAAAGTGAGAGAAATACGCAGCAAAAGGGATTAGTTGGAAACGTCAGTATTCTCATGGGTTTACCAAAGCAAAAAAAAGTAGCTGATTGGAACAGTGCTCTCAAGGTTGATCTGCCGACAGAGAAGTAAATTTTTTAAACGTCTTGTGCTAATGGATGCAATAATATACTCATTTCAGTTTTAACCTATACAATTCAAGCAATATGTAAACTATTTAATAATCACAGTCTCTTATGAGAAAAAAAATCACTTTCCAAAGTCTAAAATACATGATGGATTTAAACTGTAGTTCTGAACCTAAATTAATATTCAAAATATTTCTTATGAAGGACAAGTTAATCTTGAACCTATACTACTGAACTTGCAAGCTACTAAATAATAGATCCAAATTTTCTTTCATCGTCACCATACGAGAATGTATATAATAAATATTAATAATTTTACTCAAAATGCAACTAAACGGTGAATTTTTGTGTAAAATACTAATATTTTTTATGATGTAAAAGTGCATCCAAACTGATCGCATAAAGTAACATTGTTTACTGTTGATTGATTTTATATTGCGTGTTTCTTCCTTTTGATAATCTAACTGTAAGAAGTGTTAATACTTAAAAGTTTAATTTCCTTAACATGTCACCACACACCAAACCTCGAGAAAGGAAAAGGTAATAGTAGAAGAGATAGATGTGCACCTTCCTTAAATTTTACGTATAATGAAGTCATCACCTTCAAAATGAAATAAAAAATAAAAAATAAAATAAATAAAAATAAAATAAAAAATGAAACAAAAAATAAAATAAGAAATGAAGTAAGAAATGAAATAAAAAAAGTAAAAAATAAAACGAAATATATTAAAAAAATAAAATTAAATAAAAATGAAGTAAAAAATTAATAAAAAAGAAATTAAAATGGAAATAAAGAATGAAATAAAAAAATTAATAAAAATTCTCCATAATTAATACGATTTCTAGATAAGATGGTAGTAAATTTCTGTTCAAAAGTCTTCAACGACTCCACCCTGCACAGCATGAAACACTTTCTCCGTATTTCACGAAATGCGAGCCGCGTACAGCCGAGTGATTGGTTCGAAGCGAAGTCAAAACAAAAGACAGTGAGAGAGTGAGTGGAGTGGGAGGTGAAAGGTCAGATCAGCGACGGTCGGCGTCCGCTGCAGCACCGGTCCACAACGTGCGTTGAACCTTCGCTAAGGTTCACTAGTCAAAGCGTTCTACGCGTGCCAGGCACAAGCCTTTCCTATATTTCGTAGTCACGAGGCTGCTGGGTGGGGTTCGAAAGCGTTGGAGTAGGACTTCATTCCGAGGGAGTGGCGTATCTAGAACCTTATCCGGATAAAACAATATAACAATGTAAATATTATTTAAAATAGAATATAGCCCAGATCTATTCTTCTGCCAATCAATGTGCAAACATACAATACAAAGTATGTAGAGTATTTTAAACAAAAATTAACAGTAATATCTGAGTCAGCGAGGGTAGAGCGCTGAGAGACTGGATGGTCGGGGTTCGACACCTCAACATCCAGACTGACTCCCAGGCCAACTCAGCCTGCTGTACAATGAATTCCATGGTCCATCCTGAGTCAAACCGGTCGGAGCGAGATGACGGCCTCGATTTCTCCTATTGCGGAGCTATACCCTCCACGAACCCCTTGGGCACATTCGGGAATACACTGTTGTGGGATGGTTTGGATATTTGATCCCGGACTTACGCATTTAGTTTAAGAGCCTGGGAAGTTAGGGAGAACCCCAGGGTGGTGCACAGGATCCCGCATATTTAAAATAAATATTACAGTTTGAAACTATAATACACACTTTGAACTAGATTTTATTCATGTAGTTAACGTCTGGAGTGGAAGAAGCGACTTCGCAGACTATTAATGTACTCTACTATGAATTAGAATGTAAGATATAGTACTTTTGCCAATTAATAGTTTAAATGTATTATTAGTGCTGATATAGTAACTAATTTCATATTTTCTACATTGAGAAAGATACAACTTGACATTGGTACTTGTGATGTATGAGTTCCCTTTCACACTTCCCCTACCGCGACGTATAAGGATCAGAAAACGTGCCTAGCTAGTTTGGCATCACTTTGACAGGAGAGGGGGCGAGTAAGAAGTCAAAAACATTCCCGAGGGTTTCAACTTCGACAAAACTGAAGAATAACGCTCTTATTCTTCTATTGCGCTTTACTAAGAAATGACACAAACTAAGTAGGTAAGATGTCGAGAAGTAAAAGAATTTTAAGTAGTTATGAGAAAAATAGTTCAAGACGTATATGGGCACATTTTTCAATAAACAATTAATACTATAAACTTAAAAGAAGCCTACAGAGAGGTCTACCTTCTTGGTCTTCTATGAGTTTTGGTCCTTACCTAAAGACACCACAACAGTTCTTTTGTAATTTTCTTTATTAGAGCCAGCGAGCTTTCTTTGCAAATACGTCATTTCGGACATTAAAGAATAATGACAAGAATACTGATTCAGTACACGATTCAACTTCTCACAAAACAAAACGACTCCATATTACTTTCACTGACGCCGCTGAACAATCTCCGTTACGATGGAATGTTCTACATTTCCTAGCAGCAGAATAATAAAATAACGTTTTCCTTTCGACTAAAACATTCAAATATAACACAAGTTTCCGTGAACCCTTCGTTTCACTCATTGCATGGTTTTACTTTTTCAGCCGCATTAAATGTTACAATTCGCACATACATCATTTATTGTTTTTTTTCTATGATTTCAGTTTTAAGGTAAGAATGTAAAGCATGACATGATCAGAGTCTACGCAAAATAAAATATTATTATTATTATTATTATTATTTCATTTTTCATTCCAGAAATTAATTCATTATTTCATTTTT
Source organism: Laupala kohalensis (assembly GCA_002313205.1). Taxonomy (NCBI): domain Eukaryota; kingdom Metazoa; phylum Arthropoda; class Insecta; order Orthoptera; family Trigonidiidae; genus Laupala; species Laupala kohalensis. The sequence continues at coordinate 544,806 of NNCF01129955.1, read as the reverse complement.
AACTCTCTTCCAGGTTAAACCTAGCACCCTAAGAAACTGAGCCGGTGATCTTGGTAGTTTCTTTTAGAACCTCGGGTAAGGTGTTCGGAGTACCTTGAATGCAATTTCTTGCGCTTCACAATCTTTTAGTCTCCCTGGAAGTTCTGGTAGCTTCGAAACCTTATGGTCTAGAGATTGGCCCAAGAGCGCCAACAAAGATAGGTACCATTTTCAGTTTTAACATTTCATATTCGACCTATTTCAATTGACAAGTTCTTATATTTTAATTTCTTCTCAGCATTTTATCGATCACGTTATCGCCACATTATTTTAATTATCATCATTATTATTTCCACGTGATTTGTAGGCGGGCCCGTAGTCAGGAATTTACTCGGAGAAAGCCTCAACTTCTCGCCAAAAGTTTATCGACGTTAATTTTATTAAAGTATTTAATGCATATTAATTATTTACAACTAGTAAATTAACAATATTTTGTACAAATAACGCGCTTTTATTACAACTTACAAAAATACTGGGAGGGGTCCGTCGTTCCAGTATTCCCCATAGATTTACTCCATGTCGCGTTTCTTTAGTCAGATAATATAACAAGAAAAAACATGAAGTGGAACTAAGCAGGTGTTTATTTGTTTATTGTAGAGTAGTTGCAGTAAATATGTTTATTGTCCTCATCATCGGAATAGTTTGTACCTGCTCTCTCGACAATAAATTATTATTTATTTACTTCTATTCTTGCTTGTTGTTGGTACAGGGCTTGTACACAGTGTGCCCAACGCTTTTACTTCGCCATCGTCTACAAGAGTAATAATAAGTGTAAGTTGGCAGTTTTCTCGGATTTCTTTACAGTCTGACGCCAACTTCGGTCATCAACTCAATTCACTTGCTCTTGTGGCGCTAATTCTGTTCTTCCAGCACCAAAGCGTGTGGAAGAACGTATCTTAGTTCTTTGCGTTATTAACTTGTATTTTTTAAAGAAAACTGTCGCTTTGGTGACTATTAATAATGTATTTCAAAGTCAAAACAACAGACCTCGAAGGTGTCCAAGGGGTTCGCAGAGGGTAGAGCTTCGCAAATTCTCTCCGGTCCGATACTCATTTTACAGGGGTAGGTCTGGATGTTTTGGTGTGATTAAAATCCCCACTCTACCAGGGATATCAGCGCCTTACCCTCTAAGCCACTATTAATACATTCATTGGGATATGATATTAGTCGATTTGTATTAGGCAGACATACCGCATTATTTTTGGTTAAGTTATAAACCGCGCAATATGTCTCTCGTGTGGCAGCGAAATGTACCAAGCCCCTTCGACGTGCATTGTCCTTCGTCGAAATCCGGACGGCATGCGTCAGTTTAGAAGACCCCTCGCTCTGGATGACAAATGTTTTTAGAACAGTATTTATTTTCTTCCTCTTTCACCCCTTTCACTTTCAGCTTATCAGCCAGAGGATTGTTGTGCGGATTACATATGACTTTGAGTATACGTTCCCTGTTGTAGGTTTCGCGATCCAACCCAATGAGGCCCGTCTGATGACTTAGGTGGTAGCTTTCTTGCTCATCACCAAGTCATTCCTGGTTCAGAAATTTTTTTTGTATTTTTTCACATTAATGTCTCGGTTCATATAGCTATGACCACCGAAAAGCGAACCCTCCTTCCTCTATCCACCACCTCTTAGAATCAATAACACTATTACTAACTACTCCTACTAATCCCTCCTTGTGAGCCAATTTGTTGTTAAATCCAGCTATCCGACCCACCAACTAACAATAACCCTACCACCCACCTCCTACCTCCTATCACTCCATGTAGATAAGTTTCAATAGCACGCTACATTTCCCATTTACAAATAATTTAAAAAACAAACAATGAGAGCACGTCTTCTGCCGAAATCACCGCCTCGTGGATCCTTTACTGCAATTGCAGGTTCCTGGAGGCAAACGAAAACACTGCCCCTAAGAGTTCACTTACGAAAGCTGCTCGTTATCGCCCAGAAGAGCTCTTGGTAATTGGTCATCAATCCCTGACATCTTCTTTCCTTCAACCACTTGCCTCTGCGTACTACAATCCTACGTCTTCATTACACCGAGGCAAATGCTCGTTTTCTTGCAGTGTTTACATGCTCCTATTCATACTGAAATTGCCAAAGAGATTGTATAACAGTTTTTATAAGTACGGTCATTAAACTCGCTTTAGGAAACAGACATTGCGAGAGGTTAGCTCTCGATAATATTCCAGATCATTCCTAACGACTTCTTGGCAGCTGCAAGGGAATTTGTATACGAAACACAGAATGCCAATATATCCAGTACTATGAAGTACTTCTTTACCGTGTTTAAATAAATAAATGTATTGTCCAATAATAATATTATATACTAATAAATGATTTAATTATAATATTATAATTAATAAATAATTTGTCAAAAATGTAAATAAAATAAATTGTCAAATACGAATTTCATTGAAGAATCGAACATGAAACACACCACATCATTAAATTGCAATCGAGCGATTGGGCAGAGGATCAATTAGCGTAAAAACCTTTAGGGACAGTGTTTGAGTAATTCGAGTGTAGATATGTAAATTAATTTATTGTCCTCCACGTGACCATATGTAATTCGTAATTTTTGGGAAATAAATTTATTAATATCATGATTATCTTGGAAGATCGGAATATCATTGATGTCAGAGATTTATTCTTGAAGTTGAATTTTTTTGTATGATTTCAAAAGTCATTTTTGTTTGATAGTCATTCCTTCATATATTACGTCGGAGTGCTTAATTTCCCATTAATCATGTTTTTTGCAAATTTTCATTTAATAACAGACTTAAAAAATTAAATAATTTATGGCCATAAAGTATTTATATATAAATGACGTAAGTAATTTTCCAGTTTAGTGGAAGACCGTAGTTTTACATTAATGTCGAAGACGAGAAATTCGTGTATAATTGTGGGGGGGGGAGTATGATTTCTCTCTACATACATGTACAATTATAATTCCTACAAGTAGGAGATTTAAGGCAATTAAAGATCGGAAAGTAAGATTTTCGTCAGATGGACACAAAATGACACGAATTATGAACTATTAACTTTCTAACTCTTTTTTTTCTATCTTCATTTTACTTTGGTTATCTTTTACATCTTGAGAGCGCTTACACAAATTAGAAGGAAACCAACGCGACACTTCTACTAACCATGATACATGGCTGAGCTAGAAAAGGCCCGGTGGACGGTTTACCTTTCCGGAGGCAAAATCGTAGGTTGCCTACTGTGATAGAAATTTCTGTTTTAACTAAATCTCAAGGAGCAAAACGTATTACAGGGCCTGATTATCCTACCCCCAGATAAATAAAAAATACAAAATTTAAAAAAAAGAAAAAAAAGAAAAGAAAAAACACTCTTCCTCTTAGACTCATGAAAAACGAGTGTTTCATAGAAGATGAACCGTGTATCGTATCACTTGGAACCGCGAAAGTTCAGAGTTGATCACGCGTGTGCACCGATTGAAGATGTAAAGAACACAACATAGCATGTCATCCAAATCCATTTTGTTTCCAAATCAGTAATTACATGCAATTAGAAAGTAAACACGGATTTTGATCGGATGTGAGTTTGGGTAAAATAACTCTTACGTTGTACACCCCTGAGGCGCGTGATTGGAAAATAATTGCGTCGGATTATTCCCAACTGCGATGTGCTGGGTTTGCTTTCTTGTATCAAGCGCAGCAATTAGTGTTCGCTAGACATATTGCCTGCTGGGATTTCGCTTGACGGGTTCAGCAGTATGCAGAGTATCCGGTCGACTCATATTCATCCAGCAAACGGTTCGAAAACAGAAGAATCCATCATTGCAATCAATCTGAGATGTTGGTAATTTCATAAATGAACAATAGCTCTATCTAATTTTTAAAGGTAAAGTTCTGTAAAGATAAAACATCTTTTCAAAAATTATTTTCTGGTCTTGAGAAAAAAAACAACCTTCCATTCAAAATATGTAATATTGGTTTTATAATTTCTTTTGAAGTGCAAATTTAATTCAAATTGTGGAATATTCCGAAGCTATATCCCAGGTTATTTACCACGCGACGATTCAATGAAGACCGTACGTAATGTAACTAATTGATGAACTGCCTCACACATGCCACGTATTCACGGCACTTTGCAGTTCATGTCTATTGTTAATTCATCAGATTTATTTTCCATAAAACAAAATACTTGGTAACCGATGCAGTTTACTGTTACAGCAAAACCGTCCCTCGGGCACATCTTTTATTGACGCAGTAACAAGAAATGAAGAACTTTTGGAGCTATTTTTATAATATATTAACCTTTTTAGTCTCGGGCCCATGCTTAACTGATTTCCACCGATTGTTTTCCGAGAAGAAGTAGCACACGTCCTACAGCATAGTCACTAATTTATTTTAAACGTCACCAAACATCCTGTAAAAGAATCGCTCTGATCAAATCATGGACCAATAAGGAAAAAAAGAATGCCTGACGCGATCGCTTTTGAATACTAAAAATGTATATTGTTATACACATGCATCCTTATTTTGTCCTACTTTTCCCCTCGTCTTGTATTTCATATGATCAGACTTCTGCGTTGAGGTATCGACGCTTCCATACGCTCCGAGAAATAAAGCGCGGAATCTGAGCGGATTTCGCAAAGACATTTTGGCAAGGAATGAACAACAAACACTTCGCACAGTCAGATTCGATCTATGGACCTAGTAGTCCATCCACTAATCCCTAGTCCATAACCTCAGGGACAATCTAAATCATCTGATTGTTATTCAGCGTAAAATAAGCTGACATTAAACTTAGTGCGTAGATCTGAAAACTGCAACAAATTTCATAATGATTGCAATAAACTTGACCTACAAAACTTACAAATTCATTTAAACTATTGAACTATCACAAAAACTCAAATGAAATCAGTCAAGTATTGGCAAATATTTGCCAGATTGGAACATATTTCTAAGTTCACTGTAAATTTGCAGTAGAAAAATATGTGTTGGGCACTGAAGCGAAAACAGCATACGAGGGGATTGAGTGGGATTCATCCCCTCCCGAAACAACAGGACTTATATTCACTCAGCTAAAGAATAAAATAGTTAAATTAAAATTAAAGTATTTGTTATAGGCTGACATTAAGCAAAGTTCAGAGAACTGATAAACGCTCTCTTACTTAAAGCCAACCCTTAAGGTTCTGCGTGTCCTCCAAAATCCTATTCTTGCTCAACCACCACCGCTCAAAAAGGAAATCCTATTCACCTTAAACTTCGAGCGGTTATGACAGAAACAAATTTTAGCAAAAACTTATTTCTTAGATTTTTGTATTCCCATTATTCATAATACGTAACATACATTAACTAACACATTATTTCGTATGTCTTTCATTGAGTGTTCCATACATGCCTCCCCACCCACAAAAACCATGCAAGTAGAATTTCAAATTCGTGATATATCTTGAGATCCTAACAATTTTCATTGTGGAAGGTTTATTGTAAATATATTTGTCATATTTGCAGTTCTTCACCATGAGTACAAAAAGGAAAGTTTTCGTATTCGCATAAATAACATAATCAGATACATGCTAACATTCCGAACTATATTACTTCTTCCTCATGGCAGAAGAAAAATGGGCCAAACTTAAGAATATGGTCCCACAAGGGTTCGAAAAAATAATTTATGTCATAATACTACAAATATTATTGCGGTTCCGAAAATATAAGTCGTATTCTTCGCTTTCATATTTACGATAGTTATAAAGAAATATTGTTCCGCACTATTTTCTTCTCTCCGCCACCGTTTATGTTAGTATGTTAGGGTATGATAATTATAATATGAACAATTATAAACAATTGTTCGGTCACAGTCGGCGATGTTTAGGTTTGTTAGACCCGGAGATTCCGTTTTAAGAAAATCTGTTGTAAGTGTGAAGATGGAGGCGATGGTGGAGGTAGCAGCACTCGCGGAAGGATATACGAAGAATAAGGTTAGAATAGGACGATAATGTTAAATTTGCCATCGAAAAAGGGATTTTTTTTCACATAAAATGATTCAATTTGTAATTTCCGAGAACAAAGTCCCTTCCAGAATCATGGCAAAAAAGCAGTTTTTCGATATCTCATCTGGATATTTTTCTACGGCGTTGGACCATATAGTTAAGATGGTCCGAAAAATGAAACCTCCAGCATATTGCCCATTACAGATTGAGAGTTTTGGATATACTATTACAAAATATTAATAAATAATAATAAACTTTATTGTCAAAAAAGCAGTTGCAAACCTGGAGGACAATACACTAAGTTACTCTCCGGAGACAAGCAAGGGACCATCCCATCAATTTTGATTAAGGGTCCATGGGCAGTGGCGAATGTAATTTTTCAAAAGAAATTATTTAATAAATACGTACTGTTATCCATTAATTAAAAAAATTGTAGATATTAGCGCAGTAAACATGCGAGATTAATAAAACAAAAGTAGTGATGATATTCCCGCCGAAGGAAAATCAGCCAGCACTCCGAGGAAAACCGGGGTAAAACCCGGGCCAGTGCATTACAAATACAAATATTATACGCAGACATTTAGTTATAACAAAATTTAAAAGTAAAATAACAACAAGAATTAAATAATTAAGATATACATTATTGAAAATTGTAATAGGTTTAATATTTCTAATAGTAATTTACTTATTTTATTTTCAATACTCGCAAACTGTAATGTACAATGAACTGTAGATTTCATTTTTCTTCGAGTTCTGAGGCAGAACTAATAGTTAAAAACGTTGGCACGTACATAATTATTTTATTGACCTCGACTGAAGAACCCTTCCGATATGATATTTTTCTGTGTGTCCCAACTGCTGTATTCCCCTCACGGAAGGGTACTTGCTTCAACATGCCCCTCCGACATATGCAGCAAGTTGCTCTCATCACACGATGATCACCATGTGACTTCGAAAGCTACTCGATGAACCCATTACATTTCTTTCATTTCGTGTACTCGAGAAGAAAAAAAATTTATGCTTCGCAAGTAAACAACGAACACAGGAAAATCACTGGAGGAATATCATGTAAGTTATTGTAGGTTTTACAACACTGTTGACGCAATATTTGTTTCTTATCACTTCACGTTAAAATAAAAAATTGTAGAAACAACGGGTAGTCAGGTGAAAACTTCTCAGAACAAACAGGGAATTTTTAGTTAAGAAAAACATTGACATGTTTTGAAAACTGTCTCATTTCGTTCTACATCCGGAACGAAGGATTGAAATGCATCGTCAAAGGTCAGGTGAAAATTGCGACGGACCGGGAGTCGAACCCTGGACCTCCTGCTCTGGCTGCAGGTGTGCTGTCCACTGCA
>NNCF01129955.1:524572-535903 GCA_002313205.1 Laupala kohalensis | reverse complement strand
ATATATATATATATATATATTTCTTTTTCGCTCTGTCCCTGGATCTGATGAAGATCTCATCACGGTTTTTGAATTAAACGTGCCATTTTTGTATACACTAAATTATAACGAAGGGTACACCGTACCTTAACAATACAGACTCCCGTGCAAAGTCCTGACAAATAGGTATCTGGTAAATCTATATTAATAAAAGTGAACTATTTGAAATGTCTGTTGCTTGGACATCGGAAAAAGTAATAAATGAAATTATTTGAAATTTCAAGGGACTCAACTTCTTAAGTGTTATTGAACAAAATATGTATGGTTAATATTGATGAATATCAATAGCAGAAAAACAATTAAAATTGGCCGCTAATCAGTAGATGTGAATCATCACTCGCATGACTGTTGAATATGAAGTTTACTAATGAGTCCACCAGAGTTCAATTCCGTTACGTGAGGTGGAGAATCCACTGAATGTATGATATACAATACTATATCATAGAAACAAAAATTTATAAATTTTGTGAAGAACATTGCTTTCAAGAACATAACCTAAAAATGAAATGAAAACCAAAGAATTCAGAGGTCTTAACTATGCGCTTTGTTTATTAGCTCTCTGTGTAAAATATATTTTCCTCCTTCCTGGATTTAAAAAAATACGTAATTACGTGCATATTGATATATAATACTGAAACCTGAGAGTATTTTTTGTAGGTTTTCTTTGTAATATTTAATTTTTTTAATTAATAAAATTGAAAATTTAATATCACGAAAACAGATAAATATGAATTTATAATATTATATAAGATGCCGGGGATAATGAGCTAAAAATCAAGACCTGTTGACGGGTACTTTAATGACAGAATGTCCGATAATGGTTGTTTTGGGTTTCTTTTCAAAACCCGGGCAGTGGTGGGTAGTTCTGCTAGTAAGTAGATGAAATGCAAATCTGTAATGTATCCAGTATTTCTCTAATTCTTCGACATCCATAACACGGCGATATTAATTAACTAACAAGATTAGTTAGTGTTACAACACGCCGTATGTTGCAATGCTGCAGCGTTCGCATATCATCCTCATTAAAATTAGGAAGTTTCCGTAATGTTACGGGTGAAATCAGAGAATTAAATGATTCCTTGAAATTGATAATTAAACTGAAGGACATAATCATTTCAAAGAATGAATATGTAATGAGCAATTATTGTAACGGGTTTCTGGACACTGGAGCAATCGTGTGCAGAAAGGTAAACAGGGCTTCTTGCAGTAATTCCTTAAAATACATACACAAAATTGTTCCACCCGGAAGCGGTATAATACGAAAACGCTTTGAATGAGAGCGTATTTCTACACTCCAGAACAAAAGGATAGTGAAGAGAAATATTGGAGTAATTCCGAATTTGCTTCGTTCGGAAAGTGCAATTTAATTAAGAAAGAAATCTCCATGTGTCATCTTCACACTTGCATTCGTAAAAACAAAAGATTATTTTTATGTGCAATCTGTACACTCGCATTTGTAACGACCAGAGATTATTTCGCATTCATCCATAACAAAACTCTCGTTCTACATTCCTGCGTTTCTTTATGATTTCTGGAAATAACTACTACTTAGATTTTATTAAATAACATTTCATCAAATAACCAGTACGTCATAATGTGATGAATAGTATTAGTCCCCCCAGGGGACTTGCATCTAGTAAGTACGTGTTTGGCAAAGACGGGGCCCCGAGCTGAGCCTGGCATTACTTCCACTTACTTGTGCTAGGCTCCTTCTGTTCTCTTTCGTGACCTCCCTTGGTCACCTCTTGTTCTTTTCGATCCCGACGCTAGGGTATCTTTCTTCTTTTTTTAATTTTATTTTATAATGATGTGTGTAATGTTTTGAGATGTGTTGATATTTGAGTTTTTTCGGCGAGTCATGTTGGCTCTCCTTAGTGCGTAATTGCATTTTCCCTACCTGTACAGAATTTTAGGACTCTAATGACATAGATGTCGACAAGCCGTAAAGCTCCACAAAAAAGATAAAGAAAAACAAGAAATAGTATTAGTCCACCTTGTTAACTTCGCTAACAGAATGGCAAACAAGATGGAAAAGGGCAGTAAAGGGCAATAACCATACCGGAGATAACGTACGTGAATAAAAACAGGAGGTGGGTAAAACCAACGATAAGTGTGCTACTATTTATAACGCGTCATGGCAACTATAAAAAGTATCTACAGAAAAAAGGAAAAATAGGAGATAGCAAATGTGTATATAAGAAAGGCGAGGATAACCCGGAACATGAATAATGGGAATGTGAAATATTTGCAAGAGAAAGAGGAGAATATCTTAACAAACATTTAATATGTCAAAGACAAGATATATTAAATCCGAAAAACATGGATGATTAAATATGTATATAAAATATGGACACTAATATTAAATTTGAAATTTTCACGGAATATACTAACAAAATAACATATTTGAAGGTATTGGTTGGTTAATACATGTGCGCGCGGCATTCCCGGACGATGATGGGAACACCGCAAGGTGGCTAAGATGCGCTGTGCATAGAACACTAACAGGAGCGAGAGATAAAGATTGAAAAGAGAACCTCGTTTTGCTAGTACCAAAGATACGAGGTGGCATGAACACCAATGAAATGAAATGAATTAAAAATCCTAGTGTAAGGATTCGTGGTAAAGATGATATAATTTCCATACGTTATCCAATTTTTATTATTTCTTTGATACTCGAACAGTCCAAAGAAAACATCAGTTTAAGATTCTTCATTTGCGACAGAATAAAATAATAATAATAAACAGGAATTCGGAGTGATTCAATCCGGAAAAAGATCGAGAAACATTAATCACAGTTTTAAGTAAAGTGGATACAGTACTAATTAAAGATAAATATAAAAGATGGAGTAGGTTAAAGTGCATGCATGCTTACACAGAAGGTTTTTGTGTACTCTTAGACAAATTTTCAGTACGTTCCTTTTGAAATATTATTATTTATATGTGGATTGATGAACCTTACAGAAGCACTGAGTTATTCTCAAATTATCGACTAAACAAAATAACACACACTGATATGAACGAGAGTTAATCGTCGGAAAATAAAACAAATGTAATTAAAGTGAAAGGTCAAAGTCCTTTGCCACTGGTAAACCATCGTAAGCAAAAGTAAATTTAATTCCCACTTTACTGGTTTCTCTTTAATGTTCTAATATTGGAACTTAAATATCAAGGTAGACGTGAACTTTCCATATTGATAGTTCTCTTTCATCACTAAAGTATCCAACCTGTATGACTTTTAAGGACTTCTTTTATAAATAAATATTTTGCAATGAGAAATTATTTTCGTATCAAAAAGCTATTACGTATGTCCAGTGCTACTGAAAATAATTATCAAGGTAAAGACATTAATGATGATTATACACTCGGTGGCATTAAACTCAAATAAAAACATCTACGATATAATTATCAAACCTACGTCAACTAAAAATTTTTGCATCGAGAATATGGGTGATAACAATTTCAAAATTAGAGTGGTATTTAAACGGAAGGGTCTTCCTTAAAAAAGTAAATGTTCTAAAAAAGAATAATTAGCAGTATTGGTTTTCAATGAATCAATCTCACCATCAAAACTGAAAAATAAACTATAGAAAGCGTCTTTAAACCAAAATGGAGTTTTGTATGAATTTTTACGGTACGACGTTTTTAGACGTGTCGTTAATTTCGCCAAATGATAATACAAATAACTTTAATTGTTCATAAAATTTAAACTAAAGAATACGTAACACATGTCTAAATCTATTAGGGGAGAACGCCTTCGCTTAGCTCCACCCGATAACAAACTACAACATACTGAGCAACATGTAAAGTTCGATGAAATACATTCCATGGCATCGCAACCGATAATTACAAAGTTTTACGCAATTACTTGAGCAAACAACTTAATATCACCGGAAGTAAATTAGTGTACTATTCGCCTTCCTAACAACACGAATACGAAAGGTTAACAAAGCACAATTTTGGAACAGTGTAATTAAGCAAAGGTTTTTCGATGCGTGCGCGGCTTGCACGCATTGACCCGCGAAATACTCGAGTCATATTCAATCTGCTACCAGAGGATGGAAAGCAGGATACACTCCTTGCTTCGTAATGAACGCAAACGAGGGATAGAAAGTTACGAATTATTTAATGAGCTTTTACTCTTCCAAGAAATAACAGACAACTACATGGTTGAGAGAGGGAACGGAATGTGGATTCTGAATCTCTGGTCTGCACAACCACTGCGGGCTTACAGCCATTATTGTATTTTTTACATTTTTTCTCCTTATTGAGGTAGAATGATGGGTCAGGATTGGGAGGGAATAGAATATTAATTAAAAGAAAAATCTTATATCTAATAATCATATATAAATTAAATCAATTATCATACATAATCATATATAAATAAAAAAAGTTTTAAATATAATAAAAAATACAAAAAAAAAACACATAAAAATTTGATGGAACCGTTTCGGCGTCCAGCCTTCCTCGGCCAAGAAAGAAGACTGTCGGTTTACTTTCAAGATTTGAGTTTTTTTATATATAAAATTGGAAAATTGGAAATCATGGAAGTTGCGAGTGCAGTATGGAAAATGTTCGAAGTTGCTTTGGAAAAATAAAAGATGCACGTAAAGAACATATCACAGAAATGTTTGAAATAATTTATTATAATGTTACGAAAATGTATTTTAAACAAGTTTAATGTAATTATAGTGAGGTTGTTGCCATTGTTTCGTGAAAAGTTTGTAAGGTACGTTTTGATAACTCGCATAGGATTTAGAATTTTATTGGGTAGATTACATATGGATGGAATGGCACAGATCACATGTTTGAGCTACGCGCGCACTGGGACGTGAAATGACTGACGGACGTCCCGACATTTAAAAAGAACGGGAGGCTGCGCGCACTGGTTCGGAAATTCCCGAAACCTGTAGGATGAAGGGACCATTCACTCTCCAAGGCGTAGAGGATTAGGGTCCTCATGTTACCTGCTCCCCATTCTATTCTGATCACTCAACACAATCGAAGAGGCGAATACGTGGTCCTTGCGAGTGCCCGAAGTCATAAACTGTTAATGACTCTTACAAAGTTTTACAGCCCTCCAAAAGATCTTCCTTTGGGGACTTTGCAAACAGCGGCAAGTTCGTGCCGTCTGAGTGGGTACATACCAATGCAAAGCAATGGAAAGAACTTTTGGAAAATCCGGGACGGCCGTGCCGACCTTCCCAGTGCGCGCGTAGCTTTAGAAGGTTTTAATAAGAATTGGATTGTCTGAGAATTCTCACAATGATGAAAGATCAGTATATTATATTTCATGTTAAGATTGTTTGTTTGTTGGTTGGTTCATGTGTTTGGTGACAAACTGATCATGCCTAATAGCTCTTTTTGTTCCGTGCCTCTTCTGGACGATGACAAAGATATTCCCGATGCCATCATATTCATTAATAGAGACATGTAAACAAAATAGGTTCTGAATGCAAAAAACCTTCTCCTTGGCAACGCCAATACTGCGGTAATTGTTATTAGTGTCCTTTGTTGATAATTTAATTAATATGACGGACAAATATATCGTGGGCGTATTTTTTGTTTTTATGCATTTTAGTACTATTCTTGCAATGACTTTTCATAACACGAGGCAAATGATGGTTATCAGAAGTGTCATATTCACTCTTTCGGGTAACATACGTGATATTTCGAACATTTACATTTTTTTATTATTTGGCACTTAATGAGTCGTACAATGTTTTCAACAGAACACCTCAAATTTGGATAATTATTGTATTTTCTTTGAAAACACCATTAGTTGCAATACAAGTCAATCTAGAATGGTTTTTCCATATTTTTATAATCAATTATAGCAGCGCTGTCCAATTTATCGGGTTATTTTCAATACACTGTCGATTGATCGAACCGTCATGGGATGCGGTTTTGCAAAATGTTGTCCCACGAATAAAACTAATGAGTTGTATTTATTTATTTATTTATTCGATTCTCATCAACATATTTATATCATCTCAAACTGAAAAAATTAAAAGGCATATTTCTTAAGTTTTAAGAAGTCTTTTTGATGTTTAGTATTAATATAAAATGTTTTTATGTTGTAGTAAATGGCGGGATAATTCCGAACACAATTTCCTTTCTTTTCTCACGGTACAGGCCACATCAAATAAGAATTCTGACAACATAGATCCATAATACAACGTTGTGTCCCGCAACGTTTGATGTCAAATTTATTATACTTCGCGCGCTGTAAATAAAAAGTTTCGCGTACCCCCACGTGGACAGCGCTAAATTATAGCGTTTAATATGTTTTTGTCTCTCGTGTAAAAAATGTTTTTGTCACTTAGAACGTTTTCCATTTCTATGCATCTATTGAGCTTTGCTCAACAAAACCTCAAGAAGCTATTGTATTTGAAACCGAAAGTCGTATATGGCAACATGTCCTCCGCTCATCAACGAGAGAACCTACCACTCCAATGTAGCGGGAGGGGAATATGTTGGTTTTGTAAGCACTGCACGCAACATTCTCGTTGACTCGGACAACACACACGCTGCGAAGGTGTAATTCGTGCGGCGAACTGTTCTAAGGTCAAGCGAAAACGGTTCATTTTAAGGGAATGGGTGGGTGTAAGACGTGACGCAATTCGACATTTTCCAGGTAACATTAATCTTGGAATCCATTAAGACGTGTAGTGAAGTGTACATGATTGCTCTCAGCAACTCTGTTTTGGTTTTATTTTTTATAGTTATTAATTTATTTTATTTATGTTATAGCAATTACTTTTACGCTAAGGGTATAGAAGGAGTAATGACATATGTGTGTTAATAATAATAAATAATAAATTTATTATCAAAATACAGTACAGACTGCGTATGACCACGTGGAGGACAATAAACTAATTTACTCTCCGGAAGCAAGCAAGGGACCATCCCATCAATTCCGATCAAGGGCCCTAAGGCAGAGGCGGATTCAAAAATTTCAGCAAAAGTTCCTAGATAAGATAAAAAGTTAGCTGCGAGTTATAATACATATATAATGTCAATATGTTTGTAATTTAACGCAAATATGTTTGTAAATTTACATGTACAAGTTATTATCGAACTATAGATTATTCTGAGTATAGTGTTTAAAAATCATAAGAGTTGAAAAAACACTAAATTCACGATTTATTGTTACAATAAACACGCCCCTAGACAAAGCCTAGAGAACCTGTATAAGAAATCCGCCTCTACCCGAAGGAAAAACGGAGAAAAACCCGGGCCAGGATGGGAGAATATTGAGTATGTTGAGAGTGTGTATATTGAGAGTGTTTGTACGTATGAGTGTGTTTCTGTAACTGTTTGTATGGCAAAATATGTTTGTGAATGCATGTGAATATACGCACATATGAGCCTCATGTAGATAATGAATTTTCTAAATCTAGTTTCTTTCTCGTAACCATGTGTAATAATTTTCTAAGCATTTTATTCCGTTTGTGTGTGTGATATTTTCATAGATATTGATGATTTTTTTTTAAAACTTCGTATTATTTTATTATGTGTGTATTCTTTTGTATCTGCCACCGAGAATTGCTCACTAGCAGACTAATAAATTATTATTATTTCGCTTGTTTTGCATCATTAACAGAGAAAATAAGTGATCTGAGGAGTTTCGGATGGCTATGGACTACACTACGTATTATTTTTAAGGAAGTTTCGACACAAAATTTCTAGTCTTACTACACGAAAATAAGGAAAGACCTACGACCTTTTAAGGACGAACCAATATATATAATATAGTGATAAGAATTCCTATGCTTATAACAAGATTATAACTCCTTCACTTCGTAGTTTACTAAAGTCTGAGAATGTGAAATCGATTTCAACATTTAAAAACAAAAGAAATAATTTGATAACGAATGGAAAAGAATAAGAAAGATCACATGAATACTAATAACGTAGTATACAAAATAAAATGTAAATATTGTAATGCTAGCTACGTAGGTCAAACAAAAGGAGGGTTAAAAACTTCAATCCAGGAGCACAAACGAAATTTAAAATCAGTTGAACAAAGTGTAGTAACCTTAAATTGCATTAATAACGATCACTGGATGGATTGAGAAAATACATTAATTTTGGACAAATAAGTTAATTATTACAAACGTTGCATATCAGAAATGATATTTATAAAAAAAAACACTTGGGAGTTGAATTTACTCAGACACTGAAAAACTACCAGGTTAATATAATACAATACTATAACATGCTTGTGTAATTTCTGTTGTTGTTTTTTTTTGTAAACATATTTTGTTTTTATGTTTCTGTGTAATGTCATGCTCAATTGATCTGTTGTTAAGATTTGAATCACCTGACGACGACTTAAAGCGAAGTCGAAACGTTCTGAATTCTGATCACAATATAAACTATTCGCCCACAAAAGGTCGTAAGTCTTTCATTATCTATTTAATTACGTTATATTACGGACGTTTATTTTTGTAAGATGAGGTAAGGTTTTAGGTAAATAGAATCTACAATTTCTGTGGGTATCTTATATTTCCCATTGCCACACCACAACTGTTTCTAAAATCTCCCACGCCCCATCTAGGATTCTATTTCGAAACATAGATCTAAAGAGGAGACCACGACGCGCAATAACGAAAGGAAAATACGAAGAAAAGAGCGAGAGAGGGTGATTCGTAGGAGACCTGTAATTTTCGTCATTCTGAAAATAAAATAACGAGAAAACCATTTCTGTTATTTTCTAAAGCAGTACTTAAGTACTCTACACCCGACCTATCTCATCCGAAAGCTCATTAGCCTCTGATGAACTACTTTAAGCCAGCTAATAGTACTCGCGCTGGCTGTTAGTCAACAAGGCAGTCCTAATACGGCCCAGGTGGTGAAATCCATCAGCGAAGGTCTGCAACAAGAAAAACGGAGATCTTTGCTGCCCCAAAATGGACACAGAAACGGTCGCGAGTCAAAGGTCAAGTGAGAAGACTGATGGACTCTCGTTCAAACAGTTTTCTATCGTTCAAGGTTTTCCTCTCAATAGCTTTGGATATTCGAGTCCAATTATTTACATTTTCGTGGTGGAAAAGATACCCACGAAAGCTTTTAATATTTATAAATCTGATTGAAAACGATTACATTTGAAGAAGTAGTCGTTGTCTAGCAACAAAAAAAATCTTTTCGGCCATCCTCAGAAGATATGCGCAATGAGGAAGCGGGAGATAGTGCGGGGAGTAAAGGGAAATTGTGATAAATGAGTTCTTAACGAAGACATCAGCCAAACATCGCCATTACAGAATTCTTATTATTATATTTAAAAAATGCCATACAAACCTTATTGCAGCGGTTTTCAGTACTGGGACCGGTTTTTATATAATCTGCGCGTTTGTATTTTTTTCAAACACCTTCACGGGAGGAAATATTGTATCGCCTCTGGAAGATTTTCCTTAAAAAGATTTACCTTAACATGATTAACTTAATTTTAAATCGAGTAACGAATGAAAAACCGGCACTTTATTAGTAATGTGCATACGTATAATAATGACTAGAAATTGGTTATGAAGCAGAATACATTCTGAACGCTTGTCCTTTTATCGGTATCTGCTTAAGCAGTTTCGGGTATAAGTTACTCCATATTTAATGCGACGAAATTTCTGAGCATACGTTGTCGAATATAGGTGTGTTGCGACAATGTTAATCTAGATTTTGTTCCTTTTTTCTCCTTCAGAAAAACACTTCTTACATTAGTAATATACTCAACACCAGTTATACATTAAAAGATAGATTTTTCTCTGGATTCCCTTCAGACAGAGGGGGATTTATGTATGGGCCCACGAATCCCGGACCCGTGGGGTGGCAGCATTTACGCTTTTGTTTAATAACGTTTTGTAAAATTATTTGTTAACTAATCGGTAAAGAGTAGAATTTGTTAATGTTCCGTAGACACTATAACAATGAATTATTTTATGTTCGCACTTATTTGAAGGGGGAGGAAGTCGAACGAAATAATTTTGCGTTGGGGCGCGGAAATATTTAATACGTCGCTGCTTTTGAGTGATTAAAATTGAAGGGACGGTTCATAGCTTGCTTCCGAAAAATAAATTAGTTTATTATCCTCATCGTAATCATACGTAGTAGGAAATTGCTTTTTGACATTAAATATTTACGAGTATTATATAAAAGCCTCACATTTCGATTGAGATACATTTCAAGCGCTTTTTACTATGTGTGCCACTTCTTACGAAAAGCTTTGTCACATTAATCGAGATATTAGCAAAACCAATTAACGTAGCATAGGTAGAATTAGATCACTGAAACACCTGTGATCGGCGTAAATAAACAGAGGAACATGTACTTATTGTGATTTTAGCTTGAAAAACATACCTCACAGGCCATGTAAATGATATAATTATAATTACAAGTGAAGTTGTAATACATTACGTCTTATAAAAAAAAACTTATTTTCAAAAAGACCAACTTTTAAGTCACGAAAGTGATGGGAGTTCACTTTGATTTGTAGTTAAATTTCTGTAGTATTTTTTGAGTCACTTTTATCTACAGGTCACCGGACATTTGAGAAAGTTATTTCACTTTTTCTGAGGTGAGATGCATAAATCTTAAAGCCATTGCGCTCGGTCGCCATGTTTATCCATGCTCTTACGCATTTCAAACGAGTCGAGCGAGTTCCTGAATATTGTCTGTACTATATTATTAACTGATAGATACAACCACGGTTTTTCTTCATTATTAATCGTATTATGTGTTTTAAAACAATTAGAATAATAAAGAAAACAATCATATCACTCCATGATTTGCCTCACTTGAGCTGGTCCTACCTTAAATGCTCAAGTCAAGACATGTAGAACGAAAGAAAAGAAAGATTTCGTGCAACGCTTTACTTAATGCGATCGTCTCGTGTTGAAAGAAAACAAAAGCGAAACGAGACCAGGCACGTGACTAACGTCTAATGACCGTACTGCCTCCTTTGAGCGATTTCATCACTAAAGAGTTGAACGCCAATTGTCTGCGGATGTTTGGACTCCAACAAACACAACAATGTCCTCGTATCCCTGTCAAAGCAAAGCGAAGCATAGTTACAGGGTTTCAAGAGCTTTAGGAGATTTGAGAACAACGAAGAATATTAAGTAACATTTTACGGGAGAGACACAGGCAGGGAAGCCCTTGCTACATGTATTTGAAATATGTATGTCTGTAACAGCGTCCACGGACTTTGGAATTAAGGAAAATTAGAAGCGTGAAACGAAGTCCTTTATGATGTTCTACTACAATTAACTTCAATTAACATCCATTATATAATCAAAATAA
>NNCF01129955.1:510691-524454 GCA_002313205.1 Laupala kohalensis | reverse complement strand
TGAATTGCCACGCGGTCATGCGCCGCGCAGACGGATAAAATTTGTGATTGCTTGCGTTAGAATCAACACTCGATTTAGCTATCTTACAGTTGTTGAAACATTCTGTAATTCGACATATCGGAAGAATAATTATGTCTGACGATAATGATTACTTCCATGTTTTGTGTTATTCCATTTCGATTCCATCATAACTTATTTAATATTGAAGATTGTAAAATTTTATTTGACGCGTTACATAAAATATACGTTGCCTACGTTTTACGTTCTATTGAAGTGATGAAAAAATCAAAGGCTATGAATTAAAGAAAAATAATTGAATTTTATTTTTTGTACGAAACTTTTCTCTCCAAAATGCATGGTTTCTTTGGAAATAAGCCGTAAATCGAAGTTACAATAATCGGCAGCCCTGACGTGAGTTCGTAATTTGTCTCGTATAAATTTAACTCATTCGGTTCCTTTAAATGTTTATGAAACTTGTAATCTATATATAATTGCACTATTATGCAAGGAATTAATATATACACACATTGTATAATTACTTCAGAATGCTTCTAAGACTTAGAATATTTGAATATCGTGAGTTTGTAAGTCTTGCAATTGCGTATTTTCTATTTGAACTTTTCTGTTTGTTTACTTTAAAATCTAATTCGAGTTATCGAACATACGTTTCATGAAAGTATAGAGTAGTACATGACTTTATATTTGGCAATTTTATTTCAATTTGAATTTTTTAATGCAAATTGACATAAAGCTTTAAAACTCTATTTAACTGAGAATTAAGATTAGATATTTACGACTCCCGTGCTATAGGGGCAAAATGTGAGCCTGAATCAGAAGGTCACCGGTTCGAACCTGGTTGGAATAGTTGTAAACTTTTTTCCAAATATAATATTAGTGCATTTTGAAAATGATTTTTGCGATTCTTACGAAGTAGAAGGAGTATTGAATAAGGATATATTATAAATGTAGTCTTAAAAGTATAGGGCATATGTTGATATTGACGTAAAGTAATATTTTTTGTTTATTACAGTATATTCTTAAGTTTTCACCTAAGTATAATTATCAATATTTCGATGTTCTTANACGAAAAATAAATTTATTTAATGATGTTAGCCCCCCCACCCAAAAAAAAAAAAATGTTGAACGTCCTTTACACAAATTTCGTAAAACTTATTTTATGAAACTGTTCGGTTAATGAAATATATAGTCCATAATGTATACGTAGAGGATTGAATGTATTCTAAACCGATTATTGAATCGAACAGAAGATGATAAAATTATTTTATTAAAAAAGGCAACGAAACACCTTGGTAAGGGCGCTGCCCCTTAATTGGGCGAGCAAAGCGAGTTCGTCCATGATAAGGTCCTAAGTCTTTATTTATTTATTTATTTTTCTTTTATAATGTATTACAGAATAAATATAGGTTGCGAAGTGTGCTTTGAATTCGGGGTATGTCACTCCATCGAAGGAGAAAGTTATTGAAAAAGTGACTCCGGAAATCGACAGTACTCACACATGACTAAAAAGAAAAAAACTGTGCAATGAATGTAGTCTAAAATAGAATTATTCGATTCACATGTTTTATTATCTTCAAAATGTCCAGAATTAAATGTTTTTATCATTAATATATTAAAGTATGACTATGTGAGCAACCCGTCTCAGCTCAGCATGTTTTCGTTCCGTTACTGATTAACACAATTTAGGGTAAAAAGAAGCAAATCAAAAATATTTTCCAAATATATTTTGTAGTGTCTATTATTACCCTAGAAGGGTATGAAATGCCTGCAAGGCCAAAAGAAAGAGTATGAACATCGAACTATGAATAAACTCAAACGGTTTGAAGTGATTCAACAAATCGATTCAAAACGTTATTAATGTAATATTATTTTTCATAATAATTTAGGAAATACCGATTTATATTTTTCTTGAAATATTTAAGACCAAAAATTTTCGATGGATATTATAAACCTAAGTAATAATTGAAATATACGTGTAAGAGTACATTCAGTGGCAGACCGTAATCAAGGGAGGGGGAGATAACTGGGGAACATTTTTGTTTTAAAATTGTGGCCCCCCAGTGGACTTACATCTGGTAAGTACGTGTTTGGCGAACACGTGGCCCCGAGCTGAGTCTGGCATTACTTCCACTTGTGCCATGCTCCTTCCTTTCTCTTTCCTGACCTCCCTTGGTCACCTCTTGTTCTTTTCGATCCCGACGCTATTAAGGCTAGGGTATCTTTCATTTTCCTCATTCCTGTCATTTTTTGTCCTACCCCTCATTTTTTGTCCCCCCTTATTCTTTGTTCCCCCTCATGTTATGTGCCCCCCTCATTGTAGCCCCCCCTCCATTTGATGTATGTTGTGAGTCATGTTTTGGTGTGTTGTGATGTCATGTTTTGGTGTGTAGATCAGGAGGGTTTTTAGTGCGTAGGGTTGAATCATTCGACGAGTCCCAAACGCGGGGAGTCATGTTGGCTCTCCCTAGTGCGTAACTGCATTTTCCCTACCTGTACAAGTTTTAAGGGCTCCAATGACCTTTGATGTCGACATGAGCCGTAAAGCCCCACAAAAAAAAAAGAAGTGGTTTTACAACACATTTTATAACTATTAGTTTTAAATAAAATGCATCACATAAATAATTAAAAATTAACAATCTTGTATTATTAATAACAATTATTTATTAAAGTTATTAACATGTTATTACTAACATGATTAATATGGTGTTATAAATTTTATAAATCTGGTAATATTGATTTTATTTCACTGGTATTAATAATAACAATTATAACTAATAACAATTCTTAATCTGTTAACACTTTTACAAAGTATGCCATTTATCAACTCAAATTTTATCTGTCAAGAGTTCGGGCTGTAACCCCCCACGCATCCGCCACTGAGTACATGAGAATTTTGAATCATACCTCCAGACTGAAAACTTACTCTGAACAACCAAGCCGGAAGCTACATCCCAGATTCCAAGAAAGAAAATTTCCCGAAGCACGTTTTCGTCTGCTCTGAATGCAATAAATTCGTTTAAAGAAAAGAAGACGTTCGAAAGAAAACATGAAGAGAATGTTTCAGGAATTGAACCTTGTGGTTAGTTTCCATTTTCTTCCTTGACTTCCTTTCACTTGAAACGTCACCGCAAGTGCGAAACAAAAAATGTCAGAAGAAGTGATCAGTCGTTTTATTAACAAACTTCATTTTGAATAATTCGGTTAGGGGCGACCCGTGACGTAGTGCCTGTCGCGCTCGCATTCTACACCAGTTCAAACCCGGTCCGATCCAAGTAGAATCGGAGGTGGTGGACGGAGCGGTGTTCGCGACAGGTTTTTTCGGGGTTCTCCCGTTTCCACTGCCTATCATTCCACCACAACATTCACTCATCATCATTCACCCCATGTCATTCATTAATCACCCGTGTCGGGCAGGTGCGGCAGGAAGGGCATCCGGCACCCAGGAATTCCCCAGCCAAATCAAATAACAGGCATCATACCATCGACCCCGTCTAACACAGGCGAACAATAAGCTGAAGAAGAAGATTTTCAATAATTCGGTTATACACAGAGAAATTCATATGAAAAAAAAATTCAGAGCCAAAAACAAGTTAAAGAGCGTCTTTCTGTTAATCGGATCGTTAAAAGATTGGAGATTTATTTTCAGTGAAGTACGAAAATATATTAGTGTCAGCGTGGCTCAGGTGACTGGATGGCCGGGATTCGATCCCCGGTGAGGTGAAGATTTTTCATCACACCTCAACATCCAGACTGACTCCCAGGAATACTCAGTTTGCTGTAAAATGAGTTCCTGGTCCATCCTGGGATAAAATCGGTCTAAGAGTGAGGTGCTGGCCACATCTGCTCCTAGTGCTGAGGCCAAGAAAAAGATGAGTTCTACCCTCCGCGAAACCCCTTGGGCACCTTCGGGGCCTCTTGTGGGACAGTTCGACGAAAATCTAGTTTAATATTGTGGGTTCGATCTCCGAGTACGAACTGGATGCTCAGTAGGGTGGTTCGTAAAAATCCAACTTTTGAAATTTCAACGGGACACCCTTTCATTTTGTTTTATCTTAAAACTTTCCATCCAAATTTCAGGTTTTAAAAATTTATTTTTGGTGTCCCTACCAAGATTTACAGTCTCAAAATTTAAAAATTTTAACAATGGGCGAAAATATTTTTTTAAATCCAAATTCTTGTATCAATATTTTTAAAAAAAATATTTATTATAAATAATTTTTAATTTAAATGAAATATATTTTTAATATAAATTTTTATTAGATATTAATTAATCTAAAAATGTATGAATGTTTTATTTTAATACAGAAAACAAAATGCGAGGGTGCTCCGTCCTCATTTCAAAAATTGATTTAAAAAAAATTATTTTCATGCTCAATCAACTGCACTTCTGTGTAATGCATTAAATGTCTTCTTGATATTCGTCAAGTCTACGTCACCTTACATAAAACCTGTCAAAACCTAAAATCTCATTAATGATAAGAGTTAGCAGTTGGTGAATATGAATACGTAGGCGAGAAAGTAAGAGATACCTTAAAAAGTGTATCAGTAAGAACATAAAAATTGTAATAATTGAAGACAATCAAGGATATATCATAATGATGTACAATGAAACACATGATTACACAGGACCCACATACATCGATTTCCGGTCCATATCGAACTTTCCCTCTGTTTTCTTGAATTTAGTGAATTAGAACAAGATGTCTTTAAGTTGAACGGTTTTTCATTCGACGTAAGCTTCTTCACGTAACATTATAGCATTCATAAATACTAAAATTAATGACTAAGAAACGTCTTGTAATTCAAAGGATTATAAGACTCCATCTCTCTAGCTTCTTCAGTTGTTGCCAAGATTTCTTGTGTAAAACGATCCGCGTATATCGAATCTGGATAAATCAAATTCCCGCCTACTTCGAACGGATTTTGGCTTCCCATGGTCAATTCTCTCCTACTTATACATAGATATATCAAACTTTGGAGGAAAGATAGCCAGATTTATGTATTCGAATAATGATATAATTTACTAACTTCCAATATTCCAAAAAATACATTTCTATTCTTTGGTTTTTGTGTACCTATATAAAATCTTGAACCATTCAAAGTACTCGGTGTGAGCTAAGTGGTCGCACTGACAAACGTCACTTTTCTTTCTCAACCTACCCAGCCCATGTTTAAACGTGTGAAACACGTAGAAATGACTTGACTCTTTTAGATGTTGGCTATTCAAATAAAAATATCTTCCTCCACAAAATGAGGTTTCCTCGTTTACATTCACCTCCAAAAGATATGAATGTTTTTGAAACTAAAAAGCGAGCACTTATTTTTGTTAAACACGTTTAGGGTGTTTAATGCATTGAAACAGTAATAAAAATTAGCTCATGGAGTAACCGTTGATTAGAAGGTGTGCTCAATCACAATTTTATTTTTTCTGCATACATTAAACCCCATGAATAATACGAAACCATCATGATATTCTGAGCCGTAAAGAAAGTATTGAATGGCAAATTGTTGACGATGTATAGGAGAGAGCCACGATTGGAGTAGTAAGAGCGTTTGGGGGAGAAAAACCATCAACCAACATGGGGAGACATCCTAGAAAGGTCAAATGAGTGAATTAAATAAAATGATATGAAAAAGAAATTATGTCATATGTATTATTATTAACAGCTAATAATAACTGTTCAGGCGAAATGTTTTTTTCAACCATAATAAATGTGTTTTATATTCATTGATTTGTTGATTTCCAAAAATTGTGTTGATTGGGGACTTTTGGATTTGAAATGAAAAAAAAGGAGCAGTGTCAAGATGAAACGGCAACACTTGGCAACATTTCATGTCGGAAGATCTATAAAAATTAAATAGGTAGCAATCTTATTCATTCATAAGAAAAATTGTATTGCATATAAGAAGCATATGAGAGGTTTGCTCGGTTAAAACGAGTACACATATGGCAACATTTCACGGAAGGCGATTCTCGTCCCAAAGTGGAAGTGACAGGTCGAGCAACATGGTTGACTGCGTAACACGCACTGTCACGCACATCCGGGATCTCCAACACATTCACGCACAATTTACGTCGCCAATAAAGCTACTGCTGCACAGTGGGACGAAACATCAAAATATCTGGCCACAATACAAAAACCAAATTTTCTTCTAGGAAACTAAAATGACAGATTAAAAACATGGAACTTGAAGATCTGTAAATGATTATTTGTTCATACCAGCAAATACAATGTCAGAAAATACAATTCAAATATGTCCGTTAGAAATTGCACTCGAGCAAAAAGTCTACGAACAAAGGTTCGAGTTTATTAATGTACTTCATGTCTAATTTCACATCATAACATTGTAATGGACCATTCATTCAACCAATTCTCTATTGAAAACACTCAACTATTGTGTTAAAATTGTATATGTAAGTTGCGTAATATATAAGGCGATACAATTGATTTCTTGGATTCATAAGGGCAAATGTATTTACGTTATAAACGTAGGGTCAAACCCTGTTTCCAACAGAAAGTTTGCTCAAATGTTTGGCTGAAATTTTATGTAGGAATATATTTTTATAAATCTGGCAAACATATTCCAAGCAAAAGCTTCTTTGCGTACTTAATCTTAATTATCGATTTCAATGTCCTAATCAGCGACCATGATTAGGAACTTTCAGTAACATTAGAAAATTACAGTAACAAAATTTTACTGTAATTTCATGCTTTTACCTTTTGACCCGACCTAGCGGGTTTTGACCCAGTGTCCGTCGCGTGCTGTCGCTCACAGCAGGGTGATCAATTTCGCTTCGTCCGTTGAAGGTGAGGCTCTCTCTATCCTCTCACTAAACAAACGCTCCAGACAACTTCAGTTCGCTTTCGAACGATGCGTCGAAGGACGCAGTGCAAACACAAAACGAGAAAGTATTCAAGGCACACTCGATTGTGCACATTTATATTTTAGATTAAAGAAATATATAATATACGAAGTACACATTAATAGCCCAAGGAAACTTGACAATGCCGGACATCCTCAACTCAAATCGCGAGAGAGTCCAATTCACATCGCAAGGGAGTATTATTTTTTATGGGTTCGGACAAACCAATTCATCGCGCCAGCACTCATTCCACTGATTCTGTGGAAATAGACCTAGGAATCTATGTCATTCTGTAACAGTAACGGATATAGAAGGAGGCTTACAAACCTTTCGACAAATTTCCGTGTATTTTGAGCTTCTGCTCATTTCGGCAGAATTGTCTACGTCCAGTTTCAACTTGTGTTCATTCAATCGTAGTGATGTGTGAGCGATACCAAATAATGATAACAGAAGTCTGACCTATCTCGATTATTTGAAGGGATATCGAAATTCTATGGTAGTATGACAAGAATTATACACTGCTTCTAAAATTGGAAAAACATGTATGATTCATTCTTCAACTTTTCCATCATTTATCTTCAGATAATTGCCAAACAGTGAATGAATATTCGGTTGCAGAGAACAGGACGGTAACCTAAAAAATGATGTAAATGAAAGATTGTAGTGAAAACCTTGATCGGTGTTTTCAGTTTAATACTTTAAAATAAATAATTTATTTTATGCAGTACGGCGTTAAGTTCGGAAAACTAATTTTCAACGTTTATTGTTTTTTCCCCTCGAAACTTTTTAGCGTTACGTTAGATTTCATGGTAATCATTTCCTCATGTTGTAAAAAATCTAAAAATTTCCAAATAGTGAACACAATTCAAAAGAATTTAAA
Source organism: Laupala kohalensis (assembly GCA_002313205.1). NCBI lineage: Eukaryota > Metazoa > Arthropoda > Insecta > Orthoptera > Trigonidiidae > Laupala > Laupala kohalensis. Next base: position 516,691 of record NNCF01129955.1, on the reverse strand, counting down.
CTAATTCCTTTGGAAATTACGTTTTGATTAACGAATGACATTCTATGATATTTTGCTTTATCATATCGTAATTTACTTGATTTTATTTCATTTACGGTAGTGTTAGCGTAGGAAGAATTAACTCATTAAAATATCTGAATCAATATAAATAAACAGAGCAACAAGTACTTATCGTGTTGCATCTTGAAAAATATACCTCACATGCCATTTAAATGAAATAATTGCAAATTATAATCGAAGGTGCATTTACGTCTAAAACTTATTTTCAAAATCATAAGACTAAAATTTAAAACACGTAAGTGGTGGAATATTAATTTGATTTCTAGAACATTTTATGCAGTATTTTTTACATCACTTTTGTCTATATGTACCGTGCATTTCAAAAAGATACTTTACTTTTTCCGATGTGAGATGCATAAATTACGAAACCGTTGCGCTCGGGCGTCCATATTTACATTCTCTTGTGCATACTATTAAGTGATAGATCAAAATTAAATCATACTTTTCATTATAATTTATAAAGTTGCGTTATAAAACATTTACGATAAAAACAGAGAAAGCAATTACACTTCTCAGTGATTCGACTCCCTTGGAGCGCAAGTCTCATCTTAACGTCTTTTGGCGAGTATCAAGTCATGCGTCTTCCACCTAACCACATGATTTGCGTGAAGGAGCTGGGAAGAAGAGATTGGATTGTCAAGGAACTTACATAACCGAACCGACTTATGTCATCTCATTTTGCCTCGAGAAATTCAACTAAAGAAAAATACATCATGAACGGAAACGCACGTGTATATTAGTTTACTGTATACTAGTCGCAACGTGATCAGTTTGTAACAGCTCTTCTGACTATAAATTATTTATATATTTATTTATTTACTGTCAGTCTAACTGGCTTGATGTTGGTATACAACCTGTACCCAATGTAGTCAACGCTTTTACATCGTCATCGTCCCTAAGAGTATTGATAAAGGTACCTCGCATTCTGTTGGCAAGTCATTCGAACTTGAATCCATTGCCAACCTCGTACACCAATTTAATTCACTAGCTCTTGTGACACTGTTCTGTACTTCCTGCATCAAGCGTGTGGAACGAATATTACCTTGTGTCTTAGTTTGTTGTGTTATTAACTTGTATTTCTTTTCAGTAAATAATCGCTTTTGTGACTACTATTAATATTTATTTGGATATTACTTAAATTCTTTGAGACCAGTTTTTTAAGAAAATTTTCTAGCAAGATGTAGCGGGACGCTAATCCCGTATTAGCTATTGAGAACTACATTGTGGACCGCTGCCAGCACGCGAGTGAGTTTCAAGGATTTGTTTCGTAGAGGTTGGCAATTTGTTTAAGGCAGCCATATTGAATAATTTTAGGCACCGGAAATTAGGTGAGGGAAACCCCCATTGAAAACCTCACCCAGTGTGGACAAGCAGGGGATCAACATTGCGCTTTTCCGCTCAGCGATATGATGGGTAGTTATTTTACCGTCAATGTTTTGCAATGAAGATAATCAAAATTAATACTTTTGATTATACAACCGTGTTCGATGCGCCCTCTTTAGCAGGGCATTGAACCACACAGAGTTGTTGTTAATCACTGCCTCCTATGTAATCGAAAGTTACTGGAACCCATATGTTTCTTCTCAGTAACAAGCACAGTTGAACAGCAAAAACTTAATCATACTTATGACCTTTTAGATGTCCAAACCCTTCAAAGATTATGAAGGAAAGTACTGATAGGTCGATTCCTCAGAACATTTCTAACCCATCAACGAGCAACACACTATGGACTTGTTTATAACACAGATATTACTATGCTTTTCTCTTCAACATAAAGAAATACAGAGGCATACCCGGGTAATTTGAAACAAGCACATCTACAACATGAGCAAGAAGAGAATGTTAATAGTTAGCACTCAACGTAGGCGCTGTGAGTACAAATGAAGTGAATTAATAATGAAAGACATGCGACCTTTTGTGGACGTATAACATTTTGTGATAAGAACAACATATATTTTTTTATAAGAACTCACAAAATATATGATATTCGTCCATAAGAGATAGGAAGTCTTTCATTATTTATTTAATTTCATTATATAATGGACGTTAATTTTAGTAGGACAAATGAATATTGCAAAAATCCAAGATTGTGGACTTTTACCTGTACATTTCTCCCCACATGAAAATATCCTCTCAAATGCTATAGAAAAAATATTTTTTTAAAATATGGTTTGGAAAACTCTTTGATTGTCTAACTATTTCAGTTCGTACTCTGAGGCATTGACGAGAAACGATTTGTGCTTCATTAAATTTCCTTTTTTTTTTCAGTAAATCATATTTTTAAGGGAATTCCTAACGTATCTTTCACACTAGTTCTCCTTTTGAAGATAATGTTAAATTGATTGAAAGTAAAATTAATTGAAAAAAGTTAATTCCGATATTGCGACCAGTTATTTTCTCTTTGCAGTTAGCAATCCGCTAATAATACAGTCGGCGAAACTATACAGAATACAACCGAGTATCAAAGTAGCCGCAATGATGTAACAACTGACACAATATACCTCCTAACGCACAATTAACAGCTGTTCTAAAAAAGAAAAGAAAATCACTGGCAAAAAGTTTTAACAGATACTTGATTTTTCTATTCAACCGTATTACTTTTTCTTCTTTTTCTTTCGGGTCATTATTCCCCCCATTGCAACTAAGGAAATTACGGAGTCTTAGGTAATATAGTACTGTACTTAAGCGAGCAAATACATTTCAAAGAGTGCCGTGAAGTTACGAGGTAAACATATTGAAGGCCAAGTAAAGAAAAACAATTGTACTTCTATTCCCAATCATGTAAATCAATGAAGCGAAATTTAAAAAAAAAAAATAATATTTCACAAGAATCGAAGATAAACCCAGTGAAAATTAAGTTCAGTTACAAAAGACGGCTTGTTTGTCTAAGTCTTAACAAGTGTGGGGTTTTTGTTCTAAAATATTGGTGGTGGCTGCCCTGAAACACCAATCAAGTCCGCCATCTTTGTTAGGTTTGGTGTCGAGACTCTCGCTAACTTGCGTATATCTGCCATACTACCCAGGTAAATAAAAGTAAACATTCATATAATGTTAGTTTGATTCAATTTTCCGTACCATTAAATCATACGAGATTAGATAGTGGATAGTATTACGAACTCATTTTGAAACTTATACAAAAAGTTTGTGGGTTATTAATATTTAATGGAGTGAGAGGGGGAAGGGGTGCTTCAAGCGTGTTTGATAAGATAAGCCCCAAATGAGAGTCACAAGTAAAACAATATATTAAAAATGAATCGATTTTATTTCTTTCAAAATTCGGAGTTGGGTGAAAACGTCTCCAATAAATCACAAAATGGAACAACAGCGGAACAATTGCGATGCTTTCGCTCGATATCTGTCTCGTATGGCTGAACCTGCGTGTGATGACCCGGTCATGCAGAACGAATCTGTTCCGCACCAGGGATTCCAATACGTTCTCGTAAAAAGGAATTTCGCGGCGAGAGTTTTTTTTCTCTCTTGATTACCTGATGACCCTGGCGGCCTTCTAACTTTCCACCAAGGTTTTCGGAAACTCAGAGGACAATTTCCAGGATCTGGTTCCTGCGGCGATTGTGATCAATAAAATTTACTCTTTTAGCACGCATTAACTTTATAATTAGTGAAATAAGAATAACTCTTACCGTCCTAAAGTTTCAACCACCCCTTGCCAAAAACGTCGAAGTCATTCAGAAATCCTCTGATTTCTTCATCAAAAAAATTAATAATATCTCTCGAATGAAGGAAAATCAATATCCCTATCTCAAGAAATATATCGATTTTAGTAAAAAATCTTGAGATTTAAATACATGAATAATTTTTTGTATTCAAGTAAATAGTAAGTACAGTGATGTGGACATATTAACTTATATAATGTTTGAGTACATTTTACCACGCCTTTGTCATAGTATATGTATAATAATTGATTTCAAAACAAAATTTATTTAATACATGTTTATGTAATTTTTATTATTCATAAGAATTAAATTTTTATTATTGCTCAATCTTGGAACTTTGATAAAGAATTCCTTGTAGAACCCTCGGAATTGTTGGGGGTGATCCCTTGGTTGTTTCAGGAGAGTGAAACTGTTTATTGTTTTAAAGTTTTCCGACCACGGTACACATCTTATTTTTATGTTGCTTCTTTCTTCTTTGCGACTTCTTTTGGTACTTTATTAGCCACAAGCGTCCACCGTGTGTTATCCAAAATGAAGTGCGAAAAATCATTTTCTCAGAGATGAAATTTAAATTTTAAATTTATTGTCAAAAAACAGTACAAACTGCGTATGACCACTTAGAGGACAATAAACTAATTTACTCTCCGGAAGCAAGCAAGGGACCATCCCATCAATTCCGATCAAGGGCCCTAAGGCAGAGGCGGATTCAAAAATTTCAGCAAAAGTTCCTAGATAAGATAAAAAGTTAGCTGCGAGTTGTAATACATATATAATGTCAATATGTTTGTAATTTAACGCAAAAAATTACAGGTACAAGTTATTGTGGATCGTTGTTGTTCCTCAAAACGCATCAAAATATCGTGCAAACACTTTCCGATAAAAAAAAGAAGACATACACATGTACCATTATTACCCTTATTATCATTATTAAGATTTTCCTTGCTCAAATGAAATTGCACACGATGCTAATAAAGAATTCACCATTACGAAATTGGATGGTTGTACTGTACTTCTTATGCCTAACCTTATGATACGGTGGCATGGGTACATAATTCCACTCAAGTGACTTCTAAATAATTAATTTAAAAAGTTGGGGTTAAAGCTCTGTTTGTGTGCTAATCAGCCAAGTCCAATCCTTTTAAAATATGGCATAACATTAGCATTTTGCATCTGTAAACGGGAATATTAATGTGTTGTCTATCGGTGATGTCCATCTTCCCTCCATAACAATTCGGTCCATGTTGACCAACGTCAAATATTCTACTTTATCACGTGGAAATGTCACGATTGTGTGGCGGGTTGCATAAACATTGCTGTCACAGTTTTTCTTCTGTTTAAAATATAATGTATTAACAATTCTGCCATCGGAATGGAGATTTTTGTGTACATTTACTACATTACGTTCTATCGTTCATTTCAATTTTAACAAAATCGTTTTATTTTAGATTACTTGAACAGTATAATGAGAAAATGCTACATAAATCTTGGTAAAATATTCTGGTGAAATGGCCAGGAAAACAGGTGATCATTCATTGATGTGTTGAGTAAGATTTACCAGGCGTGAATATGACCTGTTAAGTAACCAATATTATACTCGAGATTTTGTATGTTCGAGTTTTCTGGATTTAGTTTATTTCAACCAATATGTAATTTGTTGCAGATTGCTACACATCGAAATTTTCATTTTAGCTCAGAATCTTACGCTGAATGAGAATGTGAGATATTAACGTAAACAGATTTAATTTTACTCTCCTTGTAAGTTCTCAAGGTACTCTTAAGTGTTATGCACTGACTTGGTGACGACGAGGTCCAAGAATTGAGTCCTCTTGGGGTAATTATTTGTTCACGATTTTCTTCGTTATCTAGGAAACCTTTACAATGAAATCTTGATATTTCTTATCAAAATTTCGCAATGTCCCAATTTTGTTAAATTGTTTCGGTCAAGAATCCCATCTTATTTCTCTCAGTGCAGATACAACATTTCTCGTTCAATACTATACCATATATAATTAAAGGCTTCTAAGTGAAATTCTACTTCAATTACCGTCCATTATAAAATCGAATTAAATAAATAATTCAAGTCTGGCGACCTTTTACGGCCGAACAATATATATACTACAATACATATTTTGTATTTATATTTATGTTTAATGTCATGTTCCATTGATCTGTTGTTATGTTTCGTGTTATAATTTTTTAAAATCTGTTCCACTTGACGTCGATCTCAACAGGAAGTCGAAACGTAGTGAGTCTTTAATCATAAGAT
>NNCF01129955.1:481763-510606 GCA_002313205.1 Laupala kohalensis | reverse complement strand
TTCGTCCGTAAATGGTCGTAGGTCTTGAATTATTTAACTGAGTGAAATAGTTTATTGAAACCTTTCTAATCCAATGAGTAATCCTCCTTCATTTGTAGAGCTAGCCGTGCACGAAGGAATTCGACTCATAAACCACATTCTCCTGCTCAACGCGCACTGTGAGCGATCCGTGCACCTGTGGTGTCAGGAACGCCTCTCCAATCACGCCTGCTGTATCGGTCGAAGAAACGAGGATCGGCGCGCTCAAGCGCTTTGTAATTATTATTATTTTTTGTTGCGTCAAGGAATCCTGTTTCATACAGTGGAAGAGGAAGAATTCGCTGCACGATGCGGCAAGGCACACTCAGGGTGGGTGCGAGTTTATTTTATTATTGTTTTTTATAAAAATAAGAGAAGAGAGAGTGTTCCATGTCTCCGAGTACAACGACCGCGCAACAATGAAATTTAAAACACTTTTTAATTACACAGGTACACACACAAAATTTGTTTGTTCCTAAGTCCAAACCGCTTCTTCACCCACCTTATTTTTAAATTAAAAATAATCACCCTTAACTACGGAAAATAATACGTATTTATATGTATTTCTCACTGTATAAATGTACCGAAGGGTGACGCAGTCATTTTCAGAATGTTTCTCCAATTATACCTCATGATGACCCCTCCCAAAGAGAGATATTGTCTGAATTTAGGAGCGGATTTTCGCAATTAAAAAAATTGTGATGGAGTAATTTTGACTCCGAATTCGATTTAACGCATCGAAATGCGTGAGGATACGTAGGTCTAATCTTTGGAGCAGATCTATTTCTTTTCTGTGCCTATGTTATAATTCAGTCTATATTTATATGAAGTTAAATAATATTCTCTCGTAGACAAACTACGAACCTTACACGTGTCACTAAAACCCAGTTTAAAACGGGTTTATTAACTAGACTATGATACGTAATTTTATTTGGGAGGGGGGCAGCGTCCAGATGTAATACCAATTGTCGTATACAAGATAATAACTGCTGTTATAAGCCGAAGAGGAACGTTTTCGTTATCTCAACTGTATAAACGTACACACTGTACAGCTATATAGATTGTACATTGGTGCATGGGCCCTCAACCCCGCCAATATTCCTAGTAATTGTTTGTTTATATATAAATACAAAAGTAATAAAACCCTTTTGAAATTGAAACGTGTATCGTTCAGTAACTTAATTTACGTTGATAGCTATCAACGCGTCTTTCCGTTTTTGGTAAACTTCTCATGTGACTTGAAGTATAAAAGGAAGAATATTCTCCGTCGGGTGTAGACGGTACAGCACTCGCAGATGTGGAATGTGACCGGTTCAGCATGTGAGGCGGGAGTCAAAATCCGAAAGCGGTCCTCATTAGCCGCGTCGCTCGCATCAGGAAGTCAGGTGTTGATTACTCCCAGATAATGTTCATTGGGCAACTGATGCTGCGGAGAATGTATATTGCGCGGACGATTAAAAAAAAAAAAAAAAAAACGAAGACAGGAAATAATACCTTGTATTAAAGTGACCTCTTGATCCAAATGCTGTAAGGTTCTCACGTCTGGTTTAATAAAAATATAATCACTACTTGCAGACATTCGTATGAAAACGTCTTGTGGTAGTGTTTCTCCATTTAATGTATGAAAAATACACATAATACAACAAAGAAATGTAATTACATAACCATAAGCGATGTCTTACTACTGAGTTAAAAAAGTACCGATGTGGTCATAAATTCAAAAAAATATTTCCTCAGCGTTATGGAAAGAATGGTCTCTGTCAATAGGAAAGCTACCTGGGAAGTAATTTATGAATTAGATCACGCACATTGGAGAAATATCTATAAGAAGACGGGATACGAAAGAATCCTTTCAGGCACCTCCGAATATGTTAATCTGATAGGACAGACAAAAGTATTATGATAATCACCTCGGTAGGCGCTCCAGAAAAATCCGAAAAAAAACTAGCAGATGTATTTTTAATGCTACCCAGCAGAATGATACCACGTACGGATAATAAAAAATAACGCTGCTTCCCAAGCTTGAAAGTATTGATTTTTGTAGTACAAGTATTGTTAATAAATCACATTTGTTAAAAAGAATATCAACCAAATTTTGAAACAATCTTTTATACCTACTGTACAGAACGCACGAGTCGAATGCCGAAACTGACAGCAAAAACACTTGAAAAATTTATGAAAAAATATGATTCGAATTTGGAAGAAAACCAATCGGAGATCCATTGGAACCAACTCGAGAACATGAGAGCCGAATTTCGAAGCTCTTGGTCTTTTCGTGTGGTTATCGTTTTCCGCGACTGTCATTGAGAAATTCTTGAAAAATTGAAATCGACATTCAAAAAATCGCTTCCTTCTTGGAACCCCCCTGAAGAAAAACTGCACTTGATACTTAAAGAGACCACAAAATATTGGTGTTTTCTGTTGAATTCCATTGTATTTTTTGCTCTGGGTGCACACACTGTTTCCTGTTGTCCTTTGCGGTGTACTCCTCGGTAAATTTCCAAGACAAAAGAGTGGGAATGTGCAAAATTGATTCATGGATTATCCTAAACTTCGATTATCTTGTTTGAAAAGTTTCTCGAGAATTGCTGAAACAGAATACTGATCACTGCGTCCTACGACTGTGATATCTCGGGATCAAACGTATCATTTAAGTAGAATGTTATTAATTGTCATGTTATTCGTAACATTCTATTTTCATAAAATCTGTCAATAAAATAAATTTGTTGATTGAAGAACGGTATCGAGTAAGAACATTTATCCTCTCATTCGTGCCAAATTTCGAAGGTATTGACCCATACGTCTTTGAGCTATGCAACAGACACGTTTTCTATACAATTTTTATATACAGCACTGTTTCATATATAGTTTGTCCCCAAACTCCACGTTAAAGAATTGGAGGGATGGTAGAGCATAGTAATAGTAAACAAAAAATCATTAAGATACAGTTGTCTGCAAATGTCTCCTGAATGAGATAAAATGACACAACAAAAGACGTCGCAGGGATTAGCGGGATTCCAGGTAGAGCATACTCGTCCGTACACGCGTCGTTGTTAATGGGAAAAGTTTTGAACATCTCTTGTAATTTGTTGTTGAACATTCAACACCTTTAACACTTTCTCATTCCCCATATTAAATGCTTCACACGTCTTTTTGTCTTGTCTTACTTTTCATCTCCTCCGAGAGACATTTCCGAAAATGTGTACCTTAATGATTTGTTCTTATTAATGTGCTCTATCATACCTCCAATTTTTTACGTTCAGTTCTGGGACATTCTGTACATGTAGAGATAACTTGACTATTTTGGTCGTTAGTTCTCGATCTGTTTTGTTTTGAAGCACATTTGCTTGAAGATTCAACTAATAAGTATCGACAAGCTTATTTATGTATTCAAGCGTTTTTTTCCCCATATATGAAAAAAACAACAGAATATTTACGACAGACATAATGGAAGAACGTTATCATCGTATCTAGAAGGAGTGTGATGAAACACACAAAAGAAAATGTGAATCGCAAGATGGTTCCGGCATTCACTTTTCCTATTTCGAACAGTCATTATGTGCAATCAACACGAATATTGTTTTGTTCCAGCAAACGTCACTTCTTCAATAGTAGAGCAGATAAAAGGAAATAAATCGTTAACTTTAACGAGGAACATTTGTGTACAAAAATTTCCTCTTAAACGGTTGTTTTTCGGTAAACACAACGGATCTGATTATCATAGATGACTATGGCGTTCTTTGTTTTCCAACTTTTTAGACATCAGCTGTGACTTGCTTGCTTCTCCTTCACGAACTTGCCACAACTATTTCAAAAAAAAGCTTTTTTATTTCTTTCGGAATGACTTTACAGGAGTAAGAAAGGTATTTACATACATGATACATTATAAATATAAAAAATACAAGTGTTACATAATTTCTACAAAAAATAGTCCACAAAAATGATTATAAAAGTAAAGAGTAAGATATTTAATGTAGGAAGAAATCCCAACAGGGATGCTATCCTAATAATAGGTTGACTTAAATAAAATTTTGAATTTTTTTGAAATATTTCTTTCTCCTTGCATTCAAAAGCCAGTATTTTAAAAGTGGTGCGACGTTAAACACTTGGCAAGAGCCTAGGTATCACATGATTTTCAGAATTCGTCAAGTTTATTTTAACGAAGTGTGAACGACGATGACTTAGCGAAGCAGTTCAATTTAGAGTGAATCTACTTTGTCGCTTCTTCGCAACTAATTACCGAGAGAAATAAAGCACACTTAATCCTGAGAAAACTCGTTTCTTTTATAAAAGAAGGCTAGGAGAAGATCTGCCCGTTTTGAATCTTGGTCCCCACGACAAATAATCTTTGACTCCCCTATTTGCGAGATTTTTTGACAACAATCAATTAAGGTGTTATGTGCGTCAGAGCGACTAGGCTCACGTATCCCCAAAAATGTTTTAAATGATAGCTTGAACCATTCTCTATCCAGAGGCGATGAATTTTCATCATGTTTTTCTGATATTCTGGCAAAAGTACCGGCTTAACATAGCGAAAAAACCTACTAAAACATAGCAAATGGAAATAGGAACGCAATGATGTTAAGATTTTCATACCTTAATTTCAAGAATACCACAAACTGAGAGAAATACTGTTCTAATAGAAATGACAAGCGCATTGCGTCCCTTGTCAAAGGAGTCAAACGACGGTCTAAATTAAGTATCAAGTTTTAAAATCACAAAATAATTGTTCTCATCCAACATAAAAAGAATCATTAGAATGAATTATTAATTAATAAGAACTTCTTTGGTGAATATTTACCATTTTTGTGAATAGTTGGCAACATGACTTCAGTCAACGCGCATATAATACCTGAAACTCTCAAGGTTTTGCAAGTCAAATCATTCACTAGTCCAATTATCTTTTCGGTTTATATTCACATTACATGTTATTAGTTCACATTACATTAGTTTTATCAATAATGGTAGAAGAGTTACGGCGAGATAATTTACATGTAAAGACAGGACTAAAAATTATATATATATATATATATATNTATATATACATGGAACTCACTGTGACCCCCAGAAACATATTTAAAAAATTAATGCTAGTTTGTAACAGGAGTTAAAAAATAATCTTTATAAAAAAATTCAGTGTAATTTATTTTCAAAATAAATTATTTTCTCATAACAGACGATGAATTTTATCATAATATTTAATAGTTTTTATATTGTTTAAAAGATCAGGAAGTTGTGTTTAAAAAGTAAAAATTTTGTATTATTGCATCCCTCATTCAAATTGTAGACATTTAAAAGATTAATTTATCTGCCTGCAGAACTACCTTGAGGAGGGTACACAAACAAATTATAAATTCACCCATAACTCAAGGTGAATAGGATGAAGAAGCCCTTTAGAAATGAGGTAAAGAAAAATGATACTGATTAGGCGACTTGCGTGCTGTTAACAAGAATATAATTTTATGTTCAGAAACGAGTTGTATGGAAAGATCATTTTCAACAACATTGTGAAACTCATATGAAAACTGATGGAATGGAGATATTTTTGTAGATAAAAAATTATATTATAACTATGCAAATTTTCAGTACACTTTTCAAACATGAATTTGTAAATGCGAATAATTTTGTAAAAGTATTTTTCACATTTACATTCATTTTGTAAAAGTAATTCATTTCACGAATAATTAATCTATATGTACATACAAGCATTCATAAAGTCATTAAAATGTATTTTAAGTTTGATACGTTTTATATGTACTCAATCTTGGAACGGATGTGTGCATTAGTTCTGTAGCCCCATCCTGGCCCGGGTTTTTCTTCAGTTTTCCTTCGGCTACAAGCGGAATTTTTAGACAGGTTCTCTAGGTTTTTGTTTAAGGGCTGTGTCTATTGAAATCTCGAATTTTGTGTTATTTTAATATTTTATAAACAACATTTTCCAAATAATCTATCGCTTTACGATATACGTACTTCTGAAATATTATTTCTGTTTTATTAAATACAAATGTTTGTATTCTATTAATATTATAACATGTACTGAACTCTTTTTATTCTCCTCTCAGGAGTGTGTTGGGATTGATGGGGTGGTCACTTGCTCGCTTACGGAGTGTAAATTAGTTTATTGTTCTTCACGTGGTCATAAGCAGTTTGTAACTGCTTTTTTCACAATAGATTCATTATTATTTATTACAATGGGGGATAATATTAAGCTGATGAGCTCAATATTGAGAATGGGGCGGAGAAATTAAAAATGAACATGATATATAATACGTTTAAAAGGGATAATAGTTGGTAGAGGAACTTCCGTCAATAAGTCAATTGCTTGTGATTGAAGTATGTTCCATTTCCTTGTTGAAATGATAGAAGGACAGAGAATGAAGATTTATTGGAGAGGTAATGGACGTGTTTTAGGAAGCTAATTCAATGTCGTTGTTGAATTGTTTTCTATTGATTGAGTTTACTAGAAAATAGTGATGAATTTTTTTTTACTTGTCAAAATGAATTTATTTAAAAGGGAGATTGGGAACAAGGAATCAATAAACCTTGAAGACGTTTCTAAAATATAGTTTCGTGACATTAACATAATAAAGACTATGCTTTCGGCGGTCCACTCCCAAAAAAGAGAAAGATGAAATAATAGAAAATCGTTGACACACCTTTTAATGCTCTTAAGTGCAATATATCATTTCTGTAAGTTTCTTTTATAGGTAACGCGGAAATGAACTATAATATTCTGGGAGATTTGGGTATTAAGGTAGTACTAGCCACAGATTATACTAGGTACAGATGGGTCACTCGTAGCAGCGCTCCACTAGCAAGGAGCCGAACTAACCAGTTCAACTGGTTGCTCGCGTAGTGAGTGATGACGTTGGCGGCAAGCACATGGTCTTCATGTGGTGACTGCGACTAATTGAAGCTACTCGAGCTCTGCTTGGTGTTGATTTGTGGGTGTTTTAGTTCGAATCACGCATTTAGAATCACGTTTCCACTGCAGGTTAATTGTTTGTAGGCTTTTGCAGAACATGGCAGCGGGTACTCGATGGAAATTATGCGATGTAAAACGAGGAAACGGGAGGGGTGTTGAGCGCAATATTCACGATAGTTCTGGTCCTTCCCCGTGGCGCGCAGGGGTGCATCTATGGTTGGGCTTATGGAAGTGAACTATCTGTACCTTCTATAATCGGTGGTACTAGCGTAGTTAGAATTAAATCACTGAAATATACCAAATCGGCATAAATAAACAGAGTATCATTTACTTATTGCGATTTTGACTTGTAAAACATACTTCACCGGTCATTCAAATGAAGTAATTGCAATTCTAATTTATGTTGAAGTACATTGCGTCTAGTGGAGTAAACATTTATTTACAAAATAAAACCAAATTTTAAATTACGAAAGTGATGGAAGTTTTCTTTGATTTGTAGTAAATTTTCCGGAGTATTTTTACATCTCTTCAATTTATGGGTCACCGGATATTTGAGAAAGATGTTTCAATTTTTCGGACGTGAGATGCACAAATCACAAAACCGTCGCGCTAGGCCGCAATGTTTTTACATGTTCTTGTGCATTTCATACGGGCGAAGCGAGTTCTTGAATATTATTTGTACTGTGTGATTAACTGATAGATAGAAATTAAATCATCTTTTCATCATGATTATTCATATTGTTGTGTTTGATAACTACTAGAATAGAAATAAAAGAAACAATTACACATCTGAGTGATTTGACTACTTGGAGTGCTGGTCTCACCTTTACTTAACTTACTTCATGTAAACCTTGAGGATTATTTGGAATCGCATATACTCGCAATCCCGCCATCAGCCTCTCCTCAGCGAAAGAGATACCGTGATGAGACAAACGCTGCGTAGCTGCAAATGCACTAGGAGCATTCAAGCTCAGCACGATACTGCATTCGCTTGTACGTGACGCTGCGATTTCCCAGAATGCAAGTATGCGTGCATTACTGCTCATCTCCTTCCCATCTGGTATATCCGTGCGTCCTCTGCCTTCGCTTATCTCTTCCTGATTCGCGTGTAGCCAGAAATCGCCAGTAATTTTTATCACGGCCTACTGGATCGTACTACTCATTATGGCATGTATACAACCTCCATATATCGCAGGGAAATCACGACTTTGGTTTGTCTATGACGAAGTCCAAGCTTCAAACTTCGTCAATAAACTTTTACGGGAACGTAATTTGAGTAAAAAGTAAAAATCGCAGAATCAATAAGTACTCGATAGTAAAAGATATAAGTAACTTCAGGCTTCTTCAGATTTTAAAAAAGTACGGAAAATATTCATATCTGGCTGAGATGTCACGAACTGAACGCAAATAAAATATTTCAAATGCGTTTTCTCTTTCTTGGCTTCAAAACGAGTGCGTATACAGTTCCCCAATTTTATAGTTTTACATTCAAATGGGGAACCGTCAATAACTTAATGACAAACATAAAATTAGTTTTCTCATGTTGTTCAGTCCACTGTAAAACATATCTGAAGAACATTTAATTCAAAAATTGAAATGATCCGTTGGAACAGCAGTAAAATTACGAGACGAAGTTATCTTATTTTTACGGAGCTAGAGATCGAGGACTGTGTCTTAAGACTTTGCGACGCAAGGAGTTCTACTCTGGAAGTTCTGATTGAGTTGCTCGCGAAGCAAAACGCTTTAGGGAACGATTATGACGGAGCGACGATCAGCGACAAGAGGAAAGAGAAGAACACCGCGACGCTAATCTTCACGTGATGACAGATGAGGGTGCGTATGATGGCACCTGCGATCAGCGCTGCGACCAACGATGAGAGCAACAAAAACCCTTTTGTACGTTCTCCCCGCTCTTATCGAAGCTAGGGTCGCCGTCGTTGTGGCGTCCGCGGAAGAGTCGAGTTGTGGGGCAAAAAGGATTAAAATCCCAACACGATGTGAATATGGAAATTAATTCAACAAATAAATTTGATGAGGTTGCGTTGAACGATCAGCTGAAATCAGGTTGAGAGACTTTGATTATCCGCGCGTGCGTAGACATGTCAGTGACTCCTATTACCTCCTATTGTGGCTTCAACATATACGGTGTCGCGCCGCTCGTCTCTACGTTTCACTCTTCTCTTTGCTCGAATCGCTCATCGTCATTCCAACATAACCGTACCCTTACCCGGCTGAAGTATTCCCTGCGATCTACGCGTGGAATTCCGGACTCGAATAACCTACAAATAAAAAAGCGAAACAAAATTAACTGTACTAAAATATAAAGTTTTAACCTTTAACTACATTTGTGGGGTGGATCTCTACCCCCACCCGTCGCTTCCACAGTCCGCGAAAGCATCTGTGTTATTTCCTTAGTAACGTAATTATTGGGGTTGAAATCTACCCAACAAAGTTATAAACGTTTTTTTTTTAATTTGTTAATATGAATTGTTTTAATTTATTTTAACGTTGTTTTAAAAAGGTCAAATTATAGTAGTTACTGCTAGTTGAAGATGCGATAATAGCAAATTTGTGATATCATACAGAGATACTAATTATGTTCCTTTAGTTGATTCCATGGTGTTTCGACCTGTAAGCACTGAGCCAAATTACGTCTTGTTATTGTTCTTATATAAAGTCAGGTGTTGATTTTCTTCTTTATGGTTTACTTCAAATATCTTTACTTGATCTTAAAACATGTATTGTAGAGTCATTAAAGCAGATTTTCTTTTTTGTTTTGTAAAGTTCATAAAGTTGATTCTAAGAGATAAAAATTATACAGTTAATATGTCTTAACAGTTGGAAAGACATTTGTTTAATTTTAAAGAAAGTATGATTTTTCAAAAACTTAAATCGGTACTTTTATTAATTATTCAAAAATAACAAAAAAAGAAAAAAGAAAATAAAAGAAATGGGTTTTTGGATGTTTTTGGGAGTCTCGATAACTACCCCTCAAATTCTCTAAACGCATATTAACCAAAGGAACTTAACAACTCTTTTTATAAATCCTTTTGACACGAATATGGAATTCTATTGAGACGGGGATAAGTAACGGTTGGTCGATTTCTTTCCACTGTAACATGTAAATTTCCTTCAACATTCCATCATTTAGTTTAAACAAACGTCATTTTTCTGAAATTTTTACGAAGAAACATTTACATGTATATTGTTCGTTTGAAATAATATATTCCCCTGCAATTAATAAATTTGGGGGTATTATGTAAAGTGATCTGAGCTATTTGGAAATGGATGGAGGAGCTGGTGTGCGAAGCCTCAAGCATATTCTCCTTTCTTCGTATCCTTTTGCGTCTTTTTGTGCCTCCACGTGCGCGTCTGCCTTCAATTGGGGCGTGTGACCTTGACAGGATGCAAGGACACAGCAAAGGATGACTCCCAAGAGAAATAAATTGCTCTTCAAGGTCAAACGATCAGATCCTCTTTGGACCAATTTTCAACTCGTGATACTCAAGATACAAATGTGATCTAGAGAGCTATACCTCATATAATTTAATAAAATTGAAATAATTCACTTTTTAGTTGAATAATCTAATGGCTTAATAAATAAACAAATAATAAATAATTTTATTTTCAAAAAGCATTTACAAACTGCGAATGACAACGTGGAGGACAAACTAACTTCAGACATAGCTTATTATTCTGAAGTGTGATTCTCAACTATCCAATTACGTTTAGTATTAAAACTTCCATAAAATAGTTGCATATATTTTTACTGTTACCAGTTTTATGATGAAACAGATTATTGGTCGGAAGAGATACCTTGGAAGACGATGACGTCATGAACTGTATGTACCCACTCAACTTTCCGATTATACTTGACTAAACAAAAAGATTTTAAATACTGAAGAGACTAAATAGCACAAAAAAATGTAGTCAAAAATTATTTACAGTACAGAAAAGAAACATCGAAATTATAAATCGTTAGAGACAATTAAAAGCTCGATAGCTTAAAATAGCTATCTACAAAACCTTACAAAGTTGGTCAGTTACCTACTTATCTGCTAATTTTAATACACTATGGACGGTTAACTTTTCTCAGTTCTCTCTTTGGATATTCCATTCCACGCTTATCTTTTTTCCGTTCTCTTATTAGATAAATCCAATAAAAGCTAATCCAAAAATTCTTTTTTCTAATTAACTTTTCGTCGTATCTCAAAAAAGGCGCCACTTACGGAAACGTTTAGCAATCTGTACACAGAATTACAAGTAAAAGAAATATGTTCATATTAATTTTTCCAAAATTTTAATTAAAAAAAAACCGAAAGTGGTGCGCGGTGAGTAAATAAAATCTGAAAGTGCTGTCCAGCAATGGGTCTATATTCCTAAAGTATTCAAAGTCAATTCTCAAGTCTTGGTTTCGTCGCATCAACTTGTTCATGAGTTATCAGGAAACAAAATTAACAAACCATACATATATACACACATATACGACATTGGAAGCGGTCAAGTAAAGGGCCGTAAGGGGAGGTGTTTTTTAGCGAGCCCTGACCAACTGCATCCCCACATACCCCTTTAGCGTGGAACCTTCTGGGCATCTGTTAGCAGATTTTTCAGATTGCCTCGTAAATAAAAACATACGACTTTGGACATCATAGCGAAAATTTGAATATAAACTCTCTTGGAGCCAATTTGTAAAGATGAGAAGAGAGATGGGACCTTTTTACGACCAACTACAATACCTCCCGTATATTGCGTACAATTGGAAAATAAAAAAATATTTATTTTTTTTAGATCGCAATGATAGGAAGAAATCTCGAAAAAGGTTTCATCAGCGATGCAATACTTTCTCCATGCATCACTGTGTGGATATAACCGTTTCGGTAGTGCACATCGCTGTCGCTGCCATGAAGTGTCCCCTTCCTGCATCACTTTGGTTCCACTTCATTAGTCGATCCCTTCTCCTTATCTGCCTTCCGCCATTCTAATTAGCAAATTAATGAGGCTTACGAAGCGAGAAGTGCGCATGTAATCGGCTGTCATTACTCGCAGCGATTCTCTCCCAAAGATACTACGAGACTTGTAATTTCCAACGCCTCTAGCAAAATACGGGTCTTCCAAACTCACTAAATTACTACACTGAGTGGAAAATAAACGATGTTTTGCGTTTGCAGCAACGGTTTTTGTGATTCGGCGGAATTTGTTCGAATAGGGATGTTAAGATATTGTCTCGAGATACGTCAATAACGACGCGCAATAATGATGTTTTAGTTCCTGGTGGAAATTAACTTGAAGAGTTTATCTACTGGCATCGAGTTACCGTATAATCGCTCGGTGATGTTCACACCTGTAAAGGTTTGGTGGTTCGAATTCACGGGAAGTTTTGATGGCAACGATAGATTGTAGTACGACGCTGTTTTGTGATGGCGTTAAGAATTTTAAGAAGGGGATTTCTCTTGAGATGGCGCTGATAATAAAAATCACAGTGGCGAATACTGAAATTTAATACTGTCAATTACTTGTAATATAGTACTCGTGATTAAGGAAGCTATACCCTTTCTGGGTATCAACTGAAGCTGCAAGTTACCACTCTTTTGATTATAAGTTCTGGGTCTCTCTCTTACATTTTCCTTTCAAATAAGACAATCTTCTTCATTCGATCTTCGTTATGTTTGCTAAAGAATGCGTGTTAATCTGAGCGAGCTCCATGCTATATTCGTATTCACCTTTCAGGATTTTTTCTTCATTTAATTTTACTCTATTAGAGGTATATACATTTAGATAAAACAAATATTTAAACGGGACTCCCTGCACTCATATGAAACACATATGGCAGGGAGTCCCCTTCTTACTAATACAACTAAATATCACTACATACATATATATTCATTAAACATAAACACCTCCACCAAATTTTTTTAAAAACATATACATATTTACATTTATCTAACTACTATATATCTAATTTAATCACCATTTAGCCTCCACCACTACTTGCAACGGGCTGTTACAAGTAACGGAGGAGTTACCGTCCCCGCCACGAGGAGGCAGGTGACTACTATCATGCGAATCCACTGTTATACAAACATATCAGACAATACAAAAACAAAACAAAAAAGTATCAATCAAAAACAAATACACGAGACACATCATGTACACAAAAATAAAAACATAAATCACAAAAGAAAGCATATCAATATATACATACAATACTTTACTTGTAATGCAGAAGAATAAAGACGGCTCCAGACATTCGTCATTCGGCGAATCCCGAATGTTGAGCATAGCTCGCCAATGCTTGCCATTGTTCCGCTTACTTCGATGTGCCCAAACGACAGACATTCTGCAGCAAGGGCGAGCACCAGTATTTGTGAAGCGGAAAAAGCAAACAACCTATCCACACTATTCGCTATTCGGCGAGTCGTCGCTCGGGATTCGCCGAATGACGAATGTCTGAAGCCGCTTCAATACAACATTCGATGTATCTTCATTTCCAAACAAATTGTGGAAAGGACGGAAGAGGTTGAACTATATAATCTAGCAGCCATCTGAAAAGTTACCAAATTTGGGAGAACTGCCAACCTACACAATTGATATCGCCAATCCTACATCGCATATTACTCGACTTAGTAATATTTTCATCTTATACGTTGCATTCACTGTTGCCAAACTTGACAAAATACCACAAGGAGAGCCAGTTTTTTAAATACTCTTTTTTATCCTGTGTAATGTAACACAAAATTAACATTCCTATTTATAAAATACATTGCTTAAATTATCGAAGAAATTTTAATTTTTTAATTTACTTTGAATGAAATTCATTTTACGGTAGTCTCTTCGTTGTTTCCAGTGTTGGTACACCCGTAAGGTATGTGTAAGTGCTACCAAAAGATGATTTTAATATCAAACGAAAATCTAAGTCTTAACAAGTGTGGGGTTTTTGTTCTACAATATTGGTGGTGGCTGCCCTGAAACACCACTCGAGTTCGACATCTTTGTCATTTTTGGTGTCCAAACTCTCGATAACTTGAGTATACGTATCAGAACGAGAGAACAAAATTTCAGTGGGGCACAGTAAATTCCAGAGCGCAACTAAGAATTCGGAATGTGCGACAGAACGCAACTTCGTTTGCGTTCTCTTCCTCCTCCTCCTGTCACCACTGGTGTACTTTTTGATCCCTCTTTTACTGTTTTTCTGGGGCGTGCTTCATTCGAAAACTGACGTGTGGAGGGGCAAAAGAGATTATTTATGTCTAAAAACTTTGAGGTGAAAACGTGGAATTACATTTCTCTCAAAGAAAATGCAAATTCCGAGAAATCAGAACAACTAAGATTGTCCTGCACACAACACAATTGCACAAACTGAGTTGACACTTTTCATATTATTTTGACATTACCAGGGACAAGAGTACTACTTTATTATTATTATTATTATTATTATTGATTTTTTGTTTTTATATATGAAAAAATCTTCAGACAACATCGCTTTTCGGTGTCCATAAAACAAAATTAAAAAATAATCATATGTGTTGTAGTCAAAAACATTTTACCCGAAACTTAACTGATGGCAGTAAATTAGCTAGAACTGAAAACATAGAATGTCGTAATATGTAACCCGATACGAGCAAGTATAATCTAACGATACTTAATATCGCTATCGATCTATCGAGACGACATAATTCGAAAATAAAGCGATAATGGCAGTCCCAAGAAAAAAATTTAAATAATAAATTTTTATTGCAATACTTTAATACCAAAGTTCACAGGTACGCGGCCCGTCTCAAACAGTGCTGCTTGTAACACTTCAGGTGGGACCAGACCTAGTTGATAAAATCACTGAGACACATAATTGTTTTCTTTATTTTTATTCTAATTATATTAAAACACGACAATATGATAATAATGGAGAAAAAACGTGATTTAATTTTTATTTATCAATTAATTGTACAGTGCAAACAATATTCACAAACTCGCTTGACTAGTTTGAAATGCATAAGAGCATGTACAAACATGGTGGAGGAGCACAATGGTTTCGTAATTTATGCATCTCAGCTCTGAAAATGAATAATACCTTTCTCAAAATGTCCAGTGACTTTTAGATAATAGTGACATAAAAAGTATTTCGGAAAATTTACTAAAAATCAAACTTTAAATCGAGATGAAATCACAATAAGAACATGTTACTCTGTTTATTCATGCCGATTTCAGGTGTTTTTTGTGATTTAATACGCTAGTCCTACCTCAAGTGAAAACAATGTGTAAAGTTACTCGTTATTATGAAATAGTCTAGTATTGTGCGTGTAAAAACTGATTCCAATGAACTTTCAGAAGTTCAATGAAGCATAGCACCGCAAGTGCGAAAGTATAGCACCATTTTCCTGCGATTTCATATCGGAATGATATGTTCAGTCGGAGCAATGGCCGATGCATCAGTTAGTGCATCCTGCATAGCACGAAATGCTATCCCAAATCAGTGGACGCATACAGCGTGTCTCGGGAGAACTTTCGTCGGCGAAAGTTCTTGCAAGGGAGCATGACGACTTGGGGGAACTTAATTACTGAATGACACCAATGAAAGATTGACTACTTGTTCTGAATAACTGGAACTCTACCACGATTTTTTTGTCATTGTTTCAGTAGATTTTTTTTTCATTGTTCTTCAGTTATGTGTTTGAGTACTTTTGGGTTAGTGTTCCTTTTTTCGGAATCATATGCCATAATCTTTCCGGAGAGTAAATCAGTATATTGTTCTCCACGTGGACATACGCTGTTTGTAACTGCTTTATGACAATAAATTTATTTATTTACCTAAAACTTTTCTTGAACATTTCAGAAAATATGAGCATTTGTATTAGGAGATAACGAGCGATTCATTGCTTTAACTTCTTTGTTTCCTCCGGGAAGTTATGTATTACGATACAAACCATCAGTGCATTTGTTAAAGGTCCTCCAATGTTCAGATATATAAGAATGAGCGAGTTCAGAAAGCTGTTTTTTTTTAAGACTACTTTTTCTTCATTCATTCGTTACATGAATATTTCTAGTCTACGTTCTCAGGGTTCAAATACGCATGTTTAAATTGAAAATAAATATTACAGCGTGTTTTTTATCAGGCGAATAATCTACCCGTTGGACTGTTGAATTTCAACGCCCTCTACCGGGCCTGTATTTCATCTGAGAAAAAGAACGGGTGCAAATTGTAGAAAATTTTGTCTAGTTTATTTTTACAAACAAATATTTTCTTCGTATAGTGTACAGTATTTATAAAATAAATCGAAAAACAAAAAAGGGCGCGATTTTGTGGAACTTTTTGAGATTGTCGTAGGGACAAAGTTAAAATTTGTACTCAGCGCCCTCAACACCATACAGGAGTGAAAAATCACAATTTCTCAAGAACGTTTCGGATACAAACACCTAATGTCTCGACTATTAATCAATCATAAAGAAATGAATAATTTTTTTGTATAAAAGATCTCGCGGGTGCCAATAAAATAATTTATTCTCCGGAAACAGTCCAGGGACTATCCCATAAATTTTGAACAAGGACCAAAAGCCAGATGTGGATTTAATATTGAAATGAACATCCAAATCGGATGGACTTATTCACATGTCCGCCTTCCTGTTTTCAGTAACTCTGTTTTCGTCACCCAACTTCAAACTAAGCCCCACTGTCTCAGGTCGTGTGATTTAGAAGCTTGCATTCATTTGGTATTTTATTATATTTTGAATTGTCATGTCTTATATTTCTCGTGGAAAAGAAATCATATGTAAACAGAAAAACCATCTCACTCTCACATAAAATATCAATAATAGTCTTTTTTAATCCACAACATTAGATGATGAGCGACAATTGCATCAAATCATTTCGTCTTATTGGCTATTTTTAAAAGAACAGGTATTTTTACTTTGCACTTAATACAGAATGTATAAGGGAAGTATAGAAATCGACGAATAAGGGAGTCTATTTTCAAATTCTGGCGACGATGTCTAATATCGTGTATGTATGGTATGTTAAGGATTATATCCCCAATATAACTCACAAAATTAACGTCGGCTTTAGATCAGCCTATTAGGCAATGGCAAAGAGTTTTAAGTGGGAGACAATTCAGTACTTGAATTTGCTGTTATGTTGTTCAGGAATGTACTATGTATGGTAGTGAGGATAAATATTTTTAAACATATTACGAGTTTGATAATTATTCTGTACTAACAATTATCTTCTGGAAGTGTTTTTCCGTTTTCTAATACTTTTGCAACAGGGTTTTCAGTTTTATTCTTTCTGTTATGAAATATAATTGGAGAGGTGAGTGGGGCGCACTCTAGATTTTTTTGTAATTTAAAACTGAATTAAAGAACTTGGAATGGGTCCATGTTATGCTGGCGGATCACGTTTCGAGGGAAGAGTAAATATATTTTAAGAAAACTTTTTTAAAAAATCCAGTTTGTAACATTGTTAGCGCTACCGTGGAAACAAACAATCTGATCCCACTTTTAGGTCGCAACACCAGAGAGTACGTTTCTCAAATCGAAGAGAATACAGTAAGTAATTCAACTAAGTACTTATTATAAACTTAAGACTCGCTTAAACAACCTTCATTCGTCATTAGTGTAATTGCTGTAATTCTTCGTAACTCAGATATACGAGTTGTTGACATTTAACAACCGAAAATTTATTCAGCATCTAACAAAACGAATATAAAATATTAAATATACACAAAGAAAATAAAATGTTTTACCTGACAACTTTTTTTGTTTTGAACCAATCATTGAGAATATACACAAAAACTATGTTTTTTTCACCACAAAATCACTATTCTTGCTGAATCTCTCAATAAACGAAACCCAGTTAATTTATGTTAAAAGACAAAATTTCTTGATTCTTTAAAACAATCTTTAGGAAAATTGTAAGGATAATTTTTACGTAAAGTAAAGGTAATTGTTATTTCTGTCTCGAAATTTTTGTCTTGGTTAATTCTCCCCACCGGGCAGGTCTAACACTTCCAGACTAAAAGTACCCATATTTCGGGATCATACTCGTCTACTTCACCTGGATGGGTGACCCCGAAATGCGAGTACTTCCATCCTGGAAGTAAATCCCATGCAGTGAATCAATGAAGAGAAACGTTTGTTTCGAGAATAAAATATTTGAACTGTACCTTGAATGAACATATAGTATACATCTATACACAAAACTGAAGCATTTTTGCATCACCATTTTTATTCGAAATTCTCTTAATCACAGTTCACTGATGAGGCGAACACAAAATATTTTCGTTCAAGAGAATTTTTTAAAGAAAAGAACAACTTGGAAACGTGCTTAAGATAGAGTCCTTAATAAAATGTGAACCGTCACTGGCGGAAATATAATGCGGAAGTTTTCATATTTCCGGAAACGACTACTTTCTCATAGTGGTTTGAATCAGCAGTAGTCGGTCACATGATTGTATCGTGTATCTCTCCTGTTCTCCCAACACCACCAATAAGGCGAAAACCGAGTGAGAGCCACCGCCAAAAGAGGTACGAGAACTTGTGCGTAGTAAATACGGCTATTATGAGAAATTACGTACTCTAAATTTATGGACATGGATGGCGGTTCTCTTTTTATAGGACTCTAGGGTAAGTTACCGTATTGTACGTACGCTTCTCTCGTAGGTGAGTGCCGAACTCTTCAAAAACAAAACATAATGAGCGTGCCTCCATTTGCCGTTTCGATGCAAATGTTTTCCTTCACAGGGGAGGCGGAGGGGCAAATTTTTCGAGATGGCGTCGGTGCAGTGGCAGAGTGGTCAGAGCGCGTAGAGGAAGAGCGTGTGGGAGGACATTGGAGAGCATTGAGCCCGTTGGCTACAGCGGCGAACGGGCAGCCATGCGAATAAGCAGACCCCCGCCAGGACCACCACCTCTTGCGCATTGCCACTCAGCTCATGTGAGGAACTCATTGCTTTATACTTCTCTCTAGATGTAATCAGAGCGAAAGAGTGGTGTTATCATACGTCTGCTTTGGGGGTAGGTCTAGCGTAGTTTCATTCATTTCAGACGGTATGCCGTGGGATCCACGAAAAGCTACCTTCAAACAGCCTTCTCGCAGCCAAAGGTTACAAATCACGTCCTCTGTCCTTTACAGCTGGCATTCAATTAATGCCGCTTCTACGAGTCGCAAACGTAAACACAATACGATTCTGACGACACGATAAAAACGATCAGGGTCTAAAGAGAGAAGAAGAAGAGTCGCCAAAATCCCGGAATTGCTCGTGTTGGCTCCTCGACTACCACGCGGTTTATAGACTCATCCCTCATTACTATTATTCCGCCGCGAGTACTGTACGCTTGCGTTTGTTGTGTGAGGGAATGACGTTAGGATACATAATACATCAGTAGCGTGTAGAGTACCTATAAATCCTTACACGTACTCTAGTGGCGTGGTGCAAATGCTCCAGTGCCTCTTGCCCCTATTTCTCCACTGCTAGCGCATTGTAGCACCAATGGCTATAAGTGCTGNTATAAGAGACAGAGCCATAGGGACAGTATTATCTGATATTTCACTCTTCGTAAATTATTGAACGAGAATTTCACATATCGGAAAAAAATAAAAGCTGAGCACAAATCTGAAATTGGAGAATCAATACTATTTTTCCAAACGTAATAACATATTATGCTAGACGTTTTTTACTTCATCTCCATGTGTGACTCAAAATGTACAAATTATTCCTCGGATTTGAAAACAATCTTTCGTGTGTTTATATTGAACGTACAGTAGCATTTTGTGAGATGGAACGACGTTAGGATTTGTAGTAGAACGGTGGCGCGGTGCGCATGCGCCAGTTCCTCTGTCATCTAGTAACTGCCCTTGCTGTAATTGCTGTGTACAAGCCGTTGCAAAAACTCTTGCGTTTACATTACTCAATGACTTAAATTATTCAACAAGTACTTCATTCATCAGAAAATAAAATAATAGAGAAGCTTACAATAAAAATTAACAATATTGAAAAACATCCCAGAGTTGGTTTCGTTCATGTTTATTTAATATAAATCAGTACAACAACAGCTTTCACTTATAAATGAATAAACTAATTGGACTATTTGGAGTAAGAGCTTTACAACAATATCCCAATTTTGACATTTTAAGACCATGCACCTTTGAGGAAACCATGGTTCATAAAATGGTACAATTTGGGGGGACATGACTAAGAAAATAAACATAAAATATTTATATGAAAGATATCGTGCAATGAATTGCAAAAATTTTGTTTCAATTTTTAATTTCATAAACACCCAAAGAACGAACGCGAGCGAGAAATACCAAAAAAACCAAACGTCTTTTTTGTTTTACCTACAATAAAATATCTTCCAGCCATAATAAAAACTTGTGTTTTGAACATGTCAACTCGGAATAATAAAAGCTAAATCGTAGTTTATCGAACTTTGTGGGTCACATTTTCCGACTACAATAATTGACTTTTCCTTCCCAATGCTTCCAGGGTGTGCGGTGATCATGGAGGGCTGGAGTGGGCTAATAACTGGGAAGCCTCCACAAGCTCCCTTCGTTTGGCCTATGCCCCTCGCTACACCTCCACAGGTATTGCAATTAGTCTTTTATAGGAGACTATAAGTTGAGTGATGAAACTCTGCGCAGATAGTTTGCGGTAGGGAGGGCAATTCCTTCGTGTTATCGGACGCTCTTCACGTGCAACTGTCATAGTTTACCAGAGAGCAGCGCCATCTTTCTTCTCTTGGCCAACTGACCATATTCAATACATTTTCGATCGGTAAGGGCGTCACGGGATAAGGTTTGGACAAATGTTACAAAACGAATAAAAATGATGGGTCACAGTTATTTATTTGCAACACGATATTTTGATTATTGCTAACAAAATTTATATTAATCCAACCTAGAAAAAGTAATTAGTATATTTCTTCATTTCAAAAAATATTTTTAATATTAAGTATAATAATAAGGTGTTTTCATATTGCAATGTATTACAGGGTAATTCCGAACATAATTTTATATTTTCGCTCACCAAACATGCCACGTCAAATGTCTACTCTGACAGTATAGATTTATAATACAAAGTTATTCACCCTTCCCAACGTTAGATGAAAAATGTACTATATTTCATGGACCATAAAAAAGAGTTTCGTCCCGCGGGCCGCCAGTTGGACAGCGCTGCCGTAGAGTACCGTAGCTTACCTTGGTAAACTCAATGTGCTTGCATTCGGTGTCGACAACAATGTATCGTTGCTATTCTAATCCAATGTTTTATTATGCGTCCAATTGGGATAATTTCTTATTTTAGAGATATAATGGGCTGGGTGTAAATAAAATTGTGATTGTGCGCTGCATCAAGGGATAAACACGGAGTCGGGGTAAAGAAAATTTGGAATCGGGGAAAAGTAATACAGAACACAGGGTGTATAAAATACACTATAATGTGGAATATAGGTAAAAATATGCAGAACTAATAGATCTTGGACTAGATACATCCCTATTTCCGATCGTGGATGGTGAGTGCAGACACTGGGACCTTGGTTCTGGCCTCCCGGATCTGCCGCCAACAGCGCCATTCCTCCTGTTCCTGCCGGTCCGCCTACACCTACAATATTGTCCCCTCCTGTCGCTCCATCTGCATTGCCTAAACAGACAACCATCACAGCAGCGGATGTCGGCAAGGTACGAAGATTATGTACTCGAGAGACACTCGAGAATCTGTCGTTTATAAAGTCTAGCGCACATTAAGGCGGGTTGGCCGCGTTTGCAACGCTTTGCAAAAATTCTTCTGCAGCATTTTTCAACTATTTGTAGGAACCATCGCGCACTTCCGACGGACAGCACCGTGTCGCATCGCATACGCTCACCAGGAGTATGTTTGCGTCGATGTTATACGTTGCGATGCGGTCCGTCTCGGTGTGCGAAAAACGTTTTTCACGTGACATTAGTGAACATTAATATTTTCTACATCTTCTGGTAAATCTCTCAAAATTGCGCGAAATTCACCAAACAGTTTCTTTTCTTGCATATTCTGTGACACCAGGTACTACGTGTTCCGTCCAACGAGATAAACCCTGAGTTGATCTCCAGTGTTACGCGCCAAACCAAACACATCCGTTTCATAGCATACGAAAGTGTTGGGTTGCAAAGATGTCTGTCTGCGGTATTTCCACAGGGCGTTCACCTACAAGTCATGACATTCCCTCTCGATGCACAACACTTGCACCCGTTGACTATGAAAAGAAAACTGGCCCATTTTCCAGTAGCGCGGTCGTCGCTCTGTTACATCTGGATAGTCAGATAAGATTCTGGATCGGCAGGTTAAGAGTCAGCAAAAGAATTAGTTTGCAAGTTAGGAATATGCGTACGGCGCATGCGCAGTCTGCGCCATCCTTTTCAAGGCAGGAAATCGAAAAGGACATTCTCGTATGACATACCCTACACTTTTCCGTTTCTTTCGTGTTGTAACTACTCATGAATATAATCTTTAATATATAAGTTTGAACTATGCATTGTAGTCGTTTGGGTACAAGCAATGACCACAGCTAACTGGCTAGATTTTTGCGTTGCGGTCCGGAGCCGGTGAATTGAATTGATGATTCATGTTGGCGATAGTTTTAAGTTTAAAGAAATCCGAATGTGGTGCCAACATATCGAGATACATTATCATTACTCTTATGGACAATGACGAAGTAGTGTACAAGCCAATCAGACTAGAACAAAGTAAATAAATAAAGAAATAAATAATTTATTGTCAAGAGCACTGCAATAAATGTTTTAGCTTACATTTTTGTGAGTAAAGTAACATAACATTGAGTATAGTTATTACGCTTGACTAGCGCCTGGCGCGCTCATCCTATGGATCTTGCGTGACAGGTTGCGTTTGAGATGACGTACGCCCCCAACCCGACGCCAGCACTCGGAGGGCCCCCGGTGGTGCAGACCACTCGCGAAACCACCATCACAGCTGCCGACGTGGGCAAATGGGCGTTCGAGATGCCAGAGCCCACGCCTTTCCCTGGAGCTGCTAACCCCTTCCCTTTCCCCTATCCCAACATGGTGCCCACGCTCTCTGCTGGGTACGCTCGCCTATCTGACACTCTCGATAGTCCCATAACTCCGGGTTTGATTACTTCTGAAATTTAGTCAATATCCTACTAATATATTAAAATAAGATTTAGTTTGAATATTTGTTAGCTATAATTGTGAAAACTAAAAGGGTAACATAATTCTCATTTTTTCCATTTAAATCAGAATTATGCAAACTAATAGATTAAAAATTGATGCATCGTTAAACAAATTATGTATTAACAAATTCAAGAAATATTATAGCACTGTGTTATTAAGGTCGCCTGTTTCCCATCTATGCAACCCGTTTAACATTTCTGTATAACGTGTATCATATGGCACTAATAATTGAAACAGTTTTAGAAATTCTATTATTCGTTAAACATCGTATCTTGATCCAGAAGAGACAGTAAGCTAGTTTTAGTTTTTGACTCAACACTCGCCAGATTAGATTCACACGGGATTTTCATGAAAGCTCTATGGTAATACAACGCAATAAGATATACAAAGATTGCAAGATTCATTATAAAATGATAAGTGTAAAATCGTTTCAGAAATACAAAATTAATTGCACTCAATTGATATATACATGTTTTTTGTAAAATAAGTATTTGTTTGCACATTTATTAATTCTCCGTTACATATTATCAATAATAGTAATATAATTAACACATTAAAATAATATGTTAATTTTATTAGTATTTCAGTCTACCCGAATGACTAATCGAGGGTCATGTTATGGTTGAAACTACTTTATTTAGTACATTTCATTATAACTACAGAGTTAAAAATCTTTTTTACCACTGTATTGCATGCCACCTACGAGCTTTAAGGCCAATTCTACCAGAAAAGTAATAAAATAACAGGATAACTTATTTTTTATGATTGCGGACGCACTATGCTAGGTCAGTAACGATTGGGTGATTTGAAATTGAATGCGCAGTTCGAAGGAATATTTTTGCAAAGAGGATCAGAACTTAATAATAACTTTTCATTTCACATCTTTCTGTGAATACACATCAATTAGACCGCATATATTTCCTTCCTGTGAGTGAACTTGTGTTCTTGTCATTCACAGTAAATCCGATTCCCGCTGGTGTGATAACAGTCGACGCTCCACAAATACGAAAATCTTCAAAGACAAATCGACGCAGAAGTACCTGGTCTTTGATAAGCACACGCAGACCGATCCTGTAAGTAACACGTAACATACAAATACATTGATTACATTTAAGAGGTTTCAAGGAAGCGACACATTAATAATATTGGTTTTTACATAAGTTTTATTTCCGCCCCACTGCTACCTACATGTTTTCATGCTCGTCATTCTTTTCAAAACGTGCAGATTGTATTGCAATCCGGAGATACTTGCTCACATTTTAAAAAAGAATAAATATTTTATCACAATACGATCAAGAAAAAATACGTTTTAATAGCTAATAAAAAGTAATCAACTAAGTTTGTAAAACACAGATAATTTTTTCAATGTGAGTATGATAAAACCTACCTTTTAATTAATTTTTCTACTGAAACTACTAGTAATTTTCGACAACTCGCTGTACCAATGCGAATTGAGATAAATATGTACATAAATGTTTCTATTTTTATTCGTCCGCTATCCACATTTAGCATATTTGATCAAACTCCCTGGAATTGTGTGAAACAGTCCAGTCGAACCATAACGCTATTTAAATTTTTCATTACTCGCGAACAGATATTCATACAGGAGATATCAGTGTAATACACGTATGTGGCGCCAGGGTTTGGCGGGCTCATAGAATGGTGTGTTTCTTAGGATTTAACTACATGAAATGGTCCGTGCGGAAACGATTCTACCACTTCCCACTGCTCATAAACCAGTGTATTGTAATTTCCGAGCTCATACTCCTAAGTACTATGGGTTTCTTACGCTCTTACGTTTAGGTCCGAATAAGTGTTTAAAGCGGGCAAGAGCTACACAGCTCGTACCGCTTACAATGCTTTAATGCATTGCAATGTAAATTCATTGCTGCGATATCTCGATAACGGATTCATCTACTTCAATTCTGAAAGCAGATTTGTTTTTATTGAACGTGGAAAATATGAAACAACGGGTAATGATTTTCTTTTCTTTACAGCTTGACACATTTAGTAAATGTATCTCTTGAAATTTATAGTTTTTTTTGAAAAAGTCCGCTTATAGCGCCGATACGGATATAAAAATGAACACAAAATTTATACAGGAAATATTTATTGGTATTTAATATCGTCGTAAAATGAAAATTGGGAAACGGTGAATTCAGGTGCGGACACTACTAGTAGACAGTGAGTCCCGTCCGCCGCTCCCGTCTTCTGTTGTGATCGGTCGGAGTGTTGGTAAGGGCGAGCAGACGGCGGTTGGTCGGTTGGGTTCGCGCATCGAAAGACGAGCTTCTCGCGTTTCTTCGTCCAGCCGTCTCCTTGTCTTATTAGCGATTTAATTCCTATTCCGAGTGGATATAAACTTCTGAACGAGTGCGCGCTATCTACATAGGATAAAGAAAATAACATCAATATGTATTAGTCGCGAGGGAAATGAAATTCCAGACCATGATCTTTGGAAGTATACTGTATATGTCCCCGAGAGACCCATGATTATACGAGGAAGAAGAGAATGATTAACAAAAGGATGACAAAATATATTGATGATTACAATATATTCGGAATACAAGTGATAAAATATGAAAAGGGAATATACTGAAATAAAATTTAAAGTAGATTACTACCATCTCGTGAAGAGATGGCTACCTTCTAATTTTAGGGAGAGTAACGTCGAGGTGTGTTTGGTCAGGATTAATAATATTGTAAAATTCATATCAAACATATATATTACCCTACAGTTTCTGGGGGAGGTGAAGTTAAAATGTTTGTTGTGAGGAAACTTATTAATTTTCTAACGTAACGACTTTTAAAAATTATAATTTAAGAAGGGACATATAGGGATAAATGTGAGTTTTTACACTTTGGTTTTCACTATATCTCGCGAACTAATAGATACAATCTCAGATTTTGTAAGCAAACATCACCAATTCACATACCTAGAAACGGGTCACTCTAGAAATCTCTACTATATGAAAAATTAATTTAAAAAATTTAAAATAAGTCAATATAAGAAGAATTAAATACAAAGGTACAAAAATTATAAGGTCCCTTTAAATGCTACCCCCCCCCAGAATATAACGACATTTTCTGAACACTTAAAAGTGTTATAACACTTTTATAAAGGACTACACTGAAATTCGAAAAGGCAAGATTCAAAAGTCCTCTTTCAACCCCCCTATGCATTCGAACTTAGACCGTATCATCACAACAAAAAATGTCCCATGCGAAGCTGTATGAAAAAAATGCATATCAGAATAAGTACAATGACTTTCAACTTTTGTATCATTCACAATCAGAATACAGGGATAAAACACCAATTTGGGAATGACAATGGCAATTCTTCCTTGAGGCAACACACAGAACGGCGGTGGGGACTTGTAAAACTAAAACGCTTGTAAACTATTCAACCAAATTTTACGATTTAAAGACAGTTTTCACCTTTCTTATATGAACAAAACAAAGAACGCATTTAATTTAATAAGATTTATTTTTACCTACTTGAATTTCTCTCATAAGTTTAAGTATTTTAACATGTCTATTTTAAAAACTTCTTTTTCAGTAATGTGGGTTAAACTTTGTA
Organism: Laupala kohalensis; assembly: GCA_002313205.1. NCBI lineage: Eukaryota > Metazoa > Arthropoda > Insecta > Orthoptera > Trigonidiidae > Laupala > Laupala kohalensis. The sequence goes on along the minus strand of NNCF01129955.1, from coordinate 483,915 downwards.
GACAGATATGTGCTGTCGCGGTTTCTTGTAGAACTCTCTAAGACTAACAATATTGCCATTCATTGTTGTCACCTATAACCGTTATGCAGCATATNATTTCTATGTTTGTGAACCAGAAATGGAAAATGCTACCCAAATAAAGTACTTCCTATGGGAGTCGCCTCAGATGAGGAATCTAGTCTCTACGAGACCACCTCAGAGGTCTTTGGGTTTCACAAGTTGAATGAGAATGATAGACGGACCCGAGAAGCGAACGGGATGGCGCAGTCGGTAAGCGCATGAGCGCGTAGAGCTCAAGGTCCCGGGTTCGAATCCCGGTCCCGTCTACCATTTTCATTCGACGTAACATGATTAATCATTCCCTATTGTTTGTTTTTCCTAACGTAAAAACATATACACTAAAAACATGCCTGAGAACACACCTATGAATTAAAAAAAAGAACTACATAATCGGATGAGTGGTTCAAAAGTTTTAAAAATATTCAGAGGCGTACGATAAATTTTTATGATGGGCAGTGAAAGTGAACCGGCTGTGGCAGGTGCGAAGCAGGCTGTGGCCTTAGATGGAAAGGGTTACAGGGGTGGAACGCGGTAACGGCACGNCTGTGGCAGGTGCGAAGCAGGCTGTGCCCTTAGATGGGGAGGGGGGATGGAGCGGTGGAACAAGGTAGCGGCACGAAGCGTGCGTACGTACGTACCGCTAAGTTCTTTTTCCCAAAATGTCGTTTGCCGACTACAATTCTTCAGAAGAAGATATGAGCTTACCACATATCGCACTTTCATTCTCAGCTCTAGAGCGCTATAAGCCCACTTTTTTTAGAAAAATAATTTCTTGTGGTTTTAGAAGTTCTATTACATTTGTTGAATCGAATTGGAGTTGCAAATATAATTGTTTCAAATTCTGTGTTTTAAATAAAATAATTTTGGTTTACAGAATAAAAAACGGATCATTCATTCCACAGGTATTTCAGCAGCAAATTTTGATAATTTTGAAGCAGAACATGGTGGCCGTTTTCGTAACTCAATTCGGTACATTTACACGCGTCTGCTTGCTTTAGCTCATGTAGACGCAGCCTCTTTGGCTCNTTACTTCTGCGGCTGATACTCAACCCTTTCATTTCTTTGGTCGCGGCTGTCAATTTGATTCAGGAGAATATTCACCCTTTGAAGGAAATGGAAAGCACTGATTGTAATTAAAGATTTGTTGTGTCCCTTACAGCTTTTAGGTTACGTTATTCGGTTGGAAAGTTTTGCTTCATGAAATGGCTACAGAAGTATGTCGAATGATCGAAATACAGAAGTGAAATTTTTATATTTTTATGTTTTGATAGAGCTTTGGGTAAACAAACTGTTAGGAATTTCTTTTGTCATATTCACCTTAAAATAATTTCTAATGAGAGTACTATCAAAATCGTGAAATTGTGTCAGTCCACTCCACAAAATTTTGGACTTTAAAAATCGTTTTTCCATCCTAATTTCTCTTTTTGTGTTTGAATTTAGTCGCATAGTTTATGGAAATTTAATGGAATGAAATAGACCATGTTCACTATATTCATTCCAATCACTTTTACTCGTATACATAAAGTCTATATAATCAGCTTATAATGTATATTAATTTTAGTTCTTCACATAAAAATATCCGTTTGATATCTTCCCGTGTATTAAATGCTATGGGTATGGTTTGTAGCCGTTTTGATGTGAGCGGCGGAACCACAGTCTGGCGCTCCGGCCATTCATGTTCCCCTCCAATCCTACGCACAGCTCTCGCCTCCGCTCGCAGACAGCGAACAACACACAACCACTGGAACTTAGGGAAAGCATCGATAGTTGTATAAGATACGTATACAAATATGAATACGCAATCGGTACGCAATCAAATCGGGCTCTAAAATATCGTTATTTTGATTCAGAGGCGGATTTAGTGTGCGAGACGCTTCCATGCTCAAGCACCCCCTACTCAAATCACTGATAATTTTTCTAAAATTTTATAAGGAAGCCTATTATTCACGTTCGGTCGTAAAATGATATTCTTACTGAAACCATGTTACGTCAAATGAAAATGGGAGACGGGACCGGGGTTCGAACCCGGGACCTTGAGCTTTGCGCGCTCATGCGCCTACCGACTGCGCCATCCCGTTCGCCACCCGGGCCC
>NNCF01129955.1:467007-481041 GCA_002313205.1 Laupala kohalensis | reverse complement strand
GCGTACGTACGTACCGCTAAGTTCTTTTTCCCAAAATGTCGTTTGCCGACTACAATTCTTCAGAAGAAGATATGAGCTTACCACATATCGCACTTTCATTCTCAGCTCTAGAGCGCTATAAGCCCACTTTTTTTAGAAAAATAATTTCTTGTGGTTTTAGAAGTTCTATTACATTTGTTGAATCGAATTGGAGTTGCAAATATAATTGTTTCAAATTCTGTGTTTTAAATAAAATAATTTTGGTTTACAGAATAAAAAACGGATCATTCATTCCACAGGTATTTCAGCAGCAAATTTTGATAATTTTGAAGCAGAACATGGTGGCCGTTTTCGTAACTCAATTCGGTACATTTACACGCGTCTGCTTGCTTTAGCTCATGTAGACGCAGCCTCTTTGGCTCGTTCTCTATGACTGAGCGCGCATTCTAGTAGTATATACATCGATGATACTCTATCCAGTTTACTTCTTTCCATGCAGAAGTCCCAGTGGAAGAGATACTGAAGGAGGTGCGTACAACCTTCGCCTAAGGGGACGCATTCGGGGAGAACAACAGAGCCACACAGCAGCAGCCGCAAGAAGCCTTTTTTGATGCGACGTATTCTCTTGAAAACAGTACAGAAGCTCTGTTTCTTAGGAGTCTATCCCCAAATGCTTCAACAAATAAACATCCATGTCTCCAGGATTTGTCTTCTACTAACTGATAACTATGCACTTTATCAACATGGCGGACGATCTACCGAGTTATCAAAGGATTATTTTCAATGTAATATTGATTTCACAAACACTATTCATCTTTTATAGTTCTCGCGGAGAAAGAATAGAAACGAGATGTAACCAATAAAGCGAGAGCACAGCGTTGTCAGATGTCAGCTGCGGGGAATGACTTAGCTTAGATCCATCTATTCCTGACGACATACCGTGATACTTCGAGAAAGACTGTATAACCAGTGGACAGTCACTTCAAGCAGCCTCCTTGCGTCCAAAGGTTAGTTATAAAGTCCTCTCTTCGTCACAGTTGGCACAACAATCACTGCCTGTTCTACGAATTGACTAATGTAGGCGGCAGCATACGCAACTCATGAAGATTCTGCATACACGACTATCTACAGCAAGAATGGAATTGGCAATCTCACAATGCTGGCTCCTCGATTTACACGCAGTCTTTAGGCACCTCCCTCATTACCCTTCTTTTGCGAATACAGTAGAAATTGTTTAACTAACCGCGCGATGCTTTTTTAACAATGTTTCGTTTCGTCCCAATTTTGCTCAGATTTTTAATAAAGATTCCTACATTATTTCATTAATTTTTTAAATCTTAGTACCAATTTAATTGAGTGTGAATTATAAAATCAGTCAGCAATTACCTCAGGACATTGCCTCCACAGATAGTTATCAATTCTTGTACTTCCGAAATTCCTTGGAGATCCTTTTTGATTACTGATAAAATTTTATTTATGAGTACCCATTTTAAAGTAGGCAGGGTAAGCCTCGCTATTCGATCCGTGGTATCGGTGAGGGAATTTGGAAGGACTTCGGTTACTGGGGAGCATATGATAACGAACCGACATTTGTCAGGAATGAGGGACACCCCAGCTGAAAACCATGTCTAGTTCGGTCGAATAGGGTTTCACCCACGCTTCGGAGCAGTCGACTTGCTGAAGATGAATATATCGATAAAAAGTGCCCTATACCATAAAAGAAAAATTAGCGACAAGGGATTCGAACATTTTCGAAAGTAGTATTTCATATTAATATAATACTTGAGAAACCATAAGTGAATGTTTTGATATCGCATGTGTAACCTTCGTTAACAGCGCGCAGAATCCAATAGCGCGAGGACACGTTGCTATCGGCGAAATCAATACGCAATTTTCAGTCAAATTAACCGGTAGATTGGATTCATTGCTTTCCCTTAATTAGTTCCTTCAAAGTTACACCCTTAGATAGCCGCGCCATCAACAGTTTTTTTAATGAGCATCGAATACTTATACCATTTCTAAGAAAACACGGAGAAATAAGCAGACAGCAAAATTGTGCCTACTGCATTTCTTTAGACAACTGTTTCACATCTATTTCGAAATTTCACCAGATACTTTTATTGGTCATAGTTTTTAAAACCACTGCATTTTAGTTTTGTTAAAATGCGAAAGCTGGCGCCTTATACTGGCTAATATAACGTAATAGGGAAAGAAAGATTCGTAAAACGTAATATACAGCAAAGAAAATGCAAATGGGAAACAATTAATATTGAACACAATGAAACCATTACTTAATGAGGTAGTTATAAAATATGTGTATTACACTAAAAGTTTAAAATTCCCGAAATATGCGCACCGGAGTAATGAACNTCTCTCTCTCTCTACATATATATATATATATATATATATATATATATATGTATGTATATTATAAAGAGTTTGCTTTCTATTTGCGACATTTATTCGTCGTCATTAGTGGCAAACTGTATTGCACTTTTGCTTCTATGTATTAAAACGGAATAACTGTTCTGATCGTTGGCACAACGAAATTTATTCGCTAATTCAGAATGGGATAAATAAACGGACAAAATATATAATTTGATTATGTAACATAACTATCAAATCAACTCCATAAGTGTAATAGCTGCGGAACTCGTATTGCATCAGACTAACAAAGACATCGAATGAACTATGAACTGTCCAGCTGAATGATTACAATCGCTTTCATATCAACTATACGTTTCTTCACTTGTATGAGCATCACATGCCGAGTCCATCACCAAAGTAACCTTAACGTAATTAACCAATGAAAAAACAAATACTTGCGCCTAATTGCGCTTGAACAAGATGAATGCACTTTGTGGCATGTTTATTGCATGATAATAAACCGTCCCAAATATTACTTCGAGTCAATTATGTTTTACCGTTTGTAACTTTGTCCCAGAGAAGAGGAAAAGAAAAAAACCCAACAAGTTCACCAGATCCACAATGAATTTTTTTTGAGTGCGTCACACACCGTCCGCTTTCCTCCGACCAACAAGAAACTCGACCAGCGAAACGGGAGGTTGGCGAAACACTTTGAATGGATTATACACTCGCACCAACCTCACTCTTTCAGGTTGGGAACAGAAACTGAGAGACTTTAAACTATAATACTGGGCCACGGCGTGCAAAAGAAGTCTTTCAAAACTGGACAGGAGTTCGGATATATACGTCTCAGCAGGAGATTTTGTGAAGAAATTAACAAGTTTCGTTTCCAAACTGGTTAAAATACCTAAAGGTATCCGAGATTTCTTTAGCGTGTTTCGCAACCCAGCTTTAATATTTCTGAACGACTGTTCAGCAGATACAGAACTTGATGTTGTAGAAGATCTTTGGTTTCGTTTGTAATTACTTAAACGCACAATTTCTAGTTGGGATTCCTCCGAACTCTCAACAAACTTTTCCCACTTTTTCAGAGCACATTGATCGGTCAAAAGTTTCGTAAAACCGCCACACGAATTGGGGATGAAATCGCGGATTGTCACGGCACTAAAGTCTTCGTCTTCCACCAATGCCTCTAAATGGTGGTTGTTTTCATACCGTCTGATCCTCTTTCGTCCGATATGTTTCTTGAGAGCCGCGAAGCACATAGGAACTGGAATGGCCCGTTGCTTCATTTTGCAACAGGGTGTTGAAGGAATAATTATATCCGAAGACGAAGATCTTTCTTCGTCACTGCTTTGACGAATATGCAGCGAATCTTCTGAACTGGAAAATCCACAACCACCAAATTTTAGTTCCGTTCTCTTCACGATTCCCATAATGAGGAAGCTTGGCCACTGTCGTCGCGCAATCCACGAATGGAGTATGTTATCAGTTTAAAATCAGTTAATTACAGATATCGCTAATAAATTTCTTTTGTTCGGCACATTCGCGAAGTTTGGTCTAAAAGCTATGGAACAGAGTACAAACATTCACAGCTGAAATGGTCAATGTACGGTCAAAAATCATGTTTCGACCAAGACCTCCTTGATGTTACTTATAATAAACGTTCATATAAGACCTTCCCATTTCACAAATAAATATCAACGAAAGCGCGCCCACAATTTGGGGACGTCTGTAGCGCTTTCGCGGGGAGACAGTTCGGAAATTGAACCACGTCGCGGGAGAATTTAATTCTTACGCCGTACAAAGGATAGGGATACCACTAGTGCTATCTTGTGTAAACTTTGAGGTACTGCACTCCATAATAGTTCAAATTCCCATTATAGCGCCACAGACATTCCCAAGACTTGGCGCGAGTTCAGAAGCACAATGGTAAGGTCGAGTACATACTATAATCTGTGGTATGATTAAGTAGGTCATGGTTTCGACAGCTTCTTTTAGTGAAAGAAAAGAAGCGGTTAAAATAAACAATAGAGATATAAACACTGTCGCAGTATATCATCGGTTTCAGAAAAAAAAATCTTAACAGTGGCAAACGAATTATGCACATGAAGTGTGTACGGAGAGATGGCTTATGGAAACGTATGCTTACTGCGGATGAGGAGGACTGTTACAAACGAAGACTGTACAGTGTCAGAGACATCTAGATTTTATTATGAGCTTCTTACGCGCAAAAGTTGATAATATTCATCCAGTAACAACCTGGTTACGATATCGAAATATAAATAAATCTAACTAAATAAATAACGTTTAGGCACGTCATTTGAGTGTTTTACTCTTTTGTTTAATACAAGGCAATGTTTCAACGTTGAAATCAAATAAATAAACTGTATTTCTATTTAATGGTTATTTATTCGGTTTAATGTTATACGTTGCTGCCGCTTAGCACAGGTTTTTTCTAGGAGCTGCTAAATATTGTTTGCATGACATTTGTTTTATTGGTAAGTATGTTAATTGAAGATTTCTAGGTTTAAAATAATGAAAATGCCACTTAAATCTCGAAAGCTTGGGTTCGCTATTTAATTCTTAAAACGCATCATACTCAAAGCGAGTGTAAGTAACTCCCTAATCAGTTCATCAATTCCATCACAGGTCTGTGACATCAGCGTTCCAGTCCCCATCATTTTGCAGCGAATGCATACATATTGAGTACGCACAAATAATCTTCAGATAAATCATCCACTTCGTATAATTGCTTCAATTATCGAGTTCTGATTTCGAGCGATGAATCCCAGAACCGGTTGTGCAATGTGATTCATCTCGTGGTTCTGCTCATCTCTTGGTAGCGATGTATTATTCATGAACAAATACTTCGCCCATCAGAAAAATGGACTCGGTTAATGAATTTGCTCAACTCCTAAGAAGTGGAACGTATGTACTTAGATATTTTTCCCACATGGTTTTGAAGATACGTAAAGAAATATATAATACATAAATATTTCTGTAACAAGGACGCCTAAATTCGTCATTCAATAGTGCTTTTTGTGGAGGGATGTGTGGTCAATATAAAGACATTTTAATTTTGAAGGGAAATTCAAATGAACAGAACTTACGTTGCATTTAAATTTGGAGAACACAGTACTTCCTAGTTTGGGTTTATCAGCTGCACAAAAACGAGCGTGACCACGGAGCGGACATAGTTTTATTAATATGGTATTATTAATTTTATCAATCTGGTATAATTATAAACAATAATAATTATAACTAATAACAATTATTAATCTGATAACACTTTTACAAAGTATGCTATTTATCAATTTCAGTTTTATCTGGTAAGAGTTTAGGTCCAATGGGGAGGGTCTATAGCGCTCTTAGGACCCCCCCCCCACCATAGATCCGCGACAGCAAGCATATGCCTCGTAGTAGACACAAATTTATGACACGAGGATGATGGTGATGTAGTAATGATGAGGTAGTGTATGAAATAGCGTGCACAAACACTCTTTCAACAGTATTTTCCATCACACATTACCAGAACAGTGCACACATATTTCGTACCCTAATATAAGTGTACTCGCTTTGTGAAGAGCGACCCTCCGATTTTGAATGGCAACGATTTTAGTGAGATGAAAGAAGATATCAACGTAATATATTAAGAAAGACATTAGTTTTTACGACAACATGTCATAATGTCTTAATAGTTTTACTTGGCCTGGACAAAGACTACAAAGATCATCATAACATTCATAGAGTAAACATAAAAGTTTTTTCCCACTGTTGTATTAGTAAATGGGAAACGTAGCGTGCTAATGAAGTTTATCTACATGGGGCGGTAGGAGGTAGGACGTGGGTGGTAGGGACTATTCTTAGAAGGTTGACCGGTTATCAGGGTTTAGCAATAACTTGGCCCTCGTGGAGGAGTTAGTAGGAGTCATAATTAATAGTAAGAGTATTAATAATAGTAGTCGGAGGTAGAGAGTTGACTTTTCCGTAGACACATCTATATAAACTGGGACATTGCAGTGAAGAGCTACGAATTTTTTTCTGAACCCGTCGGGAATTGAACCCGAAGTGACACAGTGGAAAATAAGCATGCTAGCACTGAGTTACCAGATAAAAGTATTTGACCTTAATGTAAACAGCAGTGTCTTTATTTAAATAATAATAAACGATGAGCTAACAGTAAAAATATATTTTCTCCACTGACATCTTAGCAAAACATGACGACTTCGATGGATTTTTAAAAAATTGCAGGATTCCCAATCTTTTCCATAAATGAATGAAGGACGAAGAATACATCGCATAGTGGAAGAAACTCATCAACGTTCCACAAGTATTGAGGAAAGAGAAGAAAAACTCACCAGCGGCCAGAATCCATACCACTATCATTACGCAGCGCCAATCGCTTCGTACTCCTCCCATTCATCCCAAACGCCTGCAGTCCACCTTTCTCTATCTTCCGTGCTTACGTCACACGAGATTAACAGTCATTTGTTTTGCGTTCCGCTCCAGAAAGTTCTCTTCGCCGCGGTCACAACTTCGTTCTTTCTCCGGTCGAATAGTGTTCTCTGAGATAGAGGTCAGAGGAAATAAAGAATCATTGCAAACTGATTGTAAAGCGCATTCATGCAATGAGAGCTAGGCAGAGGTTTATGAATGTAAGTTCTCTCCCTCCTCGCACCAGTTTCAGCAACAGCAAATTAGTTTCATCTTGCAATATATTTCTTGCGTGTACTCTACACGTGGAGAAGACATGAAATAACCTTCAGACAGGTGAACGACGAGCCGGGAATCGAACCCGGCCTCCTGCTTTGATCGAATGGGGTGTTAACAGCTACCTCACCCGTTCGTCTTCCACAACTGTACGCCATTTCCACGCAGACCAAAAACAGGTGGTGTAGTGGTTAACACCCCATTCGATCAAAGAAGGAGTCCCGGGTTCGATTACTGGCTCGTCGTCGTTTTCACCTGACTGAAAGTTATCACATAGTTTTATGTTTATTTTACACAAAGATTTGCCTTCCGTTACATTGCCTTATTTGATATTTGGTATTGGGCGTTGAGACGATTCGTATTCCACTGATGTGAATACATTTAAATCCTCCAAATTAAAAGGTAAAGCTGTGTTTCAGATATCATTAACATTCTATACAGTCAGAATTTGATACCAAACAGATAAATTCTGTATATCTGAGCTTCATGATATACACATGAGTCGGATTGGCTGAAAAGTTGGCTATCTTCAAAATCCTATAATATGAGTTTCGAAGTCAACTGTTCTCAGTCTAATCTCAGCGATGTGCTCAGTAGGTAGGCTCGTTGAATTTTGATTTTAGCTTGCAAATTCAGTACAGTATGTAACCTGCGATCCGAGAAAATACTAAATAAACTAAAAAATAATCAACTAGTAAACAACTGAATGTTTCGTAAGATATAATTAAAGAACATCCCAGGCGTAAATGTATTCCAAAACCTTACTTGAAGGAAAACTGTAACAAGGGTGGAAACCATATTTGTGGTATGTTTGTTTACGTCGGTGAAATCGAATCGTTTGTTGACATCCGTAAACAAGGGAGATTATTTACAAAGTTCGTGACAAATGCCGGGTAGGCAGCGCCCATATGCATATGTGGTTTTGACTAGGAATTTCTATCACCTACTTACGTGACCCTTGAAGTTTCATTCGTTAACGCCGAACGTCTAACAGAAGCAATTGATTTAAATGCTCATAAAATATTTTAAGATATGTTTGCTTAATTTTCAGATGCTTTGCCTCAAGTTAGTGCGTGGCGTATAATTTTACAATTTATTTACCAGTAACCTCCAGTAAAAAATTACATAATCCAATTTTAATATTTATCAATCTAATTTTTAACAATTATTACGTAAGTCCATACTAATAATAACAATATACTGATATCTTTTAGAATAATAACTTATTTTATTTCAGGAAATAAAAGTATTCATAAACTTAATTTAATTTATTTACAAAATCGAATATCAGGTAATTACTATTGTAGGGTATAAGATGAACGGTTATTCCGTAGAATAATATCAGATATTTTTATATCAAAAGAGAAAAAAATGAATGGTATTCAGTGTGTAAACATTAGTATATTATTTGCTTAAGTATATTTTGAACCAGTTCGAAGTTTATCTTAAAAAAAAAAGGAAACTATCCAATAATTAAGAAAAAAATTCTTATTTCATTCATGATCTTCATCTATTAGCAAGATAACTTTTATTTTATTAAAATACAAAATTATTGAGTTTAATAAACAAATTTTACTCACAAGATATATTGCGCCATTTTGACTACCCAAAAATTGTCAACCAACTATTTTACATTACGACGAACTTCACTCTTTACAAGATCTTAAATGAAAATACGACTGACAAATTTAAAAGTACAAAAATTGAATATTTTCATTTCAAACAACATACATGATGTGAAAATAAACATATGAGCTCAACGCTTCCGAACTATCCTCTTCACGAAGAACAAATAGACGAGAGCCAATGGAGCAGCAATCACAACCATCGTCACCACAAACGCAGTATAATTCCACAGTTGCGGCTCCCCTACGTCCGCAGCAAGCAATTCCACCTTGGTCGGTTGCACCTTCTTGCAGGGCATCAAGCTCTCCATCGCGTTGAAGAATCTGTCCACCATCTCCGACGCCACCGTCTCCGGACAGTCCTCCAGCACGACGCAGAAGCAGCGATGGAACGCTTGGTGCGCGAAACATCCCTCCTCGCTGGACACCAGACGCGCGATCTCACTCACCGGATTCAGCGGATCGGACGACATGAAGAACGGGGCGATGGTCTCCCCGGTGCACGCAATGACCTTCTCCAACTTGGACCCCACGCACTCGATGCCGTCCTCCATCACGAACAACTCCACGCGCTTCCCATCGCGGAAGCAGATGTAATCCACCGCAGATGCCACGATTCCATTCAGTATATCGTGATCGGCCTTTTCTTTGGCGTCCATACAACCAACAACCGACCTCATGTATGCCGTGACACAACTCTTGATCTTCGGAGCGAGATAACAATATCTCTTCAAAACCTCATCCACATTCGCGTTTATTTTCCCGCTGATCAAGTCTTCACGCAGATTACTAAAATTCATGAGAGCACCGAAGCACGTGTGGAAAGCATCGTACGCACCCACGTATTTCTCAAAAGCGCGTGGTCCGCCGTATTTAATACACTTCTTTCGGATTTCCTCAATAATGTTCTCGTCCAAACTACGACGACTTCTCGTGAACGAAGTGTTGGCTTGGCGGAGTTTGTGCGCCAGGGTTCTCATGACACTCGAAATACCTTTGTTGAAAGATGTAGGACCATACAATTCTTCCATCGACCGAAAAAATGGTTCCCCATAATCTGCCGGTTTCGCATCACTTCCATTTCGTCTGGTCCCATTATCTTGATTTGTTACAACCGCCACATTCTGAGTAGAAGTTCCATTTGCTGGGATATTCAATGACGTTGCCTTAGTTTCAGTAACATGGACATTAGAAAATTGAAGAGAAACTGTCAAGTAAACAGCTATAAAAAATCGTATCATCATCTTCACTTCAAGAAGATATCGACCAGCAAAAAATTAATTCCACAGTCGTTTTACTAATTTCACAGCTTTCATTTGAACCATGGCATATCATCACACGAGTACTTCAAACTGTATCAGCACCTTCCCACAGAATTATGCGTTGGTAAGTAAAACTAACACCACGAAGGATTAATACGTCGTCATAGTAATGTAACAATCCCTTTTCAACGAAATTTTAGCATCAATATTGAATTAACTCGAGCTACATGGAATATAAGTAGTCAGTATAGTAAGGAATCATTTTACTTATGGGGAGTTCCGTCAACTAAATCGACAACCACGCTACGGGGGACCGTTATCACAACTATTTGGTCGTTAGGTTAGCAGGTCTAGCAGTTCTTTCTGCATCTACGTACTTCATTCATTGCGGAAATAATTCGCTTTCATAAGTTTTATTACTTCTTTTCCAAATGCAAACAGGTCACCCATATTAGAGTTTTGGGGGAGGGCGAAGTAAAGGAAATATAAAAGCAGATATTTCAGTATTGTACATACAAAATATATTCTAAAAATAATTATACATATTTCACCATCTAGACATATTCAATAACACTAGAACATTCCGTAACGTTCTAGAACACACAAAGATATAGGGGGACTTCGTTAGGCAATAACACTGGAATAGATTCTATAACATTGAAAAACATACAATTACATGGGGAAACATACCGGAAAACTTCTTACACAAATAGTTCTTATTTCAGCAATTTCCTTTTACGAAATGAAATGGCAGCAACGTACTCACAAGCTCGCTCAATTCGCACCATCTCCATTTTTTATCATTATAAAATACATCCACGGCCTACTTCACTAATCATCAAACCTCGCCAATTTTGCTGAATTTCTTTGATGATATTGATGACAGAACTGGCAACACATCTTCATGCACAGTAACTCTCCCTGTGAAAGGAATACTATAAACAATATAAAATTAGTTAGAGGAACTCCCCCTAGACGTCACTACAGGTAAAACGATATCAGTGCCCTTCAAGGTGGAGTCGTGCAACTGACCGTTTCCCCTCCTGTTGCTATTTTATTTCATGGTACTAACTTTTAAAAGTGTCACTTCTATAATAATTTTATTTAATAACTATATGCAACTTTCTATAAAGGTGTATAAACTATTTTTACTAAGGAACGATGCACAAAAGAGGAATTTAACCATCACAGCAATCTAATAACACTACAATTACACTGACATCTAGCGTAAGCAAATAATACCATTGCGATATTTTATTTCAAAAATTAAAATACGAAACTAGGACAACGTGGAACTGTAATCAAACCAATGATTCCCAGTCAATACCTCAAGTTCTGACAATACCGACAGCGGTGGTCTGGTGGTGGTGTCTTCGCTTCCACGAACCCCGCGGAGCGGTAGACCGTGGGTTCAAACCCTGCTCGACCGAACTAGGTGAGGTTTTCAGCTGGGGTTTCCCTCACCTACTTCAGACAAATGTCGGTTCGGTACAATAAGGTCCTCGGCAACCCAACATCTCTCCTTCCTGATTCCCTTACCCGAGTCCAATGGTTAAGTGGAACAGAACGCCTCATGGCCTGAACCTCGCCAAAAGGCATTAAATAAATTTTAAATGTAAGCCATTTTGATGACTGGAAGAGATGATATTAAAGGTGGAATAATCAATTGAAGGAAAAGTGATGAACGACATACTGTCAATGGCAACTTAGGAAACCGAATTGTCGACTTCAAGATTCTTGAGAAAAAGACATGATTGTATGATCATGGCGAATAATGGTGATACAAATCATAACGTGACCCATTCGTATTCATACGTTGAATTAGTTCCTGTACTATTTAATAATATTTATAACACTCAAATGCATTTAATATTGTTATAACATTTTTCATAGGATTACCTGCAAAGACAGGTTACGTTACCATCTCTTCTAGTTGAGTGTTTACCTAAGGCGCTGGGAATTTGGTTTACAGTCCGCGATTTATTAAACATTTTACATAAAAAATTTCATCAAACGTTGGAGGGAACAAATTTGTGTCATAAATTTATGCTGTCAGAATTAATATTTGACGAGAATTAATATTTGACGAGATATGTCCGTTAAGAGAAAATATACAATGGTTTTCTGAATTGTCCCGTGGTACATTACAATATGAAAACATTTTATTAAAACATTAACTAAATATTTAAAAAAAAACTGAAAAAAAGAAATATACTATTTAATTTTTCCAGCTTGAAATAATATAAATTTATTGATAGAAATCAGAATATCGCGTAACAAATAAATAAATACGAGCATTATTTTATTTGTCGGAAACATTTCGCCAAGCCACTGTCCGATCGATCGAAAGTGAATAGAAATTCGCCCGAAGAATAAGTTGGGTAGAGGTGACCGAAGGTCTTGGATTCGCGAGAAATTTATAAATGTTTCATAATGTTTTGTATCCATATAGTCCATCGGGAATCGGTGCACAAAAAATAAAAAATAAAGCTCGACGGAAATGCCAGAGTTGTGTTAAAGTTTTCAGTAGCGATTTCTTGTACACTACACTACGATTCGTGTATAAGTGGATAGAGAAATTTGAATATCACTGTCCAGAGAGATAAAAGAACATAAAGCCAACTTCAATAAAACAACCCTCAAACACACGAGGAAACTGCAATTTCGGAAACTGCTCTGTTTGGTACCAAGCCGGTATTTTGCGAGGTTAGTCAGGAAACCTTCGGGTCTAAAATAAACATAATGGAATTATAAGTGCTATACGTGCGCTAATATATCACTGAGGGATATGAGGATTAAGCCACAAAAGAAAGTTGGCAACATATGCAAGTAATTTTTTTTTTCAAAATTGCAGGAATTATAATGCAAATTTCATGGTGCATAGCGTGGCTGCGTCATTGGCGCATCGCAATAATTTCCAATATGTATAGTGCCAACGCTGCGTACCACTTGAATAATTCATTGTTACCAATGGATCACTCAATGTCAAATCAACACAGGGTCGAAACCTTCCCACTTCAGATTTTGATTAATCCCGTTTGGAAGTTGCAACAATGCAAAATTTTAACAAAACGTCCCAAAACTTTTGAATTGCTCTGGAAGCTCTCCTAATTGAGATAGAGAAATGGCAAAATTGTCATTTTACATATTATTTAAGGTATTTTTAAAAAATGATATGCCATAAGACATGTCAAAAAAATTAACACAAAACATTTCTGAAAATGCGTCGCTTTGAGAATTTTTGAATTAATACTAGAAATAGTTAATACTTTTGTTAATCACCTGGGAAAATTTGAATGCGGGATGAAAATGGGCTCAGTTAAAACAATAAAAGAATATAGGTTTCTTGCCGAATTTTTTATTATTGCGGAACAATAATTTTTCGCTTATTTCCTGCCAAACACCAATTTACAACAATTCTTTAAACTTTTCTCAGTCAATATAATGGCTACCTCCCCCTTTTTTATCAAAATGTGTGATGGTCGTGTAAAACATATTAAAACTGTGTTGATTTGACGTGTAATGATCCCACTTTAAATCGAGAAATGTGATAGAAAGAATCCGTGCTTTCCATTTTGTTTGTTATGGTGACCAAGGCTTTCCAATTTTGTATGAATCCCGGAGTAGTTTAGGTTCTATATTGTGATGCATTGCGGAATAACACATCATAAACGTGCATGTACTTACAAATGCGATGAGAGATTTCGAGATGCGAGAAGATCCTCACACATGTAGACTCACCTGTAACAGAGAGCAATAACAGTAGTGGGTTAGTTCAATTAGAATATAAAGTCTAAAAAGATATTCATTCTTAAAAATTTTATTTTTGCTCACTTCCAAAACTTGATTTTTATTTATTCCTAGTCCCCATCATGAAATTCAAGTAAATAATTTTTTTAAATTCAAGTCAATTGGCAGTCTATTTTACATTCAAGTCAATAATTTTCATGCTACGTCCTTGATGTTTGCCATATTTTGTGGTCATTGTCTCCATTGTAACCGATTTAACGATGCTAAATCGTTACAACTTAAAAAAAATTAGCTTTAGAATTGTTTTTCTCTTAACAAACACACACACACACACACAC
>NNCF01129955.1:408543-431490 GCA_002313205.1 Laupala kohalensis | reverse complement strand
GT
The DNA here is from genome assembly GCA_002313205.1 of Laupala kohalensis. Lineage (NCBI taxonomy): Eukaryota > Metazoa > Arthropoda > Insecta > Orthoptera > Trigonidiidae > Laupala > Laupala kohalensis. The sequence goes on along the minus strand of NNCF01129955.1, from coordinate 431,488 downwards.
AATAATAATAATAATTATTATTACTAATATTAAGAGAATTTCTAGTATTTGTACTCCTATTTGTCGTAGTCGGTTAAGTGTTGTACGAGTCTCACAATGAGTTGAATCCTGGTCGAGTCGTGGTTAAACTCCTCGTAGATGGTTTTTTGCCCACTCTTCAGATAATTGGTGTCTTTAGTCTATTATTTCTTGCGTTTTTTACTATCCTGCGTCCTTTAAAATTATGTCTGGTGTAACCGTAAGTATCCATTCCTTCCCTTGCGTATTTTAAGTAATTAATTTAAGTTAAGTAACGTATTTCCTCCAAGCGATTGAAGGCAGAATTGAAATGACAATTTGCTAAAATATTTATTTTTATATTGAAGAATCGATTGTGATTATTACTTAAATATACTATAGAGTCTGGATCACACTGATCACACTAATTATGTTCGGTTCGTGCCGCTGGATTCTCTTTGTACTTTCTCGAATGGTTCTGTGAACGAATCCAGGCAAAGAACGAGTCACTTACTAGGTTTGAATGAAAAGCACATTGGGTCCACCATAGTTAACTATGGCCAACAATGATTAACTATGGTAGTTCTGAATGAAAAGCACCCAAGCTGTACTGGTCCCGAGCATGCGCAGTCCAATCATATTCAAGACATTTTCCGGAGCGGCCGTATGAGGATATCGCTTCACGCCTACAACTTAGTCAAACATATTACATAAATCTGTACACCACCTTTAACTTCTCCCTCAAAAACATGTATTGTGTTTCATTAACTGGCCAGCGTCCCCTGCACCTCGATGTCACAACTTGGCCATAGTGAAATCAGACTTATTCCATTATGCTACGACAGTACTACTCACAATATGCTCTCTGTCCTTACTCAAATCTTTAAAGAGAGATGGCGGTTTATGTAGCAAGTCACTATCTCGTGCAATGTCGGTCAACTCGCTATTATTATTCAGAGTTATTGTAGTTCATTGGTATTCTCGCGCGCCATTTTGGTTCCAAACTCCGTTGGAGCACGTTGTGAGTTCCATGAAATTTACAGCGATATTTTCTATTGGGGCTTTAGGGTTCGCCAACGTCTAGGTTATTAGAGACCTAACATCGATAATAACAGTAAGCATTTTGGTTTTATAATAAAGTAGAGGTATGAAATCTTGTGTTAAATACTGTTATTCTCTTGTTCGTACTACGGGGAACGAAAAGATTTTCCGTAGATTCAAGAATAATTTAAACCAATAAACACTTCCTTACTTTCACAAAAGAAATTATGTATATTATCGTGTTGTCTACGGCATATAGATGGACCATATTGTCAACTGCTATCGATGTCTAGAAAGGAATCAAAATGGCGACATGAAAGTACTCACAGTTAAGAGTGCCCTAGTGCAAATAACGTTCTAAGGTTTGTTGGGAAGGTCACTAGACAGGGTGTTAATTGTGGCGGATTTTCAACCCTACGACTCGAGTTGCATATGTTATATGTATATCGATGGAAGAAATTGAGGTTTTGCAGTTTCCTACAGTAATCCTTTGAGAATATCGCAGTAGAATCACGTTCTGAATGTTTTGCTTAACTATTCAACTTATGTTCGTTCTTGTTCTATCATTTGAATATTTATTTTAATAAAATAGTCCAATGTATTATGAAATATAAACTTAAGTAATAATCTTATAAGAACTGTAAATGATGTTGAGTAAAATTTACAAGTTGAATTGAGACGAATTGACTGAGCAAAATAATTAAATTCAAAGCATTCTCCTCCCACTTTCCGTGTCTACTAGGAGAGGTTGAGACCAAAATTTAGAAGTCGATCTATGAAAGATTTGTTTCCTGTGTACTAGGACAAGGAATGAGGTCTATCACAGACAAATAATAACTCTCACTTCTATCTCCCAAGAAAAGATCATCAAAGATGAACTTTCTTGTTCGTGTTCGCCGTATAAGGAGAAGCACTAAGCTGCATATGTTAAAACAGCCATTTCACATCAGCATATGCAGATGCGGAAGTCTTCAATGAATGTGTGAGGAGAGGAAAAGATAGCGTCACCGCTCACTCACACGGGAGATGAGCAAAAGTGGAAGAACCACAGAAGATTTTGGCAGGGAAGGAGAAGACAATTACTTTTTATAACAATGATCTTCAATCTTATTTTATTATAAATCTTAATTAATCTAATGTTATTATATATATATATATATATATATATATATATATATATATATNATATATATTAGTAAGAGGAGGTATAAGGAAACATTTTTTTAGTAAGAGAAAGATCTGTCTGCGGCATTTACTTGCTCATACAACATGGTATTGAATAATAGTTACAGGATATCGAAACATTAACTTGAAAAATTATATAAATACAAACTCATCCTGAACAGAGTTTTTTTCAGGTTTCCTTCCGGGTAGAGGCGAATGTTATACATGGGTTCTCTAGGCTCTGATCTAGGATCGGCAGTCTCATTAATACTGTTAATTAATAATTATTCTCAAAATTAAAGTATTTTAATAATTAGGGATTATAAAAAGGATTTTTCGAATAATTTAAAAATTTGATAATAATACGTACGTGAAAAATAACTTTTTCGTATTCTATTATATATAAATTTGTCGGCATTCTATTCATTTTATAGCATGTATCTAACTATTTTTATTCGTGTCTAAGTAGGGTGCAGAAATGATATATCCGCATCTGTCTTAGGACCTTTTATCGGAATTGATGCGAGGGTCCCTTGCGTGCTTCCGCTGAGTAGTATATTGTTCTCCACGCGGTCACACACACTATAAATTTTTTACTATTATTTCTTGAAGAAAGGAAAGAAGGAAGGCAAATTTAAAGAAAAGGAACGAGGCATTAGATTCAAGTGTTAAAAACAAATATAGACAATATGTGACTTTTTTGGGTCTACTCAGAGACGAATGGAAGAAGTAACGGGAAAATGCTATGAAAATGATGTCACATGGTAGATGAGCGCCTGGGTCGGGAACTGTGGTGGGCAATAGAGTGAAATACATGAAAACTCTTCGGCATTCCACAAAGCATTATGTTGCAGGATACGATACGTTGTTTATTTTGGTATATGATACCTTGCATTGGTTGCGGAGAAGTCGAAACGTTGGCAATGTGATGGATGTTCTATAAGAACATCAAGAATTCCTTTCCCCCCACGTGTAACATGTGGTCAAGAATTCCTGTTGTATATGTTTTTTTAAATTACTGTATTACATGACGCACGTGTCGTTTCAATAAATGAATGTATTTCATGTAATTAAATCAATTAAATTCTGTGTGTGTATCTTTGTAGGTTTTCTTCGCAGTATTTAATTTTTGAAATGAATAAAAGTGAAAATTAAATATCACAAAATTAGAGAAATATAACAAAGGTATGAATTTATAATATTATATAAGAACCTTAGAAAAATGCGCGAAAAATTCCAGATCTGTTAATAGGTGTTTTAATACCAGTATGTCCAACATTGATTGTTTTAAGTTTCTTTTCAAATTCCGGGCATCGCCTAGTAGTGCTGCTAGATTTTTTATTGTTAGATTTGTAAATGGGAAATGTAGCGTGCTATTGAAGCCTAACTACATGGAGTAATCGGAGTTAGGAGTTAGGCTTTTGTTAGTAGGTGGGTCGGTTAGCTGTTAGTTTACCAACTTGGCCCACATGGAGGGGTTAGTAGAAGTAGTTAGTAATAGTTAAGTTATTGATACTAGGAGGAACTGGATAGAGGAAGGAAGGTTTGCTTTTCAGTAGTCACATCTATATGAACTAGGACATTAATGTGAAAAGAATTATATCCCGCCGGGAATTGAACCCAAGATGACTTCATGATGAGCAAGCACGCTAACACCACAGCCACCGGGGTCGAGTAGTTCTGCTAGTGCTAAATAAATAATAACCACTTCTTTTTTTTTTTTCGTCCGGAAGTCACCGTTCGGTATCACGCCGAATGAAATGTGAAAAGGGAAAAAAAGAATGAGAAGCATGAGAAGGTTGAGTGAGGTTCTCGCGGCTGCCGCCTTCTCCTTCCAAAACCACCTGTCCGCTTGTCTCTGACTCTCGCTTCGCTTCACAGGTGGTCCAACAGAATAATCCTCTCGACACACAAAGGTCGGAGGTCATTCACTCCTCTCCACAGCCAGAGACAATATCTCACTCAATCACAAAAGAGACAACGCTCACACGATGGCTTTGACTTCTTAGAGTACAGTACCGGTATTAGACTTATTTTTCATCTCATGTTCGTATAAACAGATGCAATTCTTTTTCCACTTCAATTATAGCAGAGCCTTTTTAAACCAGCACGATCTGCATCTGAGGCGTGTCGGATTACGTTTATTTCGGTTTATAGAGGTTTGGGTCTGAAAAGGAGGTTCTACAATGAATGAACGGAAGTTACATACATTTATCGTTATAAATTTTTTATAATTTTCATTTAAAACCAAACGATGAAATAGACCAATTAAAATTAAAATGGTTACTAATTACAATAAATGTCAAGGGCGTGGTATGAAATGATTTTTTTTTAAATTACGGTCATTGCTGAAAGAGCATTTACGCTTCTCCTTCTATAAGTCTCGTCATTAAATAAAATCATCATCGTTATTATTATTATTATAAATGATATCACCTATACATCCTTGTTAGCTCATTAATATATTCTCTGCGTGAGTAAGAGGAGGTGTCGTTTCATACTGAAGTTATTGTATGAAATACATGCCTTGTTGAAATAGATGGGGCGTTCTTGGCTCCCACTCGGGAATAAACGGACTGAAAATGTCGCGTATAAAATTATTGGTAAGAACACGAAGCGTTTTAAATGTTAGAGAAACCATATCGTAACACAGACATCCTTGAGTGAACCGGTTCGTTCCCATGGGTAAAATTTGTGATGATACCTCACAAATTAAATCAATGAATAATTCCGAGCAGTATATAACTAGATAAAACTACAATTTTTGGTTCTTTCTAGATTAATATAAAATTAACACATTTTACGTTCATATATTGTGGTTGAAAAACCCTCACAAATCGAAATATGCAGTGGGACTTCGCTCAACATAATCAGCGTCTGTTCTATAGCATCGGAGAAACGAAAGATTAAACGGAAACAAAGAAAGAATATAATTGAGATTTGGTTATAATTTGTGTGTTCACATATTAACTAAGTTGAGATGCCTACAATGTATTCATAGATGATTAACAAGAGGGTCAAGGAACGTTTAGTCACTTAGATGCAAAAGAAATATCTTTCTCCCCAATTTTTTTTCCGGGCTTATGATACTCGTGACTCCTGTAATCAATTGTACTTCTATATTTACCAAATACTTCGATTGATTTATTAAAGCAAATCATTTTATTGATACAATTACAACTACTTATAGGTAATTTAAATTGATGAACACCGGAAGTGATTTTCCAAAACAAGTTTAATTAGTCAAGGACATAATATAATTTTAACAACATTCTAGATATGGTTTTTCTTCTTAATAGGACAGTAAAATGAAATAAATATAACTCAAAGTGATAAATTTACTCCTATTAAGATATTTGTTATATAACTGTGTAGAATTGATCTATTAATTCCTCTTAACTTCCTATATTTGTTTTCGCCTTACATTTTTCTTTACGTCCTCATATTTTCATTATATCCTCCATTTTTGTGTGTGCTCGAGCCGTATATACAGAAAAAGCTACTTAAAGAAATTTTACACCGTTGAATAACCATCACAAAGGATTGAAGATTTCTATTTAGTTGAATAATCTGACGAAGCTTAAAATCTGAATTAACAAAGCGGAAAGATATATTCGAAATAAATAATCAAATAAATCAAAAAAATCCAGTGAGAGATGGAAGTTATCGAACATAAAGCTTCTTTCTTCTCCAAATTTTACGACGAGTGAAACCCAGAGCCGAGAAGGTCCCCTGGCGTTTCTATTCGGACATTCGCCGAATTTCATTGGCCCACAATATTCGCCTTTCCCCTAAACCTCGTGACATTTGCGTTGTACATCACCCTCTCTGCACATTCCATCCATCAACCGGGTGATAAAATCTTTTGAAACTTTCAACACTGCAGCCTCGTTCTTATGAATCCCGAATTCTCGGGGTCTCCTTCCGGTTTTCTCTGGACGCAGCGCGACACGAGGTGACTCTTCGGCCGCGACTCGAGCTGCCAGCGCGGGTTCGAACAGGTGCCTTGAAGATCATCATATCCAGTAACATGCAAATGTCGCATTCCAATTGAGTTCCTTTACAGAGTAACGGGATGGTCGTACTTTAGAGCATTAAAAATTGATTTTCTATTATTTTGTCTCTCAACTTTATCTTTCCGAGGTAACAGCAATTAGAAATTACACCAAGAAAAGAAGCTGTTTGACTCATTTGAGAAGGATGATACTTGACTTCTTGATTCCTGACAAAGGAAAGCGTTTGAAAAATATTCGTAGGGAATTGAGTGTGATTAATTGTATGTTATGTTGAATGAAAACGGGAGACGGGACCAAAATTCGAACTCAGGACCTTCAACTTAACGCCCTGATATCCTTACCAACTGCCCCCTTCTTAAAAATCATTCACCGCAGTAAGCAGACGGAGAATACAGTTTTGAAAAACGGATATGATGGATATGACAAAATTGATAGAAATATAGAAAACTGACTCGAATATGAAAATGGATATGGGCATAGTAAACGTCTGCATAATATACGTTCGAAATATTCGTAAATTTGTATATTACTTTTCATCATAAATCTGCTTTCAGAGAGAAGACTTTTAAACGATTATTTTAAAGATTTATATTATTATTTATTCAATAAAGAATTTATTAAATAAACAAGAACCAAATATTCCTTATAAATCAAATGCTTTATAACTCGAGCGAAATCGAAAAAAATCATGTTTTTGCTTACGTACTCTTATTTATTGTAATAGCTTCTCACCGGATGTTGTGCACAAACATTGAGGAGAATAATACAGTACAATAATCTTCCGCGCAGGAAAATTTGCCCAAAAAGTTAATAACCTTGTTCTTGAACTCATCTTCGCAGTGCCTAGGCATATAGAGAAAACTATTGGAAAGCAGCAACACACATCGACAAACCTCACTGACGAGTGAGAAGAATTCCAATCACACCTCGCGATGTCTAATGCGAGAAATTAAGTCTGACACACATTACATCGATGATTTTCCATTCCATATCTCCAGGCGGAAACGAATTGCTCTCTTTTCTCTTCGCTTCGCAGAAGGCCAAACACTTCATTCACAGAAAGTGTCTTCATGATCTTGTGCATCCGATCCACTGGCAGCGATTGAAAAACCTCTGACCCACATCCACTCTCACTGGAGCAAAATCTGCAGCCACATCGTCGTACTCTCAGAAACACTACTGATGAGGCAAAGAAAAGAGCTATGTTTGCCCAGTAATCCTAAAGGATATGGGGAAATGAAAACACAATTTTTCTCTTGAAATGTTAAATATATCACACGATATTTTTGGACAGTTCACAATATTAACTGTGATACTTTCTTCACACAAAGTTTCAACCCTTTGTTGGGTTCTTGAGGTGTAACTAATAGTAATATTTGTTGTTACTATTTGACACATGATAAAGGCCACAACCAAGTATCGAAAGGTTGTGCGAGAAAAACATATCTCAATAAGAACTGTGAACAATCATAAGACATGATTAACTATTCTAGACTTTTAAAAATGGTCATAAATAGTAGAATCAATTTTTCGCTGTATAATCAATCGAAATATATACAGGATGATTCAGAATTTCTATTACATAGTTATGGGTGTTGTAGAGAGGACTCAGAATGGTAATAAACCCATGTCCGGAAATGCCCCGTTTGGAAGATAAACGACTTTGAACGATGGAAGGCAATACACATTGACAAAGGACGGTGTCTCGTGTCACGTGATGTCTTATGTGACGTCAGGTTTCGTGCCATCAGAGAACAATCCAATGAATTGTTGCGCATTTACAACAGTTGCCACTGAGCGATCGAGAAAGACGGTGCATACAAAATGGCAGAGTACACGTTTTCCGAGTACATCGTCATGTTGATCATGTGTGGTGAACCTGGACGAAATGGTCGATTAGCACAACGCCTGTATCATGAACGATTTACGGGTCGTGCCCTTCCATCACATACCATTTTCGCAAGATTGGAACAACGGCTTCGGAAAACCGGCACCTTCAAGTCTAATAGAACCGATTGTGGTCGTGACCGGACGCGCCGCACTGTTGACGTAGAAGAGGAAGTCCTCCAACTGGTCAACCAGAACCCGTCTACGAGTACCCGCAACATCGCAGGTGCCGTGGATGTATCCCAGAGCAGCGTCTGACGATTCTCTATGAACAGCAACTTCACCCATATCACCTCCAAAGGGTGCAGGCATTGAGTCCAGTTGATTTTGCGCAACATGCCGATTACTGAGCGTGGTTCCTACATCGTTACGTCGACGTTACAAACTTTCTTCTGATCATTCTTTTCACGGATGAAGCGTATTTCATCTGTGTGCTGAACCGCCGTAACAGTCAAATTTGGGATGAGGAAAACTCTCATGCCACACATACCCATCGATTTCAACATCGTTTCGGTATTAATGTGAGGGCTGGCATTATCCATGGTCATCTGATTTGCCCGTGTATTCTACCGTCTCGTCTAACGGGTCACAGCTATTTGACCTTCCTGCAAGACGTACTGGTCTAACATTTGGAGGATGTGCCATTGCATATCCGTCGGACGATGTGGTTCTAGCATGATGGCGCACCAGCCCACTTTTCACGCGACGTCCGTCAGTATGTTCACCAAACATTCGGGGACAGGTGGATAGGTCTCGGTAGACCGATTCGTTGGTCACCACGATCGCCCGATTTAACACCTCTGGACTTTTTCCTGTGGGGCTAGATGAAGAGTATTGTTTATGAGACCCCTGTGCAGTCACAAGACGATCTCCTTGCAAGTGTAATGGCTGCAGAGGAGGTCATTCAGGACACTCCAGGACTTTTGAACCCTGTATATGTGAACATTGTTCGCAGGTGCACTTTGTGTAACGAAACTCGTGGTCGCCACTTCGAGCATATGTTGTAGTTCACGCAGGAGTTAGTTGATGCATGTGCAACGTATCCTTTGACGTTATTTCAAAGTCGTTTATCTTCCAAATGGCGCATTTCCGGATATGGGTTTATTACCAAATATTGCTGTTCTGAGTCCCCTTTACAACACCTATAACTGTATAATAGGAATTCTGAATCACTCTGTGTAATAACTTCATAGACCAAAATAAGAACAATTCAAAGCCAAAGTTATTTTTTTCTTCTTCGATGTATGGATTTGAAAACTGAAAAGAGTTTTAGAGATGAGAGCAAAGAAATATTTGTTAAAACACTTGATACAGAAACTCATGGAACGCTATATATTTTTTAAGAATTTTTGTTACGAAAGCAAATCAAGAGCATTAATAAAGGATATCTGGAAAAATCTGGATCAATATTTCAAAGGAAATTTTTTTTTCGACCATGGACAAAAGTATTTCGACATTTAGTCGTATCTTTCAGTTCCGTTCAGCGAAGTCAAGACATTCCAATCTTCTACGCGGTCTCTTCTGTCGTCTTTTTTTACAAAAAGGTCTATCAGAGATATTCATCTCTTTTATTTCCTTGTTTGATAAATGCGAAGTCACATAAAATCTACGACATATTGAAAATTCACAACCATCAATTTCGAAGCTTTCCAGCCCACTTTCTGTTTTCTCCACTCGGAAAATGTCGCCTGTTCTCGCGAAGTCCCATGCGACAAGCTCCGTGTTGGGCGTCGGACACCCACGTTGGTCTTTGGACAGGTGTTCCCTCCTTTCTCGATTCAGACATTGTCTATATGAATATTTCCGGGCTTTTACCAGATTTCTTAAAAAACAAGATCAACAAGTTGGCCTCATTCAACAGTCATTACAAGTATTTCTATTCCATTTAAATAAAAATCCCTAGACATCTTTAAATATATTTACGAATCAAGTCTTCAACAATGAGCGCAATGAATAGAAAAATAATTTAACAAAGTTGTTAATTCCTGACCAGTTTATTTTATTATTATTGTTTTTTCAGGATAGTTATCATTAACTATATAGGAACGTCTCGGCCATTTCTGTGTCCTTCTTTAAATGTCGCTATTTGAGTACATCTATCAAAACCACTGTTCGATTTAAAGAGGTAAGAGCCGGGAAATTTCTCTTTACTTCACTTCGACATGTTATATTTATTCCCGACAAGGGAAGAATAATTCCTACTCCATTGTCAATAATAATTGTCAAAATTAAGAATTAATTTCCACTGATATACCGACAATGTATCATAGAATACAAGCACACCATTATAATAAGGCATTCTAAAAATCTTAATTACAAGAAAAATATATTACAACATGTTTCATAGAATTTAATACAAAGTTGCAAAAATTACGAGGTCCTTTTTATGCCCCCCCCCGTGAATACAATAGTTTCAGCACAATTTAAAAAAATATTGTATTGAAATATGAGAAGAGAAGCTTTCAAATACCAACCCGCCCCCCTCTTCGTTTTCTTTACTCTCTGATGTTCATTTCAACGGATGTGAGATAAGATCATTGTCTATTTGTATATTATTTATTCAGTCACATAGAGAATTCTGATAGAGTACTTAGGATTCGGATTTTGCCCATTGTTTGTTGTTTGCATTATCGAAGAATACCGAGGTTTCTCGCTCATAAATATTCCTAATTGATCGACACCATTTACTTCCATGCAAATTAAGCATACACAGAAAAAGTTTAACCTGATCGCCATAGTTTCTCCAAGAAATACGTTTCTCTCGCAACTAAACGAATGCTCACAGGCATAACATTTCGAATGTGTTTTACACTTTCCTTCACTGTCACCTAATTAGAATAAATCGGTGTAACTCGAGCCAATCCCAAACACCCACACAGGAAACGTTGCTTTATGTTTCCCCGACAGATAAGGATCAATCGGCCTCATATTTCAATTACGATACGAATTTTTATCTGCCAACACGTTTAGCAATCAAATCGGCGAACTTCACGCTCGGCTTGGGCAACGCAGCGGAAACACAGTGCACTCTAATTGTTTCGCAATTGCAATCGCAGCTTTTTCTATTAAGTTTACTAGTTACAGGAATTAGCATTCACAAAAGCAAACACGGAATCGTGTATGTTTCGCATATACTCAGCTAATGATGCACACGTTGTTTGAGGGGTGGGTGGGGCTCCTGCACCAATGCGATGGAAAGCAACAGATTGAACTGTGGTCCAGCGAAGGGTGTGAGGAGAGCGGCGGTTCCCTTTGAAGTAGGGTCCCAGCGCTCGGGGGCTGCACGCGTGGAGTGTCAAGGAGGGCCGGTCCCGTTGCAACCCCCACCGCCACTCCCCCACACACGCTTCACTCGTCAATCGATACGAGTTGCAGGAGCTGAGCAACTCTCACGCCCACCACTTCAATAGCTATTAATTGTTTACGTACGAAACAAATGGATTGCGGCAGCCGTTCGACAAACATATGTTTTTAAAATTGTAACAACAAATTTCGGAAAACCTCTCAATATCACGAAATTTCCACTCCCCAAAACTTTTGATTTGACTCTTTATTTTAACTATTTTTCATTGAATTTTCCTCCTTTCACATAAACAAGCAAAAGAAAACCATCATTCCCCGTATTCTCATCACTTAATATTTCGTATGATTCCATATGACAATTCACGTCTTATTTTTTTGTAATGTAATGCGTTGTATTTCACTTGTAATCTTGCATTTACATCTTATTTTAATATTCCACTTTTGTGTTGGCATAGTAAACTATCTATGTACATTTTTTACTCAAACTAGACTCCATATACAACTTGAATAAAATAGTTTTTTTTTTCACAATCTGATGAACAGTTCTTACGATGTTTGACATCAAATTTATGTCCTAGGCATTCTAAGGACGGAACAGCCTCTGCCAGCCGATTTCCCCGTGGAAGAGTGAGAGGGGGGAATGTTTCAGACCGTAGCACGAGAGTAGAATTAAATCACTAAAATATCTTAAATCGGCACAAATAAACAGAATAACATGTACTTGTCGTGATTTTAACTTGAAAAACATCCCTCACCGGCCATTTAAATGAAATAATTGCAACTATAATTGACGATGTAATACATTGCGTCTTATGGAGGAAACACATACTTTAAAAAAAAGACTACCTTTTAAATCACGAAAATGATGAAAGTTTATTTTGATATGTAGAAAATTCCCCGTAGTACTTTCTACATTACTTTTATCTATACGTCACCGAACATTTCAAAATAGCTATTTAACTTTTCCTGAAGCATAAATGAGAAAACAGTTGCGATCGGTCGCCATGTTTGTACATGCTCCCACGCATTTCAAACGAGTCATGCGCGTTCATGAATATTGTTTGTATTATATTATTAACTGATAGATACAAATTAAACCATGTTTTTTTCTTCGTCATTATTCTTATTGTTGTGTTTTAAATCAATTAGAAGAAGAATCAAGACAACAATAATACATCTACGTGATTTGACTAACTTGAAGAGCGGGTCTCACCTTAACGATACGACTGCGCGCAATCTGGAAATTCCTATACGTCAATGGTTCTTACTTCCTACTTTATGCAATTGCTATCGCGAATCCGAAGTAAATTTTTATTCTTGTTATAAAAAAATAACTGATCCGTCTTTGTAAATTAATTTCTTCATCCAATCACCGATCAATTCCCAATTTGACGTACCAAAAGGATACGTAGCTTTGGTGTTATCCCGAAGCCAAATGAATACGGCCATGTAAGTTAAGTTTGAACCCGTTTAGTTGCTTTTGGGTGATGAGAGTTGAATCAACGTTTTTTTGTAAAAATCTAAATAAGGTTTTTTGTTTTCAATTTTGAATCAGTCAAACTAATGGATTAAGGATACCAATGTTCTTAAAGTAGTCACCAACACTACGAAATCACCAAAATGTACGAACAACATTTTTACTAAATATCAATGGTGATTAGACAAACAAGACTGGAACAAAATCAAAAAATTCACGCGAGAAAAGCAGCGGGAAACAGCTCGTAAGGATTACGACGATGGGTGATTTCACTCTCTCTGGCTCTGAAGCAAATTGCAAAATGGCAGTCTAGTAAGGGAAGTTTAGGTTGTTTTCTTTTAGTTCCTTTTTAAAAGATTGAATGAAATGAACGAATTTTTTCTAGAGGGATGTACTCTGCATTGATATAAAATTTGGACAAGCAATTGATTAGTAAAAGATCGCATATTTGCGGTAGTATTACAGACAAGGTCGGGGTGGTTATGGAAAGGTATCTTCTTAAAATAAGATGTAAATTTTCAATTGAAAAAAATTTCAGTCATGATTTACTACTGTAAAGCAAATGACGAGAGAGAGACGGGATTTTGAAGGAGATTGCTCCAATTATTCATTATTTACTTTTTTATCAAAAAGTTGTAACGAACATTTAGGTTATGGTCTAAAATAATAAATTTACACCATTATCAAAATGCTCTTAGCAAAAAATGTTCTCATGTTATATTCTAATCCACATTTTATCATTCTCGCAAAAATTTGTACAACTCGTGGAGCTGGTCTGTAATTCCTCAGCCGCTGTGGAGTACAGACGGTAAGATAACGAAAAACACCAGAGGAACATCGATATCAACACACATTTTTTATTACGTTTTACAAAATGTGTGTTAGATTCGCACGTGAATTTGTCGACCACGTGGATGATGAACGCCTGGAAAAATTTGAATGGAATTCACATATATTCTTCTCTATTTCTTTCTATAACTTGATTTTGCGACAAGTACCTCTCCCTCCGACTGACCGGAACCTTAAATAACTCCTCTGTTTTGTAATGAATACTAATATTTCAGAGTTACTTACAATGCTTTGTCAATTAACATACATCGGATATATTACAGCAGCTCGGGAAAAAAAAGATATAACGTTTTAAACAAAAAAAATTGAGATTCTTCCTATGTTATCAACTACATCACTCCTGAAATCAGTCGTACACGTCTTAAAGGGTAGTAGATTACTGGAACCGTAATGAAGAAGATTGAATTAACGAAATGCGATCACAACTACAACAACAATGTCTTACCCGCGATTCGAATCCGCAACATTTCTAGTTTACGCCATTACCCCGTTCAGTGGCACCGACTTGATTCCTAGATTACACGCCCTTGTAATTTCACATAGTTAATCAACAGGTTATTTACGCAATTATTAAATGCATTTGTTTAGCTTCGTTCAGGTCTTGATGTCAACTCATCCACCTCATCAGATCAATATGAGGGAAGAAAAAGGTCTTGAATATCATTAGAGACATATCAAAATCTGCTGGGGAGAAATTTTTCGGGTTCTGAAATATAATTAAATTATTTTCAAAAACGTTTACAAAAACTGCACTCGTACACCAGGAGGACATTAAGATAGTTTACGAGTACATCATAATCAATTGCAATCAAAGTGACCGATAGAAATCCAAAGAAAAAGTGGATTGTCCTTCCACCTCACGAAACGCTATCGAACTCGAGCGGACACATTAATACGCTTCACAGTCATGCGAGTAAAGATTCACATCTACTGATTAGCAGTCAATTTCAATTTTTTTTCTCTAGTAATTCATCAATATTAAGCATGTTTTGCATTTCGGTTCCAATAATCCTTCAAATAATTTCATCGATATCATTTTCCGATTTCAATGCAACCAATATTCCAAATAATTCACTTTTATTAATATAGATACACAAATACTCTCGTTCAACTGCCAACGCCACCGAAGCAAAGGCGACCGAACTCATATTCGCAATGGCAGAGACATTGATATCAACTGGTTGGAGGCTGTCGTTACGCAATGGCGGGCGTAAAACAATAAATAAACGTCAAGCACCGTTGCGCGATCGACTTGTCTCGAAGGGGCAGGGACGAGATCGAGAGGTCGATAGCCTCGAAACACGCCGCCATTCAGTCCTCTCGAGGGACATCGAGTGACCTACAGGGTCTCTCGCAGCGAACGCGGCACTCCACACGACCACTCGCTACTTCCATATTCTGACCTGCCTTCCACTCCGCCGCTCCAACTACATACTCAAGTAATCCAGAGTTTGGGCACTAAGAAAAACAAAGATGGCGGACTTGAGTGATGTTTCAGGGCAGCCACCACCAATATTTTAGATAAAAAACCCCCGGACTTCTTGTCGTTTGATATTAAAATCATCGTTTGACAGCTCTTACACATACCACCAACGCCATGGAAACAACAAAGAGTCTAGCGTAAAATGAATTTCGTTGAAAGTAGATTAATAAATTGAGATTTCTTGGATAATTTACGCAATGTTCTTTATAAAAAGGAATGTTAATTTTGTGTTACACTACAAAGGATAAAAAAAAGTATTTTAAGGACAGGCTCTCCTGGAGTTATTTCGTCAAGTTTTGGTGGTAGTGAATACAATGTTTAAGATGAAAATATCACTAAGTCGAGTAGTATACAACATAGGGGAATCAATTGACTAGGTTTGCAGTTCTCCCAAATTTGGTAACTTTTCAGATTATAATCATCGTAAACTAATGGCGTTTTCCGTTTGCTCAGTGTGCACAGGTGTGATTGTTTATAACATTTTCATGTTCGTTTTTGCGCGTATGTATATAGAGTGCAATAAAATGAGTTGCAATGACGTCTCATTTGCTTGTTTCTTCATGATTACCTGATGGAATAGTAGGTTCCTTCTGAACAAAAATCAAT
This sequence comes from Laupala kohalensis, assembly GCA_002313205.1. Classification (NCBI taxonomy): domain Eukaryota; kingdom Metazoa; phylum Arthropoda; class Insecta; order Orthoptera; family Trigonidiidae; genus Laupala; species Laupala kohalensis. The sequence continues at coordinate 415,665 of NNCF01129955.1, read as the reverse complement.
TTTCCACGAGAACCTCTTACTAACCGGCAAGATTCTCGGTTCTGATAGGTTAAGAGGGGTTCTACATTATTACAAAAGGTAAGTATGCCAGAAGACTGTTCTTTTGATTCCTCTAGTCAGAGTGATAATTTTCCAGCATTAATTAGAAAATAAAATCTACTTCTCTTCCGTTTCATTTAATTTGTGTAATGTGTGGTCCTGAGGTTGATTTGAATATATATTTATAGCCAAGTTTGGGTCCCGCGCATTTTTTATCAATACGAGTACATTAATGATACAGAACTCTTCTTCGATCAAACAACGTCTCTACTGAAGGTTACAGAAAACAATAAACCAAACATTATTAATAAAATACAACGGGGAAATTGTTGGCATCACATATTTTTATTTGACAGGAAAATTAAAATAAATTATGACAGTTTTTATAGTATTGTTCTGTGTGTATGTGTGTTAACAAGTATTTACGAATCCATTAATACGTTAGGTGTTGCCAGAGAAGATTTTTAGGAAAGGGAAGTTGTTTCGGATTCTGAGTTTGAAATTGTGCCATGATTTTTATTTGAAGAATGAAATTGTTTGGTAGTACAATGTTGTTACGTAGGATATTATATTTGAAACGATGTCCCACAAATTTAGAAAATATCTAAGCCCACTCAGATCCCTAAATGCAAAACCTGTGAATCGTCGACTGCATGCGTGGAACTGCGCTGATTTGTAGTTCTCGTAGCCGTCGCCCGCAGCGCTGTTACACATTGCCACCTTTTTTGAGCACCGGATGAGCGCAATTTGTACTTACACCAGATAAAACGCCGAAGGAGGCGCTCACGGTATGCGTTGAGATGGAGAGTTACGCAAGAGATCAATACACGCTCTGTGGTTAGGGTTGGATCTCACAGAGACAGACAACGCTCTAATGAGAGAGGCATGGATGGGGAGCGAAGCGACGGAGACCGAAGGATGGAAGATGTGAAAAACGAAAATACGTACAATATGAAAGATATAGAGTAATTATACTACAATATGAAAGGGAAATTTGAATTTTCGAAATGGGAAAGTGTAAAACATTCAGCACCCGCAGACAAACGCACAATACATATGACTCACTAAAAAAATACATATGGCTAGCTAGATTTAATCGCACGAATTATTGAACGTAACTAACAACAAGTAGGATTAACTCGACGATTATTGACTTGAATAAAATGATAGATACTACTTCCCCCATCTTCTAGTTGTCTCGAAGTTCTAGTTCTAGTTGTCTTTCTCCGAGCAACTTAACGGTTAATCTTGTAACGTCTAATATTACGATTTCATCGACAACATTCATCAAATATAATGAACATCTAGTGGCAATTTCAAGAACAGTGCGATTGGAAGGAAATAAAATAATTACAACTGCGTTAAGCGGAGAGAAAGTAATCGGAGAGAGAGAAAAGATAGTAAACGGGAGTCAAGTCCAAGGTAAATCACTTGCGGATGATCAAGAAAGTATTTTCACGTCGATGCAAAATACGTGAAAGTGAGACGATTTAAGTGATGCCTTTGAGTGATAAGAGAACTATTACGAGAGGACAATAATTTAGATTTGCATTTGGAAAGTTTCCATTCACCGATATTGCTCAAGGTAGTTGGCCAATTGGAATCGACCAAAGCGATAGATATAGACTTCCAATCGAATGTTTCATTTATACAAGATCGACCCACACCCATTTGTAAAATATTTTTGAAAAATTATTTCACTAAAGTTCTCACACTTCGACTACCGAATTGATTAAGACCACTAATTAAAAGTTGCAAGGCAGTCAAACCGAGAAGTTCCTATTCAATTGGCCCCAACTGGCGAGTCAAATATCGCAATATAACAACCGATCCCCGCAATAACAGATCAATGATAACATCGAAAGGAAGAAAATAGATCTCTGCGAACGACAGACATTGGAATACAACTAGCATCCATCTCACGGTCACTGACCGTTAGGTCTATCAATTACAAGTTGTTGTTACTATTATTATTATTATTATTATTATTATTATTATTATTATAATATCTTCTGTAACCTCAAGCAATATCACAATTTAAAATTTTTCTGACTTTTCTACAGGTGTTGAGGATGGCTGTTTTACGTAGAGTTATAAGTATGTTTCTTGGGAGTTCAAGCAGAATTTCACTTTTTAAATATTCACATTTTTCCATTTTCTCACATTGTTTGGAGCAGGGTTTGAAAAGGAAAATATATGAAAAAACTATAGTTTGTTGGTCGTAGGTGTTGGTTCCTGCAATATGAATGATATGTGTGAATTTCCGAGAAATTCAGTGTAACAGTGGACTTGCCAAAGCATGCTATACGTTTCAAAATGTAATGCAAGTTATTTCTCTGACTGGAAAAAGTTTTCTGACTATATGACAAAAGTCTAGTAACACGGCATTCTGCATTTTTTTAATGCCCAATTCAATTTTATTTTTTTTGGGGTGGGGCTTTAGGGCTCGTCAACATGGAGGTCATATTGTGGGACTCGCCGAATATCTCGACCATACCCACTAAAAAACCCTCCTGAAATCAACAAATATCTAAATACAAGGATGAAAAAAAAGAAAAGAAAACAGAATACCAATACATTATTTCACAAAAAAGAAAAACAATTTTTAAATATATTTTCGAATTACAGAAACGAACGATGAAAACAAAGAATACAGTAAAGATGAAAAGGGAATGCAAATTTTAAACCCTCCCGAGAACTTGTGGGAGGAGCCCCGATCTACTCATAAAATTCAATAGTTTATTAACATTAACCGTTTCATTTCCGAGAATTGTTGGTAAATCTGCAGCCAGACCAATTTGTCTCCGTATACTTGAGTATCTTCTGCAATCAGTTAGTAGGTGACGCACTGTCAGAGAACAGCTACATTCCTCACAAACGGGTTCATCATCAAGTAGTAAGAGATACCTATGAGTGAGAGGACAATGTCCTATAGGACAATAATAATAATAATAATAATAATAATAATAATAATAATAATAATAATAATAATAATATTTTTATTGTTATTAATCTTGGTGCTTTAGGGTTCGCCAACATCTAGGTCATTAGAGCCCTATCAATGGCAAACAGCCATCGTCTATGAGTAGCGGGGTTGACGCAGGGACTTCTGTAATTAAGACCATTTGTACAGCACCTGCTGAGGGGAAGGTCTTGTGATGGATGTAGAAGTGCGATTAAGGCCTTCCTCACACTGATAAATCCCGAAGATATGCGACGGAAATTATAGTATCGTCAATTCGAGTTGTCTGAGCGTGAAGGTATTCTATCTGTAGGAAACTCATGACCTCGCTAGAGAATACTGTGAAGCTGTTAAGAGTATTTTCTGTCTGCCTCCAGTGTTCAGAAAAGAGAAATGGTGTAGATCAGCGCTGTCCAACTTCTCTTAACCCGCGGGCCATTTTCCATATACTTTCGATCGATAGGGATGGGGGTTGGGCAAATGTTTGTCAAACGTATAAAACTTACCGGTCATATTTATTTATTTGTAACACGATTTTTCGATTATCCCCCACAAATGTATATTATTTCAAGCTGGAAAAATTAATTATTATATTTCTTCATTTCAAAAAAAAATTAATATTTAGTATAATAATAACATGATTTTATATTGTAATTCCAAATACTTTTTTTATATTTTCTCTCAACGAATATGCCACGTCAAATATTTATTCGGAAAACATAGATTTACAACACAACGTAATGCCCCGTCACCCACGTTTAATGAGAAATTTGCTGAAAAACTCCTATAATTAGTAGGTCGTAAAAAAATTTCGCGGGACACCAGTTGGATATTTAGAAGATTCTAAGACTTGCATATAAAGCGTTACAGTAATTACGTCAATAATATTTCATTCAATCCTAAATTATTACATAATTACCCTTTCATAGTGTTACAAATTGCAAATGTTGCAATTTCCTTTAAAGAAATTGTTATCACCTGATGATGTCACGAACAAATGTATTAAATGGAAAATATACGCGTGTAATAATTAAAATATAATATGCGTTTGAATAAAATTGAAGAAAAACTAGAGAGAAGAGATAAAATCATTTTCTTTCCTAATTATTCTGGATTTGTAGGAGAAGAGCTGTTTGTTGATTATCAACGAAACGGATTAACAGCCATGTCATGCGACACACAGAGAAATATTTTATTCAAACTGTGCTTATAATTATATTTGATCTTACGGACTATTAAAAAATATTAGAGAATTCATTGAATACAATTACAGAACTATTGTACTGTAAACGTTTTTTTACTCCCTACACTCTCATGTATATCTGCAACAGAGTTATCATATTTTTCCGCGTAAATTAACCGTCGTAAACGACAAAATATTTAATGTTAAGGAATCCATTTCATTAATTTTTTCGCGTGGACATTCACGTTTTGTGGATGATAAGTGGTTTATTGACGACCGCCAATCCAACAACACAGACACAAAAAAAATTGGTCTGTTACAAAGTCTTGACATATATATTTTTGACGCGTTTAATCCGAATTCAGAATTGCTCTAATTAAAACGGAACGAACCGCCCTATATGGAAAATACAGATTTTTTTAAAATGGACGGCCGAATGGAACTATTTTGAATTCCGATCCAGTGCGTCAAAATACATAATATACATTGGTCTAATTTTTGGAACAGGCCAATTTTTTATGTTTTTTCTTCTGTACTTCAGGGCGGTTTTTCGCGATTAAAAAACTTGGAACAATTCTGCATTTGGACTCAACGCGTTAAAATACGTAAGGGTACATAATTTTAATTTTTGGAGGAGACCAATTATTTGGTTTTGGGTGTGTGTGTAATTATCGCCATAAATCGAGAGTATTTATTTTATTTGTAGTATGTAAATGGGAAATGTAGCATGCCATTGAAGTTCTTCTACATGGGGTGATGTGATATAAGAGGTGGGTGGTAAGTTATTGTGAGTAGGTTGGCCTGTTAGCCGGGTTTACTTGGCGCACGTGGAGGCATTAGTAGGAGATGGATAGGAAGAGGAGGTTTCGCTTCATAGTCACAGTTATATATGAACTGGGACATTCAAGTTAAAAGCTATAAATTTTTTCTCAGACCCCGTCGGAAATCGAACCCGGACTGTCTAGTTGACGAGCAAGCATGCTATTCCCTGAGCCTGAGAGTTTATGATTTATTGAATGAATTAGATCTCCGAATGACAATCTTTGCCGAGTGATTCACACGGACATTTTTTATGGTCTAAACGCTCGTGGCCAGACGATAAAAGTTTCAGATTGAGCCCCGCAATCGTAACTTTGTCAGAGGTAGAGGGGCAGGTGCAGCACAAGAATTGACTTCCATTAGCTAGAGAGTGTTAAGATGTTGGCGCACTTGCCTCCGACTCTCTCCGCATGTGATCCTCGTTCGCAAATGGCTTTCGCATCGAGCAGACACGCCGGGTCACTCACTAATGGTCACTCGATACTCAGCTTCTATTAAGCATACGATGAGAGTCAACATATGAGAAGAACCGGAAGTCGTCTTCGCTTTTGCGTATTTTGCTCTCAGAGTGTTTCTTCGGTTGTTTCGCAACGATCGGAGAGGAAAATACGAGAGCGATTAACTCGATTTCCGCAGCTCGCGTGTTCGATTAGGTTCATGACACAAGTGCTTACCATACAAAACAAAAAAAAATTGAAATTATTTTTTTCGACATTTTTTGTAGATAATTAAAATATATATATATTTCACAACGTTTCAGCGTTAGATTGCTGCCATCGTCAGGTGAACATGTGTGTTAGAACATATAAAGAAATGTGTTTGATTTGTTACCAAGATAAATCTGACGATTGCAGCAATCTTCGTCTGAAACGTAGTGGCACGTAATAATAAAAAAAGATGTGTCGGAACAATAATTTCAAATTAATTAAGATTGTAAACGTGAATAATGTCAAAACAAAAAATTCTCGCCATTGCTGTTAAGGATGAACTGTTAGTTAAGTTTCAATATTAAAATCCTGTATTTTATTTCGAAAATTTAATTCTTTGAAAACAAATATAATGTTGTAAATATATTAAAATCCACTAGAATGTTCAAATTTAGGTTTCTATTCTACTTAAAAAAAGGTACAATAATTTGATATTGGCTTTTCGTTACACTGAAAATGAAATAATGAAATGTTTTTTTGCTCTCGGAAACGAAAATGGAATAGAAAAATATAAGAGGTCCCAAAAGTCAATATGACAAAATGAAATGCAAAGGAAACATTATTCCCATAGCAGTGACGTAATGGTAGCATTGTTGCTTCCGAAGAACAGGATTATTGAGCAGGAGAATGTGTTTGATCACCCGCTCGGTCGAACGGAATGATATTTTCAGCTGCGGTTTCCCTCATCTACTCCAGATCGACTTAAATATATACTTGTCAGTGCGGTACCTTATGTTCCTCTGCAATCTAACATCTCTGATTGCCTATTTATTCACCTAAACGAAGTGGATACGTCGAAGAGCAGACCTCGTGGTCATATCAAAAATAAACTTTAAATAAACTAAATAACGACGATTTCAAAATCAATGCTAGTTGGCCGAATTATATTTTTTATTTCCAGCACCACCTAATCTTAATCGCGGAGAAAATCTTGGCTTAAATGTGTGGAAATATCCGTTCTCCAATGATTAAGTTATCATTCCTGGACCAGGATATTCTCGAACTCATCATAAACAAACTAGAACCGATTGAAACAAACTCCGATACGAAGTGTAATTTAAGAAAATATACCACGTTGATTTATCTGCTATTTCTGAAATAAATGTAAAAAACAATCTCATAGTCTTGCAATTTGGTAATAAAATAAGTAGAAACAAATAAATTATTTCGTAAATAATTGAAATAGAATGAAAAAAGTGGATTTTAAAAAACATAAAACATCGTAAGTAATAACAAAAATCGTGACATTAAACACAAAGGGAGGGTAGGGCATGAAAATAATTCAAAGTAATACAAGCTACATCTTTTTCATTCTAATAACACACGAATAAAAATCGTAAAAATAAAGAATTTCATTTGAATTCCCTTGATCTAACGTGCGTTGAGTCGGGGATAAATCACTTGATATAACA
>NNCF01129955.1:358515-408284 GCA_002313205.1 Laupala kohalensis | reverse complement strand
ATTGGAGGACATTGATTTGGATATATTGAGTTCGTTATTTTACCAACTTCTGAGAAGTGAGAATTAAACAAACTTGCGATGTCCTGAGGATTTGACACGATCTTGCCATCGTTTAGTAAAGAAACATTTTCTTCGCGATTTTCAGAAGTTGACGTGTAATTGTTAACAATATTCCACATTCACGTGTCTACAAGAATTTTCTTGGAGACGAGCTAAGAGCTGCAATACTCTGCCATATTAATGTTGGGAAGCAGGGCGCGTTGTATCTACGCCTCCATTCTTGCGTAGCATTCGCTTTCCACGGTTTTATGGCTCCTCCGTTTGCAAAACCCTATCGGAGGCGCTGCACTCAACAATGGCGTTGCTCAGTCCCAGGTGAATGCTGCTGGGCACGACAGAGAGCGATCGACGCTCCCGCAATCGAAACTCCTACACAGTCACGAGACGATATTAATTGCACACGCAGCGATACAAGCGTGGACGCGATATTTCGTTGATTTTCACACTTACGAACCACGTCACGAAGAATAATGAATGTTTCTTCAATAGAATATGTCAAAAGACTTAATCTCTGCATAATAGGTGATTGACACAAGACATCAATTCATCTTTGGAAACGCCTGTATTCTTATAAGCAAACATTCCCACGATATGGTAATGAATCTTATGAAACCTTTTATGAAGTTTTCCGCAACTCCTTGTAAATATGCCAACGCATCCTGAGTTTTAGCTCATATCCTCACTTGGTCGCATACCAAAAATATTACGAACGTTGTCAAATATGTATGACAGTTCATAAAAGCACGAGCATGTATTACCCACTGACCAACCCAAATTAAGCGAAGGAAACAAAATATTATCAATATGTTTAAGACTCTCAAATACGTCCTCCCAATAAATTAACCCCCTACTTCCGCCTAACCATACACGGGCCAAGGTGCAGGGGAACCCGATTAACCGGCTCACATCCTTACCACACCTCCCCTTGTCACCTCTTCCCAACTCATCTTCGGAGCATTTTCGATGGATCGAGCAGGCACCGGATGTTGCCCGACGAATAAAACAAACGAATATATTTAACACTAACGCATATTTTGATTCTCATCTCATCAACAAATTTGTATTATTCCAAGCTGGAAAAATTAAATAGTATATTTCTTTATTTTAAAATTTTTTTAATGTTTAGTACTATGATAAAATATTTTCAAGTTGTAATGCAGTACGGGGTAATTCAAAAAAAAAAAAAATAATAAAAGGTTTCTTTTTTCTCGCACCGGGCATGCCACGTCAAATATTAATTCTGGCAGAATCTACTTATAACACCAAGTTGTGTTCCTCAAAGTTCCAAGTCCTACGATTCGCTGTCCGTAAATAAGTTATTGGGGGAGAGCACGAATATATATATCCGTTGGACTTGGGAGAGGGATTGGCGAATGTGAGATGTTGAGATACGCCATTTCAAATAGAATTCACACAACCATGATATGTCAAAATTAACTAAATTCTACAATGTATTCCGAATTCTAGACCAAGTAATGTCCCACTGTCGCATTTTCGACCGCGACTTGGAACATTTGTGAAAGCTCATGACGTCATAATTCGCTTCCTATTTCTCAAAAATGCATTTTCTATTCACATAAGTTAAATCCGCGTTGAAAAATTAATGTGTTTTAGGTCTACACTTGTAATATTTTCATGTTCATACATTCATAATGTACGTAATATTTTGAGATGTCAGCAATAATTGTAGTAATCAGTAATAACAGTAGTGAATTCAACGAATTCTCGAATCTGTAATAATAGTGACTTCAACATCGAAATCTAAAATTTTGAAGGATTTTTCTTTAATGCAACGCAAAGTATGCAGCGGTTCTTTAATGCAGCGCAAATTCTTCCTTAATGCTGCGAGTGCAGTGCAAAGTATGGTTAACACGGATGGAACATCACTTAAAACTTGGTCGATTGCCAGTAGATATGGAATTTCTCTTGCATACCTGGTGACAACTCGCATATCAAGTTAACTGATGAGTCCGCTACAGATCAGTAATGATGCATGAGACGGATAATCCAGTCAACAAATATTCTACGTTATCATAATCATGGAATAAAGATTAAATAAACTGCTCTGTTTCCATTTACCCAATCTAAAATGAATTAAAAACTGAATAATTCAGTGGTCTTTACAAAGCGCTTTGTTTATTAAATGTTCTGTGTAAAGTGCTCCACCTGGGTTATCCTATGTCATTATGTAACTTGAGAAAAGAATTACGGAAACTGTATTTTTAAATGTTTCTTCGTGAATTGTTATTAATTTTTGAGATTAAGTAAAGTAAAGAAACGATTCGACTAAAATTTGAGAAAAACAAACAAACATGTTCGAAGAAAATTCATTTAACGACACAGACAACGCCGGGCCAAAAAATAAGACAAAACGGGATAATTCTAGAAAACTGTGAAAGGAACAATCCATTGAAAATGTCACGGGGACGTCTTACTTAAGTCGACGTAACGTTCTGTCCGTGACTCCATATTCCTTCCTAATACTTACGTAGCTTTTCTTTAAATTTAAAATTATGTTAGAGGTCCAAGTCTTGCCTCCAACACGCTTTCATTATTACACTTCTGTATTTTCGTTTCAACTTATTTATCGTAACAACCCATAATTATTATTATTTTACAATAAATGTTATCGATAATTCCAGAACCGCATAGTTCGATTTCATCTTTTTAACAGCTTCCCGCAGTCGTAACATAATAATCGTTGAATTACAGTTAATGAGCAAGTATGAGTCATACTGAGTCTTGTTCATTGAGTTTTGCATGTTGTGTTACATGAACCAACTCATTCCAATCTCATCTCTGCATCTGCACAAACCGACGCAACCTCTTGGAAAAAAACACTTTTGGGAGCCGGTTCTCGATTCCGGGGTGAACGAATCCACAGGCGGGATTACGTTCTTCCGGATATTCCCGTTAGAAGGAAGTAACGCGAAATTAGATTCCATGGAGATTGCAATGTAGATTCAGTCAATTCGAGACTCTTATTACAATTATTATAATGTTCATATTACCAATTCCTAATGTTATAAAGCGAAAATTCAAAATTTTCATTACATTCAAAATGAGTCGAATGAATATGTGCATGACTGTCAGAGAATACAAAAAGGCAACAAAATTATTTTAACATCGTTAAATTAAGAATAAAATAATTCATATTGAAGCAGTTATAAACAAATAATTACAATCTAATACAATTATTTCTTTAGATTAATTTCGAAAATATGGAAGCTAATTAGTTGTACTGCAAAAACTAGACATAATCCAGAGGTATATGATATTGTTAAATATGTTATATTCGAAGGCTTTCAACAAATTATACTACAAATTATACATCAATAAAATAATTTATGATTTATCATATAATTCAAGATAATGAGAGGTGAAACAAAGTACGTCTCAAGTATAAAGATGGATTCGACGAAATATTGAACACAAAAAGTAATCTAGAGGAAATAAGCAATAATGTGGAACCGAATTTCAATACAATGCGCCTAAAATTCCTATTTTCATTGTATACTAATAACGAGACTATAGTGACCACTAACATAACAATGAGAGAAATAACGTCAAAATCTGGACCAATACAATATTAATTACCTTTATGTCATTCAAAATAAATTGATAAAAAAGAAATAAAAATCGTGATTACCGACATCACGGTCGCCAGAAACTGCAGCGAAATGGAATCGTTTTCGTAAAACAGAAGGTTATGAGTTCGATCCCACAAGTCCGATTGTCAGACTTTCAGCTGGGTTTTCCTGCACCAACTCCAAACAAATTTTCGTTATACCTTTTGAACCCCAGCAACCCAGCATCTCTCCTTCTAATTTTCGGACGCTTCACGAGACGATTAGGAGAAGAGCTTCAAAATCCGGAAGAATCGTCTCCACGAGGTCAGAGAAGATCATCCATCGCTTCTTTATAAATAATATTTAGATGGTTAAAAAATTAATTTTTAAGAGTTTTTTGTTGTTGTAACAAACACGGAGTCTCCACAAAGGGCTTATTAGCTTCAAAATTCGGTACACGAATTGTCCAGAATGGTTCCATTGCGCACCAATCTGTGATATTTTTCTACAAAAAAATGTTTTTTTTGAACGTTAAACGTGTTTTTACTTTTTCGCGAAGCGCACAAACGTCTAGACCCAGAACTTCATAATTTGCTATTCGTTTTCTCCAGAGTTGGTCCGTGTGGATCCCAGAACGGTTATTTCAAATAAATATTAAAACATTTCGTCCATCTGCCATAGTGTATTGGTGCAAAGTGCCCTCTTGGACGCATGTCACAGTGTCATGTCTTGGCACCAATAAACTATGACAGATTAACAAAATCTTTTCTTGTTTGTGACAACAATCTGTAGTAATCAGTCGCTTTCCTACAACGGGTTATTTTGAAATGTGATACAGACTTGTTCTCGCATTCATCAATGGAAATTTAGAAAGCATAATTGTACAATTGAGAAAGAAATGTAAAAATGACGCATTGAAAGTGTCGAGAATTCATCTTGAAGGAGAGTAAAACATAAAAATATGATGGTGGTCGTGATACGCAGATGTGAGTAGACGTAGAGAAATTACTCCAAGACGCCTCCCCCATTCCCAGCGCCAATGAATTACAGTCTTCTGGCTGCTGCCAAACTGAAGCCTCCGTTCGTCCGTCGCTTTCGTTTTCTCAAAATTAAAAGTCCGTGTGCGGGGGGGGGGGAGGGGGCTAAGTCCACTCTTCTCACGTTTGGCCACAAACAATGGCGCAGCGGGCACACATATCGTCCCGGCGATCAAACGCACCTTTGTTCCGGCAGGTTGCGTAACGTATAGGAACACTTTCAGTACAGAGGTCATGGGGCGCTGTGTGGTGAACATGCGTCGAGGACTGTAAATAGCCACCACTCGGGGAACCAATCAACGATACATTTTACCTGTGCCATACTTCTGCCGACACATCAATCTTTTAAATTTGTATGAGTGGATGCCATAGTACACGCTTAATATCGATTTATCATTTTAAAACACACCTTGCTGACCATTTAAACAATATAAATACTATTTAATATTTGGATGAAATACATATCTTACGAGTTAGGATTTAGTATTTAAAAACAAAAAACTTCCCGAATCTTTAAAATGGATATTTTACAAAAAGGGTAATCAAAAACCTATAATAATTTTTTAAATATTTTTGTCCAGAACACCAGACATCGTGAAGACATTTGTTATATTTGGCGATGTCCACCATTACCCTCGATATCATGGGTATTCAAGTTAATGACAGGCTATACTGCTTACGAACGAGTACTTAGTTTATATTTTCTTCATAAATAACTTTTTTGTTCAATTACATTGTCTTTACTAGTTGCTATTATTTACTCAACTAACATACAAAAATAATTAAATATAAACAAAGAAGAAAATTACACTTTTGAATGATTTTATAAACATTACCTGATAGAACTACGAGCTTAAAATACTCTCATATCCATGTAATTTTGACGAGTCAAAGATGTTCAAAGCAGGGATTATTTAAAAAGAATGTAGGGATTATTTAAAAGGAGAGAAAGTTAATGAGGCAATACTACAAACCCCTTTATAAATCCATTTTTGTTTGACTGAAATTCCATAAACTTGCTACCGAGGGCAATGACGAGATAAATGTAAGGAAATGGAGAATTGAATAATACTTCGCTAATGGTACATATTTGGGGTAATGTAGCTTCAGGAAGCAAGCAAATGTATTATGAAGATCTCACTTTCTATCATGCTGAATGCCAAGTCATACGAATCAATTAAGTAATTAAGAGGGAGTAAACTTTCTTATCTCGATTATACTTTAAAATAATGCAAGTTGTTTAATTAAGATTAAGAAAATTACGAAGTTGTAATTTTGAACTCCTAAATGAATGAAGTCCTATTACCTACTGAATAAAGTCATAACAGGTATTGTATACCAATAAACAACTAAATTAAATATCTGAATTTTTAAATCCATCGAAAAATTACAAAGGAAAACATTAACAGTATACTAATATTGTCATTAAAGAGAAACATTTCTCGTCGGTTCGTAATACCAGAATAAAAGCACAGCGTAGTCAAGATATAAAGGTACTGTATTGCTACTTGCGTCTTCGCTACTACGATCCCGCTGAATGGCAGAGCGTGGGATCAAACCCTGCTCGGCTGAATTAGGTGAGGTTTTCATCTGGGGTTTTCCTGACTTACTCCAGACAAATATCGGTTCGGTACCATAAGTTCTCTGACAACTCAACATCTCTCCTTCCCAATTCCCTCACCCAAGTCTCGTTACGTGGAAGAGCGGGCCAAATGACCCGAACCTCACAATAAGACATTAAATAAAATGTTTCCAAGAGACAGATCTCCCATTCTGCCTACCTTCATTAGTATGATATTATAGTCACCCAGGTATTCTAATGACATAAAGAACGCGATCTTCATTTAAACTCACAAGAATGCAATTCAAAGATTTGGTATAGTGTTGCATTTGTGTTTGCATGGATGAACGATTCAAAAGCAGACGAAGGGATCAACGAGAACATTATAAATAAACAAATAAATTTATTGTAAAAAACAGTACAGACTGCGTATGACCACGTGGAGGACAACAAACTCATTTTACTCTCGGAAGTAAACAAGGGACCATCCCATCAATTCCGATCAAGGGCCCTAAGGCAGAGGTGGATTGAAAAAACTCAGCAAAAACTCCTAGATAAGATAAAAAGTTAGCTGCGAGTTATAATACTGATAAAATGTCAATATGTTTGTCATTTAACGCAAAAAACTTACATGTACAAATTATTATCGAACTATAGATTATTCTAAGTATAGTGTTTAAAAATCAAAAGAATTGAAATAACACTAAATTCACGATTTATTATTATAATAAACATGCCCCTAAAAGCCTAGAGAACCTGAGTAAGAAATCCGCCTCTACCCGACGGAAAACCGGAGCAAAACCCCGGCCAGGATGGGGCTACAGAATTAATGTACACAACCGTGCCAAAGTTGAGTACACATAAAACTGAATTAATAAGAATCATTGAGAACCGGTTCGTTTCGTTCATTCAAATCGGGAGAGTTATGAGAAGACTGAGATGAATGATTTTCCCTCACGCATTTTCGTCTCAGAGTGCAAGCAGAGGAAAATCACCGGAACGAATTGCAACATGAAAGGGGAAAAAGATCTCACACGATATGATAATTTTCGTAACTTCGTGGACAGCGCAACCAACATCTGTGACTCGTTCAAAAACTAACCAGTCAAGTTTACTTCCTTAAAGAGACAAGAAACAACAGTTACAGATGTAAAACGCGGCTATAGAACATGACACTGTCTCATATAAAAAACAGTTCAGTTTATTGAATTCTTATTAGTACTAAGTTATTTTATAAAAATATTCCTTCTTCTATTGACATAGTAATGTCGTTGTTTTAGTATAAGACCTACCAATAATTCTCTACTTCATTATCAAGCTTTTTAATAACAATATTTATCCAATTGTCTATTACATGAGATACACTTAAGCTAATAACAAATAAGACTAACAAAATATTTCTGAATTCGCTTGACTTCTTTCGTAAGCAATTTGGTATCTCATGAAGGATGCAATGGAAGACAGCTTTCCGAGATTCAAATTGCAAACAAGCCACTGCATAAAGTAAAATTCCTCTTCAGAATACCCGGTGATCTCTGGAAGAAACTAATTAAAATTTTTTTTTGAGTTTTTGAATAGTCTAATATATTGTTAACTTAAATAACTGATAACTGGGTGTTTCGACATTTCAATTTTAAAGATTTGAAAAAGTGAATTTTTTTCCAGACTTTTGTCGTTCACGCTAACATCCCTCTCTTAGGCAAACTCCCCCTTCTACACCCGTCTTTACTAACATATGTGTACCCTGGCACTCCATTATGAAAAGCGACAAATATTGTCTCATTTTCACTTACCATTACATTTGTACTGTTTCAATATTTCTTTTTTCCTTATTTAACAATTTCCAAAGAATATGTGATTTGTTTCTTTAAAAGAATATTATGAAAATGATTAAGCCCCCAGAAGTGAAATGAATGATAAATATGCAGTAATTATCGAAAATGTCTAATTTAATGTAGTACGTTGTACGTTTGTAAAGTATTTTGGTGCGGCTGAGATACACATTTTAAGTTGAAATGATTAAAGTCCCAGTCAGTAGAATTACCTTAAATAAAATTTAATACAATGGGTCTACTAATCATTTTATTCAGAGAAAGTTTTCGGTTGACACAATTTTTCGTCAATCATTAATGTAAACAAAATCATGGGAACAATTTCATCTTTCATACGTCTGTAGTATGTTTATTCAAAGTCGTGGGGTATTTATTTAAGTTCACACAAATATAGATGACTTAAAAATCCCTGTCTTCAAAAGATACGTGAAGAGACAAAACCTCCCCTGTACACATATCGTGATTCAGTAATATTAGAATATATACGTGCATTAAGATAGCCAAGCGAATGTGAAATTAAAAGTGGATGAATAAGGTTTTTCAAAAGCAACAATCATAAAATTTATTCCTAGTTATCATATCTTGAGTCACAAAATATTCTCTAGAAAGTTGCATGACTTATTACGAACCAACTTGATTACCGACTCCTCCAGAACAACGGCTGATCTTACTCGATTCAAGAAGGTACACGAAATTAATACATATCTATTTCGAATAAGATATTAAGAAACTTTTAACAGCGAAGTAATATTACAACTTTCGTCCGCAATCATAATAAAATAATTTGTACACAAGTTTTGAAATAGAAAATTAGTAAATTTAATTTATCTCGTCTTGAAATTGCCGATCATATAAATAATTTAACAGCTAAGTAAGTTTAGTTTTAAACACATGGTTATAGTTTAGATACGAGATGGTACGCTCAGAAGTCGTATAATGCATTAGAAAACCGTGAACCTCTATTTCACTGAGAGCAGTGTTCCTTGCTTCATGAAAGTAAAAAGGGTATCCGGAATGCCTCCTGCCCTAACACACTTCTTGCTTAAGCAGTGAGCTCCTATGCGGAAAATGCGACCTACATCTCATAGCCAAACATGTATGAAGAAGATTCCCCAGATGTCTCATTCAACAAGAGGATAAACTCTATACTTAAGACTATAAATCTCTAATTAAATTCTCATACGGTCGTGCCTCATACCGCGGTGCAGTACTTCGAAAACGCGAGAGCTTTCTCTAACTTAAAATATGTTTCGCAAAGGGAATATTATAGAGGTGGCATTAAATTACTATCATGTACATGCACGCTATGAAGACATGTGGTTCAAGAGATTTATTATACAATCCTAATGGCCAACCAAAAATTGACGGGAGAAAAGAACGCTTATCCGCTCACTGGAGAATTATAAGCGGCAATGCTGCTGAAGCCCCGCTTTGCGTAAGCCGCGATATATTAAGGTCATACGCTCGTGAAGACGAACAGGGAAAGGATATGAGAGCACTTTCTGCATTAAATAACAGGCTTAAATTCGTAAACATTCCACATGGGTCGAGTATGCAAAAAGTAAATGTTTCTTCTTTTTTTTTACTTTTAATGCTCAGAAATCGTGGATGGAGTGTTTACCTTTCACCTTTTCTTGTATTCAGACATTTATAATAATAAAAGCGAATTATTCGGAATGTCAGTGGTACGGCAATCGGAAAAAGTAATGAATGAAATTACAAGGAATCTCAAAGAACTCTCCTTAAGGAAGTGCAAAAAATGCAAATTATGTTTAATATTGATGAATTACATGAGCAGAAGTACAATTAAAATTGGCTGCTAATCAGTAGATGTGAATCTTCACTCGCATAACTGTTGATTATGAATCTTACTTATGAGTTCGATTGCGTTACGTGAGGTGGACAATCCACAGAACATGTCAACTATGTGTCCGAATCATGGAACCTAAATTATATAAAGACAGAGAAGAACATTGTTTTCAAGTACATAACCTAAAAGTGAAATGAAAACCAAAAAATTCAGAGGTCTTAACTATGAGATTTGTTTATTTCTGTGTAACATGTATGTCCTTTCCGTCTCGATTTTAAAATAATTCGTAATAATTACATACATATTAGCACACAATATATTCAAAGGCGTACGTACAATCAACAAAAATTCAAAAAAAGTAATTACATTTCATTGGAAGAGAATCTGTTTTTAGTACAAACAAAATTATATCAACATGTCTGATCGGGTATGTGAAAAATCAAAATTTGGGCTCTAATTATAATTCTAAGCTATGTGATGGAGTATCCCTTTGGTTTGTCCCAGTAAAAAGCAAAAGACCCTGCCTTACACTAAAATATTTCTATCACTAAATTTTCCCCCCACGTTGCGAATACACTCCCAATCCTTCGTACTTTATCCAGTGAAAATGAAAAGATACAAGTATGAAATCAAGTTGGTACGATAAATTTCATCAAATTTTCTGGTTCTCATCAAAATTTGCATTTGTGTGTTTAGACAGTGCTTTATTTACGCAAAAGTTAATTATAACGTAGTGACTCTGATCATTTTTTAAGTCGGGCGCTTGGTATCAACAGTAAAGCAATATTTTCCAACAGCACATAAATCGTTCAACTTCACAGACATATACATACACGATTTTGGTTGGGCCGATTATGGGGACTAGAGTAACGAATGTCACCGAGCCCCATATTAACGCAGTTTTACTCACTATATGCGGCTGTAAGCAGCAGAGGGTTCATTTTTCCATCATCACAGCCAAATGAATTGAGATTTTGAAGTCATAACCCTACAATTATTTTCGGGTTCCACCGAGAATCGAACCTGTTTTTTGTTGTTGTTTTTTTCGAATCTAGAGAGTGCACTAGCCAGGAGTCAGCAAAGGACATGTAGTTTTTCTTGCCTCTTATATTATTCATTTTGATATCTGTGATATTTCGAGACTTCTTGCTAGAACGTTTAATTTGGTTTTTCGACGACTGATAGGGAGCTGGTTCAACATCCTCCTATTTTATCCGGGCTTGGGACCGGCAACGACTCTGGAGAACTATTCAATCCAGCATTGGAGAATAAGAAATTGGAAATAGAGAAATAGATGAAATCAGTAAATTAAGAAACACAATAAATTGTATATAGAGGCACTGAGACTCAGCTGGTTTGGACATCCACACAGGATGGAAAATGATAGAGTAGTGAAGAAAATCTTCAACTGGTTCCCCCTATCCACCAAGAGAGAGAGGAAGACCAAATATCAGGTAGAGAGATGGTGTGCTGAAAGATATCAGGAATATGAAAATCAAGAATTGGGCAACTAAAGTAATGGACAGAAAGTAATGGAAGGCTGCGATAGAGGACGAAAAAACGTTCTACAAAGGAATGTTGCAGTGCCTTACAGTGGCGGATCTACACCATAATCAGGGGGGGGAGCTAAAATTTACAAATATTATTATAAATATTATGGCAATTATGTATTTTATTATAATACTATCAATCCATCCAATCGATCATTAGCAATTCATTAAATAGCGATCAAATTTAATCGTTAATTGTTTAAAATGGCAGATACATATTAAAGGATAAAGATACATTTTATTCATTTCAATATTATATGTTGAAAATTCAGGTTCAATGGGCTATAACCCCCTTAGCTCCCCCCCCATAGATCCACCACTGGTGTCTTTGAAGAAGTGTGTTACACAGTGCAGTAGGACACACGACCGGATCCTTGGAACGGAGCATGATTTTTCCGAATAGACGGCGATTGTACACGCCAATTTTGGCAGAAGACCGACGAATGCCCAAATGTAGCACATATCCAAGTGCTTAAGTAGAAGATCACGTTGCTGGAGTGAGAGTAATGACGATGAGCGCGTAGAGAGAACGCGGCTGTTACTCTGCGGCGCGTGACGCCGCGCATTCGTCGCGCTGAGCTTAGCACATCACCTTGTGGTACACCTGTGATCAATGAATGGGCTCTGACACATGCACGGGATTCATGGGAAGGATAGTACAGTGATACCAAAGTTTTCGTCGATAATGTGTCCAAAACATCACCGAAATCCGAAACAGACGAAATAAAATCTATCTACATAGTAAGATAAAAATACTTATATTTGCTGGTTTTTTTAAATATATTACTTTAACAAATTCAAAACAGTACAAATTTAATTACAAACTTGACTCTATACACCATCTCGCGGGAGCCACTTCGGTCGAATTTTCGCTTGCGAGGTATGACGTTAAATTCTTTGAGGTAAAACTCTTTCATTTTGTAAAACTCTTTGAGATAAACAATATCGCCATTCATATATAGTTGTCATTTATCTTTAAACGTTTAGGCGGTATAAGCGAATATAACTCTTTTTTTTCGATTTTATAGACATTTATTGTCAAAAACTATTTCTTGCTTTCTCACCACATCTTTTTAAAATAAAAGTCCATGTTCAACCTGGACATCTACTCTATCTCCTTACCAAATTTCATCACGATTGGTTCAGTGGTTTAGTTGAGATAAAAGCAAACAGACAGGCAAATTTTCGCGTTACGCATTTATATATTAATACTAGCTGATTACCCGGCGTTGCTCGAAATTTGTTTACTCGTTAGACAAACGAACCCACTCACCGGTTGCATCACAGGTCGAATTTTTACTTCCAATGCAACATACAACTGCGACAGTGCGGTTGCACCATTTCATTAAAACACTTATAAAATCTAATCCATTCGCCCAAACTTTACGATTTAAAAATAGTTTTTATTTTTTTTAACGTACAAAACAAAGAACCCATTAAATTTGATGAATATTGATTTTTTCCCTCTTAAATTCCTCACTTAAATCGAAGTATTTCCACACTCATATTTTTCAAAACGTTTTTTCGATCATTTAAATTAACCTCATTAGATAGACATATGCTGTCTCGGACTTTTTTGTAGAACTCTTCGAGGTAAACAATATTGCCACTCATAGTTGTCATCTATCTCTAACCGTCGGTAAAATTACCTATTCCACCCCCCACCCCCACCACCGATTTCATCGACATTTATCTTCAACTTCATTTTTTATCTTTCTTTTCATACATTAAAAAAATAAAAGTTAGTCTATATTCATCCTGGATATCTTAACTGTCTCTTTGCAAAATTTCATCACGATCGGTTCTGTGGTTTAGTCGTCATTAAGTAACAAATAGACAGACAGGCTTTCGCATTACGCATTTATATATTAGCATGGATGGATGTATTGTTCAACACTAAAAAAATAACAAATTATTCTGAGTGAATACAAAAGAATAATGTAAAAACTGAATGAATATTTAACAATTCTCTTCATAAGAACCTTAGGTATCAAGACACTAGATTAAACTTATGTCGCAAAAGATTACCTATTCCACCCTGTTTTGCATTTTTAAGATTTTCCTAAAACTGGGCAAGATATTATTTTTAAACAAATTTACTCTCATTGTTTTAACAAAACTTGTGGTACCATGGACAAGCCAGCAGAATCCGAGGCAACTAACGAAAATAGAGGAAAACCATTACTCAATTCTAAATAACAGTTAATATTAAGATTTTGTTTGTGTGTATATTTGATATTTAAGGTCATACAAATTAAAACGGTTGGAGATTACATTTTTTAATGAAGGAGAAAAATTAAGAATAAGAAATAAGCATTAGTCAAATCAGATGAACGGTTTAACAATTTTTTATCAGATGATACGGCAAATTTATCCGGTGGTAATCGTTACGCCTGAAAATGTGTCGAGAAACAGTAGCTTCGCGTAAATTTCGTGAAAACGCCCTGAAGAGGCCGTAAGCTATCACTTTCATATTTCTGAAAGGAAAACTTAGTTAATATCCCTTTGTCTCGCCAGAAACAAGGTACCATTACACAGATTATATTCCCAGTAGACAAAACTATCAGCGCTTTCGCCCACATAGTGGTGACAGACGTATGTTGCTCTTGCACTCTGGAAACATTTACACATACTTCACTACAATTCTTAATTTATGTCTATTTCTAAAAACACTTCACGTTAAGACTAAGGATGAAAGATTCAAATTTTTCTACATTCTAAGTGCTGACGACCTTCCTTAGATTTGTTTAAAGAAGAACAATTTTGAGGACACAAATTTCGAAAAGCTGGAGGTAACTATAGAATACATTTTTTCTACAGTCAAGGGCTGCAATAAAGATCATACTTAGCTCACAGAACCGCGAACGGACGAAAGCTTGAAATTTTACAAACATTTGTGTGAGTGAAGAATACAATGATTTTGTGTTTGGGATTATTAGGGTTTAAAAGCTTTAGAAAATAACGGGGATGTAGAACTTCAATGGATTTTTCACACAATTAAATGTTTGAACATCTCCACAGAATATACAAATTATTGGTTATTGAGTACATCTTACTACTAGAGTCGAGTAAATCCGAGGTGACGGATGCAGAATTTTTTTCGGAAGGAGGTTAGATCCGAGGGGTACAGACAATTTAGAAAGGTGCAAAACGTACAATTTTAAGGTTATTTTCGAAGCTGTAAGATTTTTTTTTTGAAAAGAAATTTTCTCACGAACATACCAGTCAAATTTATTAATATTTTCGACGCTTTGGCCCCTCAAATGGGTAGCCCTTCTCAAAAGTACAATATAAAAAAATATACGAAGATATAAAATATGTAACACGAAGATTGATCGATATAACAAAAAGAGGGCATATGTACTTACAATTAAAACTAAGAAGTATGCCAGGTCATTAACAGTTTTCCCAGAACCCATATAACCTCAATGTGTGAGTCCTAAGTCACATATGTTACAAACACAAGGCACTAGGAGTGTATTTCCCAGAATTTGATTTGGGTATTTTATCAATCAATGATACCTAATCTTTATTATACATTTTTTGCTATCGTATGCAAATCATGGACTTACTTTATTAAACATAATTTACTTTATTAAACATAATAAAAGAAAAATTATTTTTTTCACTCTTGTTGGGGAGGAGTTTCTCCCATAAGCCTCACCCCTTAATTCACTACAGCAGGCCATAAATGTCACTTGAACCGATATCTGTGGATGTAGCGAAACCACTATCGGATTTGGCACGGGTCTCGTATATTAACACGTGTTGTGTTCCGAAGCACGGGAAACCCGCTAGTCATGTAATAACAACATACATCGTATAACTCTCTTTCTCATCACATTCCCAAATCTCATCGTTTACAAGGAAAGCTATCCGCTTTGCTGATAGCGTCTTCTGCCGCCGAAACCTCGAGGAGCCATTGCCGATGCGAAGATCTCTCGAAGCGATCAGACACCTCTTGACGAGAGACACCGTCACGTGACCTACGCGGAGGACAGCGACCTCCGACCTCTGAGCATCATTCACAATTCATGCTGTTTTATTTCCTTAAAGCCAGATTTTGATGAGGAGAATCATATGTGACTCAATAATAATAATAATAAAGTCTTTATTACGTGGCGAGGCTCCGGTCAACTGGCCCGCTCTTCCGCCTAACCACTTTAAAACATATATACACACATGATAGTTAGAATAATAAACAAGAAACAATACACTAATTTTTACATGTAAAATTGCATAAATCAAAAAATTACAAATACTAAAAACATTTTATACCATGACAAACAGAAACTGTTAATATTACCACCAACTATTAAAAGCTATTTGTATTCTCAATAATATTATGATCCACATTTGTACAAAACATTTTAATAAAAACAAATAAACTTTTAACTACAGGAAGAACAAGATTACATATAATATAAATACAAACTAACAATATACATTTTAAAGTAATTTTAAAAGAATTTATATTAAAAGAATAATGTAGCTTACTCAACATAAATCCTCAAAATTTCATTTAACAGATTCCTAAATTGACTTAAACTTAATTTATATTTAAATTTTAGCGCACACCTATTCCTTCATACTACTATTAAAGGAAATTCCTCAGATACTTTTTGAAATTTTAAATGAATTACTATTTCTAATATATGGAGGAAGATTATACCATGATCTTGCTGTGACTACAGTGAAGTATTTATTTAGAAAATTTGTACGACTTTTTGGGATACTGTATAATTTTAGTTGTTGAAATCTATAAGAATTTAGTTTCATAACATTATCTGTTAAGTATGAAGGGGTGCCAAAATTCATAATTTTGTGGAAAAGACAGAGACAATGAAGCAAGCGTCTTTGCTCTAATCTAAGAATCTTGTTAGATTCATAATATTCAGAAATATGATCATACTTTTCTACATCATATACGAAACGAATACAGGCATTTTGGAGTCTTTGAAATGTTTCTGCTATGGATTTATTTAAATTATTGTAGATCTTATCACCATAATCTAGATGGGGAAATAGCATACTTTTCATTAGTGTTTCTTTAGTTTTTACTGGTAGACATTTTCCCACATATTTTAGTTAATGCATAATGGCATAAACTTTCTGGCATATTTTACGAACACGAGGTTCCCAGTTTAATAGATCGTTCATAATTACGAGATTTTTGACTTGCGATGATTTTGGTACTATGTTGTTATTAATTACATTTGGTAAAGTCGTATTCTTCAGAACTTTGAGAGCTCTTGAAAAAACAATTATCATCATTTGCGATTTTGAAGGATTTAAAAGACCATTTTGCATTGACCGACTGTGCAGAGATGCCAAATTACAATTTGTTTGGTAAATTAAAGAAGAAATCTCACTTAATTTTCCGCTCACATAAATCTGTAAATCATCTACATACAAGTGATATCTACAATTTGATAATACTTGAGAGAGGTCATTTACATAGATTAAGAAGAAAAGGGGACCCAATACCGATCCCTGAGGGAAACCTCTTGCAATAGGACATATCAAAGATATTTTTTCATCTACTACTACAATTTGATGTCTATTTTCAAAATATTTCGTTATCCAGGAAATGGTGGATTCGGAGAAGCCCAGTTTTCTGCACTTCGCTTGCAGGATATCATGGTCTACGGAATCAAAAGCTTTACTAAAATCTAATAGAGTGAGAACGGAAACGCAGCCATCATGCAGAGCTTTTCTCATATCTTCCGTTACCTTTATAGGAGCTATTTTGGGTACTCTTACCATTTCTATATCCTAATTACAAATTGTCAAAAAGGCTGTTTTTAGTTCGAAAATTTTCAATTTGCTCACGCACTTTCCTTTGATAATGTTGGTAATATGCTGATAGGACGATAATCACTCAGGCAATGAGCTTTCTCCGATTTTGGGAGAGTGCGAATACGTCCCATCTTCCATGTCTGAGGAAAAGTCCCGGACATTAATGAAAAATTTATTATGTGAGTGAGGGCTGGAAGAGCAAAATCTATTTTTAACTGTTTTGCAGTAATATTATCTGAACCATTTGAATTAGATTTAAGTGATGAGACAATATTGGCTACTTCACGATGACTTACACTATCAAAATAAAATGTATCTTCTGGATTCGGCCCTTGGGCAGCAATATTCTAATTTTATGGTGGGATCAATTGGTTTTGCAACAGTTGTGAAATATTTATTTAGGTTATTTAGCAGAACGTCGACGACTATTTGGGTTGGCTTCTTCTTTTTTATGCTTAAGATTTTCAAAGTATTCCAAACTTTTTTTGTAGATGAATTTGAATTAAAAATATTCAAAAATATCTTTTTTTAGCGTTTTGGATTTGTTGTTTAACCGCGTTACGGAGCTTTTTATACTCGGTCTCAGCGTCAAGAGTTTTATTTAGTCTGATATACCGATGGACAGAATCACGTTTTTTCATTAGACATCTTAGTTCATTATTTAGCCAAGGAGCTGCAGGACGGGTCACTTTAGACATTTTAATTAGTAATTTTTAATTAAATATTATTAAAATATGTGACAAAATATTTAATGAAATAAAAGTAAAGTCTTAATGTAGATCAAAACTTCGTCAAAATGTTCAAATTTATGCTACTAATACGAGTATTTTTAGAAATTAATAAATATAAGTAAAAAAGTAAATAAACTTAACACTAATAGAAAAGTAATGGTAAACTTAACGACAAAATGATGATAATAATGGTAATAATAATAATAATAAACCAAAATAAAATAAAATTGAAAACAATACAAAAATTTTAAAGTGTGAAGAAAAGTCTTAGATTTTAGTTTGCCCTGTTTAATTTGTCCAACTCATGTTTACTTGAAACCCTATGTTTTTACATTCAAGATGATGGTCCCAACCGTCGTCCACACGTTGGTATAGCCGAAGCGGTCTATGGCCGCGAGCAGCAACTCCAGCCTCATACGCGTGAGAACCTCCCTGATGGTCACACAGGATGCACGGAGTCCATGTTTCGCTTAAAATATTTTTTTCCGTTGGTAAATTCTACAATTTATAGAACGCTTCTTACCAGCAACTTTAGGACCTACTCGATGGCTCCTATCGATATCAGCTAAAGATAAATTGACACCAATCTTTTTTGCTACGTCTATGGCGATGCAGTCAGAGTCTCCCCTTCGACTTCTGCTTTGCCGAAAATGCGAATGGAATTCCGACGCTGATTCTGCTCCAGGTCGTCGCACTTCAGGTCCAACTGCGTCCGAAGGTCTTCGATCAGCTTCCCTCGTTCCTCGAGCCTCTCCTCGTAGTTCTTCACTGACGCAGCGATCTTCACATCCATCGCCTCCGAAAACCGCATCCTCAATCCTCTGCACAAACGCATCGGAGTTAAGAACCGTCTCAATCTGCAAACCAATGCCACAAACCTTAGAATTTTTCGCAGCCATGTTAAAAATAAAGTACTAACAACAACAAAATGAATGTCAAAAGAAGAGGAAGTAGAACTATTAACAAACAGATTAAGATATCAAATAATTAAATGTACAAGTTACATAAAGAATAACAAACAAATACTTATCTTGTGGTTTGAAGTAAAGTTCTTCTCAGCGCCCACTTAAGCATCAACAAACGTCTTCTACGCTTCTACTTGTGACTCTTTACGGAGCACACGGAAAACACGTCCTCACCCAACGAAGAGCATGACTCTTAATTAAGAAAACCTCACTCGAAACGCACTACTGTTAAGTGATTATCACAAAATCGCTTTTTACAATGGATATTAAAGGATTTTAATACCTAAGACTACTTAGCAGTATTTTCGTATTTGTAAATTACTTTCCATTTGTAATCTATTGAAAATTATAATTAATCAAATGAAAGTAGACAGTAGTCAGCTAACTATTATTGTTGGTTTTAGGGAGGGATCATGATATGATTTTGTTTTGGGATATAGAAATAATAAATATAACACTGAATTGATGGGATGGAACATATCTTGCTTCTGAAAATTTAATTAATTTATTGTCCTCCTTGTGGTCATAAGTATTCTTTAAATGTTGACTTGCTATCATTTATAATAATACTGTGTATAATAGTGAAAGAAAAGGAAAGATGTTAAAATCCCACTCAAAAAATAGACATAAATTATGCATATTATTAAACGAAACCCGTTTAGTAAAATTTCTCTGAAAACTCGGACAAATCATTATGTTATTGTATACAAAATCGCCCTTCCTAATTGGTATGAATGATATATCCTAAATGCAGACCATATCATTTAATTGGTTAGAATGAAAAAAGTCGACTCTAGAATGAGTATGGTTGTTTAATTGGCAGAGGTTAGACTATCGATTCCAAAGATATCGAATCCAAAGAGAGTAATTAAATTCATTTACACGATATAAGACGTGGTTTTTCGTTGCCTACTTCGCCCTGTCAACATTCCGAAATACAGCAATTCAATTAACTATTAATCAGTTACACAAAAATTCACTAAGCTACATCTCCCAAAGATGTGCAAAAGTACCTATGCATGGAATGGCTACTTAAAAACTAAAATAATTACATACTAACCTTAAAAAATTATTATAATTAATTAAAACTAATAGACGAATATAAAGTGCCAAAAATATCAACGAAATTCAAAGTATTGAAAAAGAAAAAGTCCTGGGTGGAGAGTCCTGACACAACATATTCTAATATTTAATTTACTTAATTTACCAGAAAATATTACATAATTAATGTAGTTATTTTTCCTTCATTTTCAAAATTGAAGTAATATACGGTTATATCTTGATTCAAATAAACCAGATATGCATTGAGATGTTCTTAATGGCACTTCTACACTTCGGAGCTAAACAGATAGACGGACTCGCTCTGTTACAGATGCTTATTAAATTTAACTGGACAATTGACATAAATTAGACATAAGATGAAGCTTTCATGTGTAGTATATGAAGTGAAAGGAAATTTGGAATGAAGTGATTACAAAACGTTATTACAAAAATTATTGAAATTAATAATTTTAATATGTGTGATCCAAATTATTAACTTACGTAGAATATTGATTTTACAACCAGTTGTTACTTTACTACAGACTTTAAATACTTATTGTCATTACTTTACTACCTATTTTTTTAGCTGTGTAGGTTAATTTATTAAAATATTTAGTACTAATTACTCTAGCACACTTATCTATAACATTTCTCTTCACTTTCATTAAATTTTCAACTTCTAAAACTTTTAATTCTGATAATACAATCCGAGTCAATACACAGCTGCTTACAATAATCATGGTGGCTTAGCATTGCTTCAGCAATGAAACGTTTGTCCAAAACTAAGTTTGAATTCAAACAAAAAGTTTGAATCTCGTGCTCAAAGAGTATAAGAAAGACTTCTCGTGACAGCGCTCCATCGCTATTGTAACAACGCTTTCACATCTGATTTATTTGAGATTACAATGACTAATATCCATTAAACGGTAACTAAGACAATACTAAATCCTTTCTTCCAGTCCACGGGATAGTAAGAGATCGACATTACCTGTCATTGCCACAAGAGTTAGCAAGACACCTCAAAATTATATTTAAACTGTGCGTACATGGTCTACAAATGTTAATAGTTGATTTTATCGATTTATATTATTTTTGTCATGCTACAAGGGTTATTCTCATTGTGAACACTCTTAAGATGCGATGGAACACTCTTATGTCTTTTGAGGCTATACGTGTCTTTCGCAAAATCATGAGACACGAATCACATATGTCCCCTCCGGTGGCTCAGGTGGTAGCGTTCTTGCATACCGGGTTCAATCCTGATGGGGCCAGAAAAATTTGTAGCTTTTTCGCATGAATGTCCCAGTTCATAGAGCTGTGAGCATTGAATAGTAAATCCTCCTTCTTCTATCCACCTACTATTACTTTTAGTATCGCAAACTCTTACTATTGCTACTCACTTCTACTAACCCCCTCCCCCCCTCCAACACGCGGGCCAAGTTGTTGGTAACCGGCTCACCTACTAACAATAACCTTCCATCCAACTCCTACCTCCTTTCGCTGCATGTAGAAAAGATTCAATAGCACGCTACATTTCCCATACACAAATACTACAATGGAAAATCACCAGAAGAACAGGTGATCAAGAAGGAGAACAGGTGATGGTACAAGGAAAAAAGAAGATCACTCTTACCAAAGATGACAAGAATATCTATTATATTTATTCTGATTACTTTGAGCGTTTCCTTTTCGTGATTCCCAAAAATACTTAATGAATATTCCAGTTGCATTATAAGATCTTCCGTTTTACTTCGTAAAAAATATTATTTATCACCAAAAACAGTCATTAAACAATTATAAGTGCATGTTTGTTTCGGTAATGCCGAGTAACATATTACAAAGTTCACCGTAAGGTGGCACTGAATGAAAATTGATGGAGGCTAATTTGAATAGAGCCATCATAACAATAAACAAGCAAGGTCTCAAGGACCTCCAAACTTATGAATTCCTCTGTTGTTTAAGCGATTATTTCTTAACAAGACTCTTCAAACATAACTAAGACCGACTGAAAGCTATTTGGTCTTCCGAAGAGATGACACGAGTTGAACTTCCGAAGAGAATTGTACACGACAGAAATACTGGAATTTTCGTCCATATGCCTCCACCTGCCGCTAAGCTGTTCATAACTCTGGGTAGACAGAAATAGTCACGAATCGAGATTCCAACCTGAGACCTCCTCCTACGACTACAGTGGTGCTAACCAAGAAGCGGTCACTTTTCATACGTCAAAAATCATTTTTTTAAATTCTACTTCTATAAAATTTTACTTTCATTTCTAAAGTTTTTTAATATCGTAATACACCGAAAAGTGTTATTAACTTTACTTACGACGAACGGATGCTATTTATTTAAATTTTCGAACCGCATCGGTATACTACTATGTGAAAAGTAATATAGGTATAAATGTAATTAAAACTATAGTGCAACGAGGAAAGAAATAATCAGAAATAGTTTTCAATTTTGGAGAAATCATATCCAATGTCATACGTCTAAATATTGAGGGGATTCGTCAGTCTTTTGAGATGATAGATTTAAATTCACGAATTTGAGTGTTCAAAACTGAAATATAATTATTGCATTGAGTACGGCGTAAGAGATTGTTTCCCATAACGCCAGCATCCATAGCGCGTGGTAGTAGTCGCCTATATTTGTCAATAGATGAAGCAGAGAAGCGTCTATTTCGAATCAACAAAAAATCAAGATACACATGACCAGAGTTTACTTCACAAGCACTTTACAGCAGATGAGTCTGTAAGGTTCGCTAGGTATTTATGCACAATTATCTTGCTATAACGTTATAACGTTGAATAGCAATTGCAAAAAAAAAGTACGAAGAACATTCTACTCCCAAGATGCAAATTTTATTTTGGTAAGCCATTCAAAAGGGAGAAATTACATTTCCTTCGTCAGGAATTTTATTCTTTATTTTGTTGTACAAGACATATTGTACATAACATCGTTTCACCTCAAAACGAGACATTTAACAAAAATTTTGTGAAGATATATCTGTCCACATCTGTGGATTCGAAAATCAAAAATCTTTTTTCATAAAAAAAATATTCAAATCTATGGTTAGTAGATTTGAATTTTCTCAATGTTCTAAACTGTCAAGAAAAGTATTATTTTCAGTTATATTTTACCTACTAATAATGTATAGACAAAATTAATATTAATTTCAATTATAATCAATCAAATAATATAATCGGATATAAATAACTGTGATCATGTGTTATATAATATTGTTCCTTTTACCAAGAAAATCTCCTAACGTCCTGGGCTCTCTCCAGTATTTCATAAATGGAAGTGGTAGGATGAACTCTCATTTGCTTTCAGAGTGTGTTATCTGTTTTCCTCGCAGACAGATGTGTGTTTTCGCAATGAATATATTTATTCGATAGTAAAAATCGTTTAGCAAAATCCACACGTCGCGAGTCCGACAAAGTGCCCGGTGCTGCCATCTGCAGCGCGCATTTCGCAGTGGTGTTGCCCCCTCCCCACCCCCCCATTTAGTCGTCCGCTCCAAAGCATCGTCGGCGACGGTCGGTGGCGGGGAGTGAAAGTTTTGCAGCAGCAGCTCGAGACACCGCCGCCGCCGCCGCCTCCGCCGCCGCCGCCGCCGCCGCCGCCGCCCCAGTGGTCGCAGACGCCGCCGCCGCCGCCGTCGAGGCCTCCTCCTCCGCCGTCCACGCTCGTGCCTCCGCGCTCGCTCTCTAGCCGCCGCTGCTCCGAGCAGTCGCTCATTCCGCGCCGTGCCGTACGGTCGGCTCTCGATACACGCAGTCACCGGACACAGCTCTCCACGACTACCTTTTTTTTTTCTTCACGAGACAGTGGGTGCTTTTTCCCCGACGAGTTCTTCCGGAGCAGTTCCGTCTCCCGGTGATATTAGTGACTCCCGAACCTCGAACTGGTCCACAAGTGTGAGGATATTTGTTTCCGCCGAACCAGTGTGTTTGTTTCGGACCGGTGGTCCAGTGCAGTGTGCTTGTGGTGCTAGTGCGTGGTGAAGATGCGAGGCGTCACCGGAGCCGCCGTCGTCGCGACGGTGGTCGTGGTCGTGGTGGCGCTGTCCGTCAGCGGCGTCGCCGTCGCAGACGCCCCGCCGTCGCAGACGTCGTCCCGTCAAGGCGCTCGGACGGCGCGCAACGTCACGGCAGGATTGCCGCCGACCAACCGAGTGCAAGGACTTCGAAGCAGGTAAGGATGCCTCGGAAGGCTGCCTCGACAGGTTCTCGATCTAAGGACCTCCCACAAATGTAATGAATTTCAAAGAACTAAGTCGGATTTGCGACATCACGAAATATTAAAGTATCATATTCAAATAACACTCGTATCAATATTACGAATCTCGCATAATGACTTAGCGGAGGGTGTGATGCTTAATATTCTTCCTTATGCAGTCAGATTCCCAAAGCACATGAGAGGAAATATTGTGTCTCCGTATCGTAAATACCATCGAACATTTCATCTATAATACTACGTACAACATCTAGTCAATACGAAATTGTGTAATTGAAACCGATGTCAGGGCTTCGAAGTTCGAATTCGTGGTGAGGTACGGATGTATTAGACATATGAACCCACCGAAAAACACAACGAGAACTATCATTGATTGTGCGAAGGAAGTAGGGAGACACACAAACCGTTTACGCGGATTCGCAACATTGGCACGTATCCGATTGCACTAAATCGCCACTCAGCTGATCCGAGCATCGGAGCGTTCCTACATGGATTCTCAGTTGAGCAACGAATCAGAGCGTTCTGCTTGTCAATTGAGTTTGAGGATCATTATTAGAACTATCCACGTCCCTCTCTAGAGATGTTTCTGGAGCGTCAAGGGAAACACGTCAATAAGAATGTTCAGATGAAATCCAAGGTGGTTTTCCGTAGAGACCTCTGCCTCATATCACTAAGATGTTAGATCGACTTGAAATACGTAAGTAGTGATAAGGAGAGGAAAATACTCGGGGACAGGTGCGTTAATTAATTGATGATACAGAGGAGAATTATGATAATGAAAAGTGAGCGCGGGAGACACGTGTAACTTAATTTTATTTATCACAGTTTGGTGAGAGAAGGCTGAATTAACGTTTCGCTTAATGAACCATTAATCATAGAACACAAAAATCTGGTGCTATCTTGTAAGTACAACTACACAGAGGAATTTATAGAGTAATGTTATTTTGAATGTTAAACAAATATCCTCATACTGTACGATCTTAGTGAGAATACTGACACCAACGTCGTTTAATTCACTTGACTGGAGGCATGTCGCAGGACACATGAGTGACCAGAGAAACCTTTCACTTTCAGGAACACATTGCACAGTGAGAGTGTGATGTGAGGTTGGGACACGTGAAAAGTGACTGCTAGTAGTGCGGCCCTTCAAACGCAGTGTGCTCGCAAAACCATTCAAACTAATTCATCACCGATCACTTTAACTTCCGCATCCAAAATTCGATCACGAGGAAGTCTCTCTAGGAACAAGCAAAGAACCATCCCGTCAGTTCCGATCAAAGTATTTACATAAAAAAATGGGTGTAAGATTTTTTAACGATAAAATCATTGACAATAACGCCAAACAATCTGTATACCAACTTGTTATATATTTTGAGTAAGGAGGAAAAATATTAGAAAAAAGATTAGGGGCATATTTAATAACCACTGACTGATGGGAGAAGTGCGGATCTTTTGCTTTATCGGTATCCTACAATTCAAATTTTATATTTCATTAATTTATATTAGAGGGACAAATATAGCCATTATTTTACATTTTAAACTCTATACTATGAGAGCAGAAATTATCAGTAATTCTTACATTTAGTCATTTTTATTAGTAGTTTGTTTGTTAAATAACTAGAATTACAACATAATAACAGGAAATTTGTGATACAAGATTCCTACGTCCAAAATGAAAATGTTTCCATTACAAACGATCTAATTTCTATTAATAATTATCACAAAATTATTCCTCTTCATAAATAATAATTAGAAGTATTAGAAATGGTCCAGTATACAGAAGCAAGGAATACGAGCCGTAAGATGTTGCCGTAAGTCTTTCCAGGTCGTGTGCGCAGATATACCTGTATCGGTGATCTGAATGCACCAACACGACACGAACTCCAACAGCGCAGAACGGCGCGCGACCGATACAGCGTTTACCGATTTCTAAGCGTTTCCTCATTTGATGTAATTATACAAATTACATTACACAATTTCAATAAGAAACTCCCGATCTACCCCTTCTACGAGAGAAAATGAAATGGTTTATTTACACCAAAGCAAAAATCTAAAATCTCGAATTTCTGGAAATCTACGAAGCTGCAAAATCGATATTCTGGGAACAGGAGGAAAAGCTTAACAGGAAAAAAGATTAACAATATGAGAAAATCTCACACCCTCATTCCCTCGAACATTAAAATATAATCAATAAAATTACATAAAAGTGATAAAAACAAAATAAAGGGATTAACAAAAGAATTTCTAAAGAAACTACAAATAAACGGAAAATATTAAATACTAGGATAATAAGACGCTTCACGTGTTACATTCATCAAACAATCTGTTCTGCAAAATTAGGTGAAGTTGGTATACGATTGAAATTTATATTCTCTGATCAAGAAAAGATATGGCAAAACTACGTATGATCACACAGAAGATGATTTACTTTCGGGAAGCAAGCAAGAAACAATTCAAACCAAGTATTCATAACATTGGAACGATTGCGTACAGATAAATAAAAATCATTCATCAGCACGTAAGAGAGGGATATTGAGAACGTCTCTCTTCCATGTTTTCACTGAATTATTTGAACTAAACGATTTATTTGTCATTAAAAACGTATATTTATATTAATTCTAATAAATTTTTATACATAACTACCTACCCCCTCAAATAGCACTTCTCACAATTCTGCATCACAAAAAACATGTACAATTCTGAAGATATTTGGAAATTATATTTTGACGATTGCTAATTTATAAGCATGTGTTGGAAAGGAATTATGCTGTAGAATGATAAAAAAACATGAATTCCAGCACTCGTCGGAGAATTAAAGGAAGCGGTAGACAGTTAGTTAATAGGAAAGCGACGATGAGGCAACGAATGATAAGGTCAAACACGAGATGCACAAATCCTGTCGAACGAGCGATTCTGAAGCGCCCACTTCCTCAGTTGCAACTTAGGAACGAATTAATTCAGAAGCGCTTCGTTCTGTTTACGTCATCGGTGGCTGAAGTCTTTGTGTTGGCAGTGGAAACCAATCACTCATTGAAGAACACACAGAGGACACAATTCAAGGAAGAAAATTCGATGCATAGAATATATGAAACGTTGAGTCGGCATAACATTGATAATACGAGATTCTAAATAGATAATTGTATCCGACCAGATTAAGCAGTCAACAGTTTTTATTAAAACATGTCACAACTAACATGAATCTTTAAAACACTCACGAAACTTTAAAATATTAAAACATTAAAATGTTTCACAATATTTCGGTACTAAAGTATGACATGAGCACTAGCTCAGATACGTTTCACCTGAAGATGGTACAAAATTAGTACCGAAACGCTGTGTACACGTTTTAATGTTTTAATGTTTTAATGTTTTAATATTTTAATGTGTTTTTGGTGGGGTTTTAAGCGCTCGTCAACAACAAGGTCATTAGAGCCCATTTAATTAATGTGTTTCGTGTACTTTTTAAAGGTTCATGTTTAACTGTGATCATTTTTTAATAAAAACTCTTGTCTGCTTAATCTGGTCCGATACAATTATTTATTAATAATTTGCAGGATGAACTAATCAGATTATAAATTTTACAACATTTACAAATTGTACAAAAATGTTTTTTAAAAAATAATTTTTATTTCTTGCTCTAAATAACATGAAACAAAGAAGTAAATCGTACAACCTCGCAACACAAATGCAGCAACATGCTATCATTGGAGGAAATAAAAGAAGAATAAAAGACTGTAAAACATTTCTTTTAAATTCGCAATGACAGAATGCAAAACAAAAATTCTACTTACATGTTTATATTGTTGTAAGAAGGAAAATGATTAAGTAATTTGCTTTTCAACGAATTGCTTATTTGGTGACAGTCAAATACATAGTTAAATTACATCATTGTCGATGTAGTGTTAATTAATTAACAATCTTTACAATTCATGAGTCTAACACCTGACGAAGCGAACCAGAAATTACTAATTTCATACATCCCACACATACTATTATTTCGCGAGATGTGACATGTTCTGTTTTGATAAGCTGAATACGAGTAACTCACATAACGACCAAAATTAAGAAAAAATGACAAAGGCACAGTGATTTCAAATCATTAATTATGTTTCCATCAATCCCTTACAAAAAGTATTCAATTACATCTCATTACACAGTATGGTGTAGTTTATAAGAATTATTATTTACATATTGAGATAAATTTAATTTTTTTTTAGATCGGAGGTTTTTTAATGGTTCGAGAACCCTAAGGTCTATGAATTATTCCAGAGAGTTCACGATAATTAAGTATCGACTGAAAAAAATTATTACAATCAAAATTGTTGTAATAAAATTGTTGAAGTACGTGCTATTTTATTTGAATTACACTTGCACAAAAATGTGATCACGAATGTTAGTTATTCAATAAATGAAGGGAAAGGAAGAATAGAATGCAACCCAAAATGAAAGGACTTCTACTTGTCTATCGGGCTTCAGGGTCAATAATGTTCGGTAACCTTGGTTATCTCAAATATTTCAAAACAAATCTTCATTCCCGAAAAAACGAACGTGGAACATATGTTACATTTCGATCTTCTTAATGTTTCGAATTCCTAAAGGATGAAGAGAGCGATTTTAAGATTGCACCACGTTCTCCGAGACCATCAGCTGCCGCCAGTGAAACGTCAACACTGGAGACTAACAAGCGTTTAACATCTGATACACGATGGGAGCGAACAACCGTAAAGAACGGCTCCGTCTTCCTTAGGAGTTGATTCGTTCTTTGGACTCACAGAGTCAAACCGAAAATAATGCTACCGAAACACTAAAGACCAGTGACATGTCTTCGGGGCCACCGGAGAGATTAACCCCGCTCCGCCGAACTAGGCGAGGTTTTCATCTGGAAAACCTTCACCTACTCCAGACAAATGTCGATTTAGTACCAAACGTTCCCCTGCAACCCAACTTCTCTCCTTCCCAATTTCCTTACTGGATAGGTGGAAGAGCAGACTTCTTGACTTGAACCTCGCCAAAAGGTATAAAATAGGTAAATAAATATAATGATAGAATTTTATTTATTATTTTAAAGGGAATTCGAAGACTCCCCATACCCTACACACATTTTTCCCATCACTTAATTCTTTCCTACTCACAAAATTTCATTTTGTTGCAGACACGAAAGAACCTTAACTATTTAAATGAATAAATGTTTACATGACGAATAATATCAAACAGTACAATGTTTTGATGTGCATAAATTGTATAATTTTTCCTAAAAAGACAACAAACAAAATGCTTGATACAAAACATATTTTCTGAAACGAAAAACGTTATGACTATTGTGATATTCCAAAAGAGCAGAAAATTTTTGAGTAACCCCAAGTAAAGATTCAATACTTTTTTATTTTCAAAACTGATAAATTCAGTCAAATCATGTGAAGTGGCTCAATGTACATCCCTCGATTTCATTAAAGAACAAGCGACTTTTTTATTTTTCGTTAGTAAGAGAGCTAATGCGACAAATCTCGAATCCTTTGAAAGGAAGCATAACCGAGTGGTCAAACAGGGTCAGTGCGTGGCGGCGTCCGAAGAGAGAGAGAAACTGACGCTGTGTTTGTAAAAAATCGGGACAGCGAGGGCTTCCGAGACACATCCACATCGATTCCTCCGCGAACGACTCGGTTCACGTTCACGAACGGCTGGCGGCAAGGTCTCTGTGTTATTGATAACACGGGAAGAATCTTTTTTTTATAGAGAAGGAGGGATCTTACAGGTTAAGTTTAAGCCAAGAGAATTTACGCCACGGTAAAAATCAACATTAATATTTCCATATAAGATTAGACTAACCTTTAGGCATTAATAATTTTTTTTGAGTTCACAATGAAGATTAATTACATAATATTGTAGGGGTGTTGATTCCCGTTTCTTTATGTTCTACACAGGAATTCACTCACATGACCCTGGAATGTTAAAATTCGGAGTAAACGAAACGTCGATTATAGTAACATGCGTAGAACTTATGCTAATTCTACATGAAAGATCACATTCCATTCAACTTCAAAAGAAAAACAATTGTGTTTCATCACGGTACCATACAATCATGACTGTAAAAGAACGGCTCTCATGGGCTTTATCCTGCCACACAAAACTTTGGAAAGAAAATATTTATCAAAGCACTTAACCACCAAAATTTATGGTTTTTTCACTACTTGTGTTCGAAATGCGAAGGATGACATAACTAACACCTCCACACTGACACAGGCGTAGGAAATGAGGATACAATATACTAATGGAGCTTCCAGTATACCAGGGTCAAACACCGTGACACGATATTCCTGAGCTCATCTCAGATCTCCCAAGGTTAATTTTCTCTTCGCGACAGTTATATTCACCAAATGTATCACAAACAGGAAAAAAATACAGAAGTAAATCTGTTCGTGACCTTAATTTCTTAGGCTTACGTCCGTCGAAAATTATCGCTACGCTTACGTCATCGGTAATATATTTAAAGATGCGTCAGGAATATTAATAAATTTAATCATAAATTCAAAGCTTAATATAATATAAAATGATAAATTTAAAAAAAATCAGGAAACAAAACATTACTAATTAGGAAAGAAGCCCCAGATTTCTATAAATTTCTAAAGTGTTTGTTTTCTGAATTCGATTCGTAAGGCATCGCTCCTTGTTACAGCGATCTCGTATTTGTCCCCCAAAATATTAGTCTGGGTCCTTTTAGTAATCCCCTTACGTCGATACTTAAGATAAACTCTCATTCAAAGAAAATCATAAAATAGTGTTTACAACGAAAATTTCGCTGAACCAAATACAAATGAAAAATGACAATTTTAGAAGATCGAACAAATAATTTTTTAAATTCTTTAATAAACTACGCTTCGAATAGTAATTAAATTTAAAATAAATAATAGCAAACTAGATGTAATGTGCCTTTGAGTTCGTATCGTTTATCTAAAAATTATTGTCCTCTTTCCTTTTCCTTTTTCGAAGGAGCGTTTCTGAGAACGGAGAAAATGTAAGAGATTCTTGAGAGATCTGTGCGTGTCCAGGTATTGCTCGAACGCGGTCATTGAGAAGCCGAAAAGTGAGTTCTCCGTTTCACTCCATCACTGATTATCTTCGTTTCCACAGCACGCTCAAAACGTCCAAGGTCGAACAATGTCATTGTAGGAAATCACCGAGTCATTTTCGGATTTCATCTCCGAAATTTTTATCTAGTAATACACAATTTACACGAGCATTCAATACCAACAAATGAATCGTAATCAAACATCTTCAAAGATTATTGAACACTGGAATCTCGTGTAAAGTGAAAACATCTGTTTAGCAAATGTGTCATATAATTGTTCAAATGTCAATCTGTGTATTAAGTGTTACTAACAATTCTATGTATCAATATATGAAGCCGTATTAAAAGATATTGGGAATGAAATAATAATTCGTTCATTTTGAGAATACTATTTATTTGTTCCTTTAACTAATGTGATCGTAACTAAATTGTAAATGAAAAAATACAAAAAATATACTCGATACGAATTGAGTTACAATTAAAAATAAAAAGAATTCCTATCACTTAAAAATGGTTTACTCCGTTTCCTTATTTTCGTACCTGAGATCCGTAGAAATATACAGAAATGTAAAGTACTCCATTAAGTAGTGAATCTCCATCCTCTCCTCTTCAATTTGTTTGTTCGACCTCGTCCTGTTGTCAGTCGAACTCCCCCCGAGAGACGGCGGGCGTCGATTGGAGAAAATGAGCAACGAAAGTGAAATGCACGCAGTCACCTGTTCCGATGAGACAGAGGCGCATGCGCACAATCCTCCATTCGGACGTCTCGGGGACACCTATCTTCGCCCTCGCAAAGTATCTGTTGACACCAAATGTCGTGCAATCGGGAAAAGAGGTGGAGATAGGGAATGCACTCAAGACTTCAAGGATAAGTGTCTTCTGAGAGATTAATAAATCTTTGTTCCTGTTGATAAAACAAACAAATAAAACAGCGTTTCTTATAAATCATTTATAAGTATTAAAAATACCATAAAAATAGCGGTGTCATGAAATTTGAAATGATACCGATATTTTACAGATTAAAAATATTTTCTTTTACCTTGCAAATTTTCAGACAAAAGTCACTTATTAATTATCATCACTTTGTGTTTATAAATGTTTGAGGATGAAATCATAAAGTATTTTGAAAATACAGAAAGTTTGCAACTATTTCAACGTCGTGAGTCAATATCGGGTAGTATAAGAGAACTGGAAACAACAACAAATATATTTATTTTTATTTCTCACATATAATTGACGAATATCACTGAAATTTTCCATTATACATCAGCTGTTGAAATATCCTAACAAGCAACTCAGCAAATCCAATGTAAAGAATATACGTTTTCTCTCTAAACGATTCTATGTAATTACAAGAGTCCGGAGATTTGAGCGCAAATATATTCTAAATTACTTTAAATAGTTCCATGATTTTTGTATATTTAAAAAAATTATAGTTTTAAAACGCAGAACTGCATACATACGCGCCGAGGACAATAGGATATCTCACTCCCTGGAAGGAAGCAAGCTAGAAACTATTTCATCGAATCTAATCAAAATGCTTAAAGCAAAACCGAAAAAAATCGGGCTATGAAATGACTACGTAGATAACACACACAATTGTGCTGAGGACAAGAAAATACTATTATAAATAAAAGGGAACAATAAAAAAACACGGAATTTGAAAACAGACATGATACTGAGTGTTACCAAGCAAGTAAAACCGAGAGTTCTTGTACAACTCTCTCAACGGTATTTGCAAAGTTTTACTCAGTGAACAGCAAACAGGTCAACACGGTGGACTTCAAGGCGACATGCGACCGAGAGGCACCGACAGACAACAAACAAATAGCGTTCCACGAAAGAAAAATCTAAGATTCGCAACCAAGAGCTAAAATATTCGGTATACAATGGAAATAATAACTGAACTAAGGAATCAGAAATTCCTTTTAAATGAGCGACATAAAAACAATGAAAACTATTCTACATTAAAAAAGGTTACAAGTTGAAATGAAAGAATCGAAATAGTTACGCATAGATTTCGTATAATTTTTCGAACTCATTCCGACATCTAGTAGACAAATGCTGTCATGTATCGTCATTTTTTCTGTTGACGAGAACTATAGTCGTTTGGTGTCTTTTGTCCATTTGACTAAGATGAAATTTTTAACACAGACTTAATAGGGATGAATTAAATTTATGAGATTAATTTACAAAATTTACCCATGGCCAAGGTCACACGGACGTACGTCTCATTAAAGGCCCCAAAACTTTATTATATAAAATGATTGTACCCCATATTTGACTTGTATGCTCCATGAAAGATTCGTGCCACACACCGCTCCTCGCCAATCGCCATCCATAAAAACTAGAGCGCTGAAGAGGAGAAGAAGAAGAAGAAGATCGCTTGGTACAGAAGGGTTAAGAAGTTGTTTCTTATACGTAGAAACACAGTAAACGCTGTTGCTCGTAATACAATTTGCGATTTGTTATTTAAACAATCAGAATCATTTACATAATAAAGGAAAATCTTGGGATTAATTTTTTTAAATATAAAGCTGGAATATATTGAAAATTGTAAGAATTTATCACATAAAATAATGTATTAATATAATCGTGAGGATCCTCAACCCAAACAAAAATTTATCATTTATAGTTTGCATAGAATGAATTCATCAATGATGTAAATATTGCAAATATTAATAATATCTGAAGTGCTTCAAGTCAAATCAAAAACAAACATTTCTCGGACATACTCTTACAAATAAGTTAAAAAGTCACTGAAACTTGAAAGATTTAAACGAAATCAAACGATGGTGATTCTTTCAAAATGAAAACTGACAATGACCAATTACAGTAAACTTGTTTCACCCTGAATCAACAGTCTAAATTTTATAACATATTTTCTGGGTGAATCTCTGCAATACAACATCCCGTCAAAAATTCAAGTTCCTATCTTTAATTTTTTTTTTTTTTGCTTTTTGATAAATTTATCACTGATCAATACACCACACCAAACATTTTCACTTCTTTTTACGTGTATAAAAGTAAAATTGCTTTTTACTTTAGGTTTCTAGATCTTTGATTTAATATTTTATTGCAATCACTGAGGTGATAGATCAATGAGTTACAACCCATGGAGTAAGGTATGATCTCTTATTGAAAACAATAACAAAAAAAAACCCTTCTGGCAGAACGAGACGTTGGAAAATCGGCAACTGCAAGCGGCTACTCTGTCGCTCGCCTAACGGTTTGCTGTCAGTGGGTAAGCGGGGCTGTCGGTCGGCCGTGCTTGGCGGGACCGCAGGCGGGGCTACGGCGAACCGGCTACGTTGAAAGAAAGGGCTACCAACCTTCTCCAGGACCGTGTTGCACCACACCTGTTCGCTCCAAGACCTGCACAGTGGGACTCGCTCCAAGAACACGAGGTCGAATACGGACCATTTCTCCTTCACTCTCTTCAGTGGACATTTGGGTATTTGTTTTTATGTTTAATATTAAATGTAGTGGAAGTAATATAATAAAATGATTGTTATAACAAAACCTTACGTTTAAATAATACATCGATGCAGTATACATATTAAGGACATCGACAAATCCAGGTTATTTTCGGAGATTGGCAGGATTAGGTCTTCCAGAGGTTTGGGGTAAGGAATTTGGAAAGTTTGAAGCAGAATGATGCAATTTATAGGTAACTTAGGAGTCTATACTTTTACAACCCAATGCGAAAAATACGTACCACTATTATTTCACGAAATATAAGAAAATAAGAAAAATAACAAAAAAATGATACTACAATAATCAATAAGTAAATAGTGTTATATGGCTTTTTTTATAAGAAAATGTTACTTCTTTTACACATTTTGAGGAATGGTGGTTTGAGCCAAAAATTCTAAGTAATATTAAATATTTAACTGATTAATGTCATACACATACGCATAAGTTTTGTCACGTCTCAATACTCATGAACACATTCGTATGAGACTCATCTTCACTCTTTCATGCGATTGACGTTTGATTTTTGGGTTGCAATTAAGATGAGTGATTGAAAGCAATTGCGAAAGCGTGTCCTCCTTCCTTCCGATCATCCGTGAGAAGTTGCCGTCGGCAGAGTTGCCTCAGCGGAAACGAGTGGCAGGTAGCACTTCCTGGTACACGTGTAGGAGGCAGAGGCCGCTCGCTCTCATTCACGACGCGAAGGAAAGTGCAGGTGGAGTGGAGTAGTTGTAAGGCGGCTCCACACATTCGTCATTCGGCGAATACCGAGCGACCGCTCGTCGAATAGCGAATACTGTGGATGGGTTGTTTGCTCTTCGTCGCTTCACGAATACCGGTGCTCGCCCTACCCGCAACGTGTCGGTCTTTTGGGCACATCAAAGGAAGCAGAGCAATGGCGAGCATTGGCGAGCGATGCTCGCCATTCGGGATTCGCCGAATGACGAATGCCTGGAGCCGCCTGTAGAATAATGAAAGACGTACGTGATCGCTCCACGATCACTCGAAGAATTAGGAGACGCTGAGAAACAGCGATCGGTACAAGCAAGTAAATAATGTAAATAAGACTGTTAAATGTGCCACAAAGACAGGGGGTACAGTGGGAA
Source organism: Laupala kohalensis (assembly GCA_002313205.1). Classification (NCBI taxonomy): domain Eukaryota; kingdom Metazoa; phylum Arthropoda; class Insecta; order Orthoptera; family Trigonidiidae; genus Laupala; species Laupala kohalensis. The sequence continues at coordinate 372,444 of NNCF01129955.1, read as the reverse complement.
CAGTCCCCAAGGACGGAGGACATTTTTATATAAAATCAAAGATTGAAACATTGTCACGGAAAAAATGTAACTTATGTCAATTTTTGGCTCAGAGAAAGAGTCCCACAAGAATCAGTCATTAAATTAAAGTAACTGATGAAAGTTTATTTGTGTAATATAAAAAACTGAATATTCAAATATTGTCTTCTTCATTCGTCCACAATGTATCTTCGTTTATGTGGAGGTGGAAGAGTTAGTAGGAGGGGGAGGGTGTCCCAAATTCAAAATCTCTCCCAGGTTTCATGACTCCACCTGGCGTCCCTGGGTGTTGATCATGTGAGCAAGAGATGAGGTAATGGAAGTTTTATTTGAAGTCTCTTATCAAAAATAACTTCTTCTTCTTCTTCTTGTAATTCTAGTTTTAACGTCGCTCAAAATCAGTTCTTTATACTCGTTTATTGAACAGTTTTAACGAAATTCATCATATATTTCATTCGTTTATACAGAATAATGATTTGAGGTTTTGAGGTAATCAATTTTACTTCACATAAAGCCATATAACTCTATTTACTTATTTATTACTGTAGTATCAATTTTTTGTTATTTTTCATAAAAAATTAATAAGTTCGAAACGAATATTTTAAACATGACAAATTTGAATTCTAGAAAAAAATATGAATTTTGATATTGTTAATAATTTTTATTTTTTAATTTAAAACGTACTTGGCTGATTCTGTAGGACATGTCACATAAACAATTACATCTCTTTATCATGTAAATCACATTTAAAACAGTGCACTTCCCCATTTGAAGCATTCGTTGCATTAAGCACATCATTCATAAAAATAGCCCCATCCATGAAACGTAATTCCAAAGCTTAATGGAAACTACTATAATTTAATAGAACAGAACCATTAGTTACGACAATCACAAGTTCCAGACACATAACTTTCTTTCGGGAAAGAAAATTACGCCGAAATATAGGGCGTTGAGCAATATCAAAGGAGACGTCACTAATTTATACCGATGACCTTGAGTTCTCGAAGTGCGCCATAAAGAGTGTAAAGACATCCTCCTTTAAATAGCTCTGAGAATATCGAAGGGTCATCGGCAGCTGTGTGGGAGCTGCGGCTGCTCCGTCGGAAGCAGTGAACTGGTTCCTTCGCTCGAGAAAGTGTTGCTTGCATTGGCGGCAGGGACTGGTCCACCCCAAAAAAATCAGGCAGGCCTCCTCCCTACAAAGATGTCCAGCTCCTAAAGGTTTCTCATTGAAAAGTTTTCGGCACAGCGAAGCAAATGTCTGTGCTCCGAAACGGCTCGACTTTTGCAGAGATTAGTGCTCTATCACTCAAGGTCAGACGAACAAATAGTTTGTTAAATTATTCTTTTATAGGAAAGTTGGTGTTGGAAATATTCTTCAGAAAGAAAATATGCGACGAAATCCATGGACCTTCTAAATGTCTACCTCTCGTAACACTTACTTATGATAACAGTACAACGGAGTAATATTTAAATTTTCGTTATTGATTTTACTAATATTGGTTTTACTAAAATAACGATTTTACTAAAAAATATAATAGATCAGACGGAAACCATTTAATTCACCTAGAATTTTGTCTACAATCCAAAATGTCTATGTAGTCCAGATTTTTCCTCATGAAATTCAAGGAGGAGGAATACCGTAAAATTCATCTTTTGTAAAATGTTCGCTATCCTTCAATTTATTTCTCCAACTGACTATTTCAGTATAAATATGATTGAAGAGAAATGCGTAGGAAAGAATTTCGAGATATTAAGTCGATAAGTACAGAATGAGGTGTAACAACCCTGTAGAGGTAAACAGTTGAAGGTCAAGGAGTGCGACGAACCTTTGAGGGCAGAGACCTCGGAAAGATGAAAATGAGAAATCAATTACATGCAAGCGACATTTTCATAGGAAGCCGCCAAACGCGGAGGTTAACATTTCAAACATGTAATAAGCACTGTTAAAGACGATTAGCGCAATTAACGGAGCGTAATAAGAAAATGACCACCCACCGATTAAAAGGTGATATAAAATTAATGTCAACTCCAAAACACTTCGAATCAAATGCTGAAGGTTTGATGAGCACGTGTAAGTATCCTGATTTAAGAGAACTAACCGAAACCACTTTCATCTCACTTCAAAACATGTCATCCAAATCATTGTGGTATTGATTTATAATGATTACTATTATCACCATAAAACCATAAATATAATACTCCACTATAATTTCAAAGAATTATTTCTGCTGAAGAGAAGCTCCCACGTGCGGCGATTATTCTCAATTTGACAATCAATAAATCGGAAACGTTAATGCATGCTCTCATCGAGTGAAATTAACAAGCGACTAATGAGCCGACAGAGGTAAGCGTTACATTTTTCTCTTCATTAAGGACGATCCTTAACTCTATAGTAAACAACTAATTCATCTCCGTATTTATCATTTACACTAGTTTCGGAAAAAAATATTTTTCAAAGTAAAATCGGTGTAATATTTGCCAATTTTCAATTATAGCATCTTCAAAATATGTTTACAATGGAAATAATTTTGCAAGTTACTTAAAACTTCCTACAGCTTGCTTTCTAGTGTATTTTACACGAGGACCTGTCCATTCTCATCTATCATATCATAGTTTAAATGTCTGTTTTTAGGGTCTGATCATTGAATAGCTGTTAATTAACGTCGTCAGATTTAACCCCCACCCAAAAAAAATTATACTAAACTTTACTAACAAGCCTTTAAAAGATTCGAAATGTACGATAAAATATCTTTGAAAAAATGGTATTTGAATACATTTAATGATATACTGCCCTTGCATTATAATTGTCAATTAGTAAAACAATTACAAAACGAATTCATTAAAACAAAAGTCAATGTAGAGCGAATATTTTGTTCTTTGTAATGCAGTTTAAACTGGAGTCGGGGGAGAGGGTACAGAGTCATATTTCAGCAAACTCATTTAACGGTAATGTTTTTTAATACCATTGTCTGAAGATGATCCACACAAAGCATTGAAAAGTTGTGTATGTTATTTTATTTGTGTTTTTAGTGTAAATATATGTCTGATCACAAAAAAGGGTCGTTTGATTTGGTATTAATTATATACGCAGACGGAAAATATGACTAATTAGTTAACGTTTTTTTCTGACCGTGTTCCAGAAACTCCTTGTAAACGTGTATCAAAAAAATATTGAAAAGATTTTTCCTTTCCAGTGCTGGAGTTAAGTTGGGGGAGGGGGGGGGGCAATTAAAAACAAAAAAGCAAAAATTATACATGGAGTAGGTACATATAGTCTACCTGTCCTCTGAAAAGTTACCAACCTACTCAACTGAATCCCCCATGTCGCATACTACTCGACTTTGTGATATTTTCATCTTCTACGTTGTATTCACTACCACCAAAATTGACGAAATAACTCTAGGAGAGTCTTCCTTAAAATACTCTTTTCTATCCTTGTAGTGTAACACAAAATTAAAATTCCTATTTATAAAGTACATTGCGTAAATTATCCAAGAAATCTTCATTTATTAACCTACTTTCAAAGAAATTCATTTTACGGTTTCAAAGAATTTCATTTTAGTCTCTTTGTTGTTTCCATAGCATTGGTACACCCGTAAGGTATGTGTAAGTGCTACCAAACGATGATTTTTATATCAAATGACAATCTCAGGCAGTCCAAGTCTTAACGACTGTGGGATTTTTGTTCTAAAATATTGGTGTTGGCAGCCCTGAAACATCACTCGAGTCCGACATCTTTGCTGTTTCAGTGTCCAAACTCTCGATAACTCGAGTATGGCTGTGTTCCGCAGTTATTATTGTGTGTGTGTTGGAGAGTGGGAATGGGAGTTTAACAGGGGGAGGAGAAGAAGACCTCCATACAGGAGCAGGAATGATACTAGTTGTGAAACGCATGGACACGGAATACGCAAAACTAAAACGCGCGGGTGTCTCTCTCCACTCCCAACTCGTCGCCCCGCCCTGGAAATGCGGTGCAGAATTCTCACGGAAGCAACAACACAACAAGCGCTCGACACTGAAGCGGCGGATGGGGGAGGGAAGGGGGAATCAAGCAGTGCTTGGAAACCAGAGCGCGACTCTCAAGCAGTGAAGGCGATTGACAAGGCATTGACTGCTGTTGCCACACGTTCCTCTAGAGCCGCGTGACTGGCACTGAAACGAGACTTACACAAACCCTTCGCATTAACACGGAATGTACAGAGCTCGGTTTATGCTCACAGCGCATGCCGGGATTTAGTGACGGGAGAGGGAGGGTATTATCTTTCCCTCAGTTTATTACTTTTTTTCAGTGGTGGATTTAGGGGGGATTTCCGGGTCCAATGCACCCCCCCTCAAATATAAGTAACAGAAAAATAATATTTTCTATTTTTTTTCGGTAAAAATGAAGGTTTGTCCGTTCGTCTAAATCAGAATCGGGTTATAAAGATACGTTCTTACAGAAGCGTAAATTGACTGAAAATAGCACCACCTAACTTTCATAATTTTGCATACCTATACACTCTTCGGATATCTAATTAAATAAGTAGTTAAAAACTTACGACCTTCTTAACTATTTATTTAATTAGATTACATAATGGACGTTAATAGTAGTAGAATTAGTACCACTCTTCGGATATGTTACTCCTCTCACCAAGTACTTTCGTAAATGTATACAAAGAAAACATTTAAAAAAATGTAAATTAATACACAAGACATATTGTAGAATCTCGTAGCGGAAGTAGTTTCAATATATTTGGTAGAATTGATGCAAGAAAAAGTTGTGCAGAGGGTGCCTCTTATGTATTCTGAGAGCGGGAGATAGTTTGATCGTAACATTTTCGTTATGATTTTCATTGTTTCTCATATTTTACACGACGTCGTCATATTAAAAAAATGTTATCTAGATGTTAAAATAGAAATTCTCATTGTATGTTTGAGGTATTTCTGTCAAATTTTTAGCATTTCGGATAAACATTCAAAACAATTACAATATCATGAAACTGTTATAGCAAGCATTTATTTTTACTTCTAGGACAGAATAAATTCTCATTAGTCTTGCAAAAGAGTGAAAAAAAGGAAAAATAAATAAAAGATAAGAAATCTTCCAATTAAACGCAAAACACACATCCAGTAATTGAAAAAATAAACATTATTATAATTACAACGAGCTAAATTATCGCAAGAATAATTAAAATTTGTTATTTAACAACACTTGGGAGGACAGTAACTAATTAATTCTCTGAAATTCAATCGACTACCCAACACCTTCATAAGACGCCCACAGAAGAAAAGAAAAATTCCATACGACGTATTGGAACGTGAGTGGCAAGAAATCACGTGACTTCATTCGAAAAAGAGTAGCAAAAAACTCGTAATTCATTCGAAACATTATTTTTATTTTTATCTTTCTGAGGTGTTCTGCACACTAATTTGTTTTTCAACATTATGCAATGATGTTCATTTTAAATAATTTCATTATTGATTCAAATAATTATTTTTATTTTTCCTCTGGTCATACATAAGTCATTCATGAAGAATACATTTATTTTTAATATAAAGTTGTTATTCAATTAAAACACGTAAGACGGAATGAATTTTCCTGAGATTAGAACTGAAACTCATATTATAGTTTACATTCATAAATATACAAAACATAACTGTATACTTAGTGAAAGTTCAACCAATGTTTGTTTACGAAAATAAATCATCCAAAATCCAGGAGGGCTACAGCGTTCTATATAAAAAAAATGTTTTCTTAACACTGTGAATATTTGTGATTTAGAGTGCCTTTTCCAAAAGATACACGGTCATATATCTAAAATGCAACGAGACTACGTAATTGACTTATTCGCAGTTGTATTCATAAAACTGAATACATAAATAATCCAAGCGAGACCACGCTTTACCTTCCAGTTACTCAGAAACACATGATGATAAAATACACATTAGCAAGTTCATACCTCACGTTGATCGATTTACAAGGCTGCACTTGAACATAAGTCCTTTTTATCTCGGTCATTTCCAGTCCTCTAGTTCCATTTAAATCATTCTTTTCTTCGTGAAGGTCAAAAAAGAAAAAAAAAATTAAGCAAATATACACTCTCCGCTACTCCGCAACAATAAATGCAAGCACGGAGAACTCAACACGATACGCAGCGCGAAAACAAAGGGGGAACACCGCAGGCGTACCACCATCACCACCGCTGCAATATAAATAGATGCAATTGCCAAATATGCGCCAGAGAAAAGCAAGCGCACGCACACACAAGGAAACACACTTATGGGGGTCATGGGAAATCGCAAATCGAGGTCGGTTCCCATTCGCTGTTGAATAGGGGGTCCAAGCCATAAAAAAATTGCTTCAAGAAGACAATATAAGCATAGAGTCCATGTTCAAAAGGATGTAGTTTCGAAACAATTCAACGGAGATTTTCAGAGGACGATTCGTTTAAATGGGTATTACTGTATAGAAATTGGCAAACAAATTAAATTAGATAAATAATTTAAAAAATAAGAAAGATATCGTCATCGTCCATCACCGCAGACTGATTCCACGAGAATATTATGAATTTTAATAGGAAATAAATGTACATCGTTTATGTCCCTTAGACCCTACGCGTGCGATGCTAGGGGATTTCTTAGCAAGGAGAAGATATGGCCAGCATCCAATGAACTCGACGGAACATGTTACCTGGTCGTTCAGTGGTTTCGAGGATTATTGAAAATTCTTAGATAAATCGATCAATGGAATAAACAATACTTTAAACTTATTTTAATCTAATGATGTGCTGCAAGTATGAAGCGTATCAAAATATACTAAACGTATTTAACTTATGGAAAACTATTTTCGAAATTAACAAACGTTTATAATCGTAAAACTTAATAGACGCGATAAATAATCGATTGATACTATTATTGATTTACGATATGTAATAATCGACAGTTGCATGAATATGGATTAAATTAAACAGTCCATTCCTAATACTCGTTGGCTACGTAACGTTTCTTCCATACAGTTCCAGAAGGATGAGATTCGCGTAGTTCCTCATCTTTCGAGTGAAATGTTGTGGAGGAGTCGGACGCGTTTTCCCTCCGCAAAATCACCGCTGCTCTTGAATTTGCAGAAACGAAGGAATTACACGAAACGAAGCGACGGAAGGAAGCCAACTGCATTCATTCTCCGTCAAACCGAGAGCGCGCCCATGCACGTCCGGGCATCGAACCCACTTCCCTTGCACGACAACACCAGGATGTTAAATAAGTGAGCATCGCATGAGATACTCGTAATAACCGCGTTTCCACGCGCCGCTTCGACTTACACGAGAGGATGGAAGGAGATAAGAAATGAGAGAAAAAGAAACTGCTGGAACAAGTACACTCGGATCTTGGTTAATCCGGATTGATCGAGGTACTAAAATTTCACGAATAACCAGGGTTTGCGGACGGTACATCAGAAAGAATCTTTCAAATTCAAATAGAATATGCGTTAATCAGAACTGGAATTAGATGTTTTTTTAATCATCCAAATTGCTGAAAAATAAACAAACACCAGAGCCATTCTGAATATTATCCACGTACCGATTGAGATGGCTTTAAAAATTAACTTGCAATTAATACCTTTCCTCGCGAAATTAAAAATAATTGGTTTTGCACTGTACTGTTAACCATACGAGAAAATGTGTCTCTTTATTGACTAAAATATATTTTCTGCTAGCGTAATTCAACTCCGTCTGACGAGATGCGGGTTTGTTGGAATTGACTTTACTGGGGCAAAGGACATCATAGCAATACTCTCTGCCTCATCCCACTGAGCCTAAAACGTATCTCGCGTCATCAGAACTAGCAATGGAACACAGTTTCTCCTTGCTGAAGGTAGTAGGCAAATAATGTCAGCGAATTCAAGTTCATGTTTGGCTAAGGAGAAGCTCTATTCCAGAATTTAAGGTTGTAATTAAAATATAATCACTTTTACCAAATTAATAATAAAATCAATAACCAGTGTTTACAACTCAGGGTTTTCGACAGTCCAATCTTCGAAACTCAAAACAGTGTCTTCCTGGAAGATTTTGGAGTTCTAATTTTCCTCAATTTTCACTTTGTCATCTCCAAAACAAACAAAAACAAGAAAAATGTACTACTTTATTATTAAGTGTCCTTCAACTAACCTCCTAGCACATTGTTTATGACAAATAGTTCTTGTTGTAACTTTGGTTATTACAGTGAAAATACAAAACAAAAACTGAATTTACTGTAAACAAACAAGTGACAGATTTTAAAATGACGGAACTAAAATATTATGGAACTGTATTAATTGTTTACAAAATTAGAACGTAAAACAAGAAAATGGAGCAATGAATGCAAAGTAAAATTGTACGCTTAATGAAATTGCAAAAAAATATTTTTTGTGTGTGTGTGTCTCCTTATTTTATCGAAGTGTTAGTTTCATAAGTGAAGAAGACCAAAATCGTAACTCGGAAGGATGTAGCGTGGACGGAAAGAGCGCGCAGGAAGGAACCAGAGCAAACAAGCGAGTGTCGTCGGTGCAACGACCGTGGCAATGGTGGCTGTCTGCGTTGTTGGCGATGCGGGCGGCGGCGGCGGCGTCTACGGAAGTCGGACGCACTCGTTATGAACATCTTCCTGCGCAGGCGCGTACCATGCAGCCGAGCTACATCGGAACGAAACACTTCTCACAAGCAACCGATAGGATTTTTCAAGCAGGGGCACTAGACAGGTATTCCAGTTGAATGCGAAAAGAATGCACACAAACTACTTTTTTGTTTTCCACAGAAGATTTTACTTTTTTGTTTGAAAGTTTTCCACAGAAGATTTGACTACAATGCGACAAGATGTTATCATTAAATATTATACCTGCGAGGTTATACGAGCATGCCAACATAATTTGTCACTTTGTGCAGTACCAGCAACTGAACGGCGTCAATGACATATTTCAATTTCTTTGCGCAACAAAATATTAAAATATTGCTGCAGTATTTCAGCGTAAGGACTGGTAATTTAACGGCCTTGCAAATATTTCATATCTACTCGTACAGAAATCCTGGATCAGACATATTTCACGCATGAACACATCTGTTTATTTGTACATCGTGCCCGTTTGATACATTCGTGGATCTTGCAATACAGAGATAATCTGAGAATAAGGAAGGTCTTCGCTCCACCCCACTCTTGTTCCAACACGAAAGTGAATTCCTACGTGTTTTATGATACATTGATTGAACGATTGACCTCTTCAAGGGGGTGAACAATCCGGAATTCTCGAAATGGACATACGGGTATGAATCCTATCTCACGTCAATAAAATGATCGACATTATCGCCGGGAAGTAATAGCAGCAGACAAATGACACACACTGGTGGTTCAGCATTTTTTCGTTAAAATGTGTAGAAACATATTTTATCAATAAGGGTTATGCTGGACTAATATTTCACCTCAAATCCTCTAACCTTGAATTTCATTAAAATCGATACGACTCCCTGAAAAAACAACTGAACAATCAAAATGCTCGTTTAACCTAAATAATATGAGGATGCACATCAGGCAAAAATGTGTTTCTGGATCCTTACTCTGTCGTCTTACACTTTCAGATACTCTCGTTTTCTTCCCTATTCCAAGCTCTCTCTCAGATACTACAGCAAGAATTCGAGTGCTAATAAAGGCATCCGGGAGTGTTCTAAGAATATTCCCCACATCACTGCCCTTACGCTATTCGCTCTCTCGTTGTTCCCACACGAGTGCACTGCGCGAGGAAGGAAGCGAAGAAGGTAAAAATATCTGAAGAGCAATTACTCCGTGCGTCCATATAAATGCACCGGGAAATTGTTCACAGGAATTCCCGTCCACTTGCACAGGAACCGCTAGCAGCGCCGCGCCGTGCACCCTGCCCCACTCCCCAAGACAAAAGAAAGCGCACACTCCATAATAGTATTTCTCATCAGGTGTCAATTGTTCCTGGAGTAGTCGAGTATCGAACAGATGAAAATCAGTTGAATATATAGACCACGCGACAGAGGAATCTTCTCAATAGTAAATAGACCTCGTTTTGACAATAAAAATAAGAAAGTTATTATCAACCGATCCTTTGCAAATTAAAAGGGAACAAACTAAAGGATCTATCGAAAAATGTTAACTTACATTTAGTAAAATACAATTATTTCTGGAGTAAGCGACAATCTTTAGCAAAAAAGGTCTGGAATAATAATAATTGTAACTCAGCAAATAAATAATGTACAGCAAGTGTCGACAAATAGTTGGTTTTGCTATCACTAGGGCTAACTTTTAAAATCATAAACCGTAAAAAGCGTTGCTTTTTGCAATACTTATTGCTGCAAAATAAAACTGATTTTGTGCTTATTTTGCAATGACAAATTAACACAACGGATCGGAGTCGCTACATCAAAAAGAATGAAAAATAACCTACTTGATAACGCACTTGAGAGCTTATTGCAAAAGATTGACCACTTCTGCGTTACTTCAAAAACGTAGGAGGGGTTTGAGATTTTCGCATTTTACACGATAGAACTACTCTCTCCTTTCTTAAAATTTCCTCGACTTTTTTAACCCATTGTCTGGTTTTATAGGGATCTCAAAACTGATGTGAGACAAAATTACTACTGGAAGTCAATGGATAACTTACTAATGTATTGTGATTCCGCAACAAACAATATTGAATATAAATGATATATTTGATCAATTATAACGACTAACTTGTCATAAATAATATAAACACGATGAAGACGAAACGATAGAGAGAATAATGTCGGGAAGAACATAAATTATCTCACTAGACAAACTGGGCGACAATATTTTGTATACAGTAATAACAATAATAAAATTCCTTTTATTGGTCAATTAATTAAATCTTTACATAGTTTTCAACTTCATCAAAGATTTCATCAACAAAATCACTTTCTGGACTACACTTTTGCCAATAGACTATATCTATGAACTATAATTATCTTCAATACCCTGGTAGTATGGTGGTCAAACACTGAGACTGGTAAGTCAAGGGGCGCAGGTCTGGAATTTTGCCAGAAATACTAAAAATTCGCTCATGAAATTAATAAATAAATAAATAAGTGATGAGATGGTTCCTTGCTTGTTTCCGGGTATTAAATTAGTTTATTGTCTTCCGTATCGTCAAATGTACCGGTATTTTTACAGTAAATTTGCTAAATTTGTTATGATTACTACTAACAATTCACATTTATTGTTATTACTATAAATACTGAAAATTCAAGTTTCAATTCATGATGAGCGCGTATTTTCGGTATTAATTAACATAAACTAATACGCTATTTATTTATGATTTCATCAATTCTTCAGCTACTTTGGAAGAGTTGTCCCGCAGATGAACAACAATCATTGACGTTCCAAGGCTTTACCATTCCTTCAATCCTGGCACCTCCATTTCTCAAGAATAAATTTCAAAAGCTGACACCGTCCACACATATTCACTCAAACACGCGCAGTAAGTGAATTCTCACGCACGACACTAGGCGACTGACCCAGTGAGAAAGAAAGAAAGAAAATAAAAAAACCACAAATTCACTTTCCCTTCACTAATTAATTGCTTGCGTGTTTCGCAAGATTCGTTAGGAAGCCAATCAGCGGGAAACTATATGGTAAATGGCGGAGTTATTAGCTGAGAAAATCTTGTGCTGCGTGTACCCCGAATACACACGTTTCCTTATAGACAATGGTGCGTGCGCTTTTTATAGAATCTTTAGCGACTAGACAAGACAACTATCATAAGGTCATTGAAAAGTGTTTTATTCATACAAATAGTTTTAAAAATGACACAGGAAAACCCAAATAATAATTATTGTTATTCTAAATTTATTGTTAAAAAATTTGTAACAACCGCGTATGACNTGGATTTAACATTTCAGTACACACCTCATATCTGTATTAAAAAAAACTTAGCTACGTGCTATAATATCAACAGAACACCAACTCACTTTGTATTTAATAGAGTACTAAAAAAATTTTTTCACAAATACGTATTATTATCAAATTTTTAAATAATTCGGAAAATATTGTTCATAAATCGTATGTATTAAAATAATTATAATACTTACGATATCAATTCTTACTAAAAATACTTAAAACTAGACACAAGAACAGCATATTTCGGACGAAAATTCGAGATAAATATTTTCACTAATGTGAGCTATATTTCATAACGAAGAAAGCAGAGATATTCAGCACATTCTTATTCCATACATTTTCTCAGTTATTAAATTGTTCCATCGTGGCATTGCATGTTGGAATATTATCTCCAAAATCACACAAACGAAGATAAGAATATGCAACATAAATTTTATGTGCATGCTTTTGGAAATAAATTTCAATTAAGCGAAAACTTAATTAATGAAAATCGTGTAGAACAAATGTCCTGAGAATAGGTGGCAATAAAACAATGGGAGCGAGAATTACAAAAAGGAAAAATACTTTGCAGTCCACGTATTTCGCCAAGTATTTCTAAGAAACGCAATAACATAGTAAATACAGACAACTAGCTCTTCCACACGTGGTCATGGTTGGGCAAATACACAAAATCCCAACGGCAAGTGAAGAACCGGCACCAGGGAAATACGTCGATCAGGAAGATTGTCTTCAAGACTGACGAAGAAGACAGTGATTTTTATGAGCTGTGTTCTAATTAATAATTTCACATTGTGTATAATTTGTAAACAGTTATGTGTTGTTCTTCTTTTATCTACAGGTTTTTTAAAATGTCTTGTAATGAGTATTTATCGTACGTAATTTGTACATGGGGCCTGAATTCTACTACTCTGACACTATTCGACTTAAAGAGCTCTCGGCTATTAAAAAAACCGGAAAAGAAAAGAAATACTAACTTCAACATAAAAATAAATAAAATAAAACAAAATAACTTTTATTGTCGAAAGAGTAGTTGCAAACTGGGTATGACCACGTGGGGGGGAAATAATTACTCTCCGGAAACAAGGAAGGGATCACCCCGTCAATTCCGACCAAGAGCCGAAGGGCAGTGACGGATTTAATATTTAAATTAATATTTATTATAATTATTATTTAAAAGAACTTATTCAATAAATACGTACTGTTATCCATTTCTTATTCCATAATAAATTGTAGATTTTATGTACTGAGATATATTGTGTATGAGGGGTCATATATTTATTAGTTAAAATTAGACTCATTATTATCAGTATACTTCATGGTTTTTCTTCGTCGGGATTCCTGTTTTGAGGGTGGCACATGGCGTATGTCGCCGTGTGGAACACGCGTGCGTAGGAGTCATACGTAAGCACTGTGCGTATCGCAACGATCGCTTTTACGCCGTTCCTCCACGTGAGTGCGACAAGGAGAGAAAGTGCACGTGCGTTATCGTGGACAGCTCAAGAGAAGCTCTCTTGGAGGACAGTGGGGTCCTATCTCGACACTTTAACACCCATAATCTATGTACATTTAATTAATCTTCAATTAACTCGCCAGTACGTGTATTGGACATGAGGCGTTGCCGGCTTTGGCGTCTTAACTGTGATTACACATGTCATCTGGATGTTTGATAAGGATAGGGTTATGATCGGGGTTAGGATTTTTAGGGGCGCACTTTTTTTTTTGTTTCGGGGCGGGGGAAACTAAAGCTCTTTGGAAAGATACCACACACTGAAATTTTCACTCGAGATGAGAAATGAAGCATTTATTCAGTTCCTATTTTCTCCTCCTTTTAGTACCTTCATCCCCTTTTCGCCAACCGTGCTCATAATCCTCTTTCTCCTGCAGTTTTTCAATAATCTTTTAGAGCGTATTTTATCATTTATAAGCGATATGACAGGAGAGTTTTATTTCATTTATATATGGTTTCGAATCAATATCATAAATTTAATAAATTTTAATTAATGTCTGCTGTGAACATGTAAA
>NNCF01129955.1:316154-358274 GCA_002313205.1 Laupala kohalensis | reverse complement strand
GTGAACCTGCTTTGTCCACCACTGAAAATTATACTTGTATGATCCGGGGATTGACCTGTCGTCACCAGTGATAGATGGCGAATGCACTAACCACTGTGCTACAAATAATTTTTTTATTTTTTTATTGTCGCTCTAGGGCTCGCCAACACTTGGGTCAGTAGAGCTCTCAAATAAACAATATATTTTGTATAATAAAATTTTGTTACAATAATAATATTTTTTAAAAAGATTATTTTGTATAATTAGTCATTCATAATTTCGAAGTTTAAGTAATGCAAGTTGAAATATATTTGTAAGTCATCCTCTCATAAACAGCGCAGTTTCGAGAAAGGGAATTCAACTCTTCAGTTTCTCTATCTAAAGGGGGAAAAAAGAAAACTCGGATTTCTCTAGCTAATCTCTGTTGCATGCGAGCACCGTCCCATACGAAGCTCTGTGCCTTGTCGCCAAGGCAAATAAACTGCTCTTATCGACGCATCAGTCCTTGTCGATGACTTTCCTACCTAATGACCCCACGCATTCTATTGTTTTCCGTCCTCACGCAGATGACATCTGAACACGAGTCTGGCTCTCGAGCATTAGTGCAGCGCGACGAGTGGCGCCCACGAGAACTAGAGCACTCGTCTGCACATCATTAGGACACAGTAATGATGAAATGAGGCGGTGTGTTCATCCGAACAATACTGGGTGATTAAATTGATTTTCAAACAACACTTAAAACAGTTCAATACGCAATGAATTTATTAATCGTTTCAGTAATTATGTCTAATAATATGCGTACAATTCATCGACCTCACAAAGACACAATATTTACGTCTGCACACCACTGCGTTTCGATTCCCCATCAGGTTTCGTAATAAGATATTGGACATCATAGCAACATACAGATATATTATATGTAAAATAAACGTCTTTATAAGGTCGATGAATTATAGGAAATGAAATGTATTTAATCATACGAGGATATTTTGAATAATTTTTATGAAAACGTTTGCGCATACGAGGCTATACTTTCGCATATTTTGACATTCCAAAGCATAAATTAGCATAAAAAGTAATAAGTATATAGAAAACTTCAGTGGAACGCAATGGTACCAAGATTGTCCAATGTTGAGGAGCATTTAAATGTATTTCACAACAAATAAAATATTTCTATTTTCTCATAAGAGAATCTAAATTTATCAGAAGTGGATTCGTCGGTCCCAGAATACCATAATCATAACTTTGAGAAATTTAAGATACATTATCCCAGTTTAGAAGAACAGAACAAAATCTTTGCGGATGAGCACCAATGATATAGACGAAATTGATCAGATTATTTCATCACATTAATATTACTATTTAGTGTTATACCTCTTGAAATGTTATACTACTTCTCGTATTCAGGCGTTGCATCGTCTTCTGTGATAGAACTTTGAAACATTCTCCATTTATGATTTCACAACTGTTCATAAATACCACATTTAAATCTATTCTACCTTTATCCATTATGAATAGGTGGTGGATAACGGACCCCAAATAATCTGTTTTCACACAAATTTCAATTTTATACAGAAACGTGTCTTTTAGACTATTTACAATGTGCTGACGCTGAATTTGTTTCAAAATACCATGTGTTCTGAAACTGGTTTAATTCACCAAAAAATCTTCAAGTTATCCATGGAGTATTCAACGATTTTTTCTTCATCTGAAAAAGTTCTTAAACGCATTTTGCGTTTTGCATCATGGTAGCTCTTCAACTGTAGAGTAACGGAATGGATAAATCACAGAAAAGTGTATAACTACAGTGCTCGCAAAGAAAGAACAAGGAAGGATTCTAAAGACCATGTAAAAGTCGAGGATTCAATGCCGGCATTGCGAGATTGCCTATTCTTTTCTCGGTTAAGGTGCGTGGGCGTTTTACTCGTGTCAGGAGAATCTTAGTGAGTTTATATCTGGATGCTAGCGCCCTCTTCAGTTGATTCGTAGAACCGACAGTAACTGGTAGGTCAACTGTGGGGGAGCTTAATAATCTAAACTTTGGCCGAAAGAACAGCGTCTGAAGTTAGCTTTTTTAGAGGTTTAGAGCAGCCTTAGTGTGGGTGTCACGGCATTCCGTCCCCACAACACTTCACTTTCGCTCCATTGGCTACTTTTCTTTCTCTGGGAGGACCTTAGAAGCAATTCCATGCCTTGAGTGCATCCTCGCTCACGGAACAGGAAGCTTGGCAAACGCCATGTCGAGGAGAAGCCACCGACCAATGTGCCAGCCATCAATCATTTCCTTCGACGAGTTTAAAGGGAGACCGAGTCCATTACACAAATCTGATTTATTCGAAGCAGAACCTGATATCTCAGCGGTTCATTGCACACGCGAACTCTCACTCCCACACGCGGCGCGCGAGCGTCTATTGTTTCAGCGGCGGCAACGCTGCTCGCGGCCGCTAGCGGAACTAGAGCAGATTGCAAGACGCGAGGCGGAGCTTATAATGATATTCAATTTGTACCTCGAAAACAAGCACATGCGTTTATTGCACGGCTGATAGCATCGGACACGAAGTAAGTGATTTGTTCATACAAGCGGTGCGCAACAAGGCACGGGCACGTTTAATCATTATTTAGAATAGTTATTCCCAACAACATATAACTACACAGGCACACAAAAAAAAAAAAAGGCTCCGTGCTAATTTTAAAAAGACAATGGAACAATCCTGAATTCGGATACAGAGCGTCAAAATAAATAAATTTAATCTTGGAACAAACCAATTTTGTGTGTGTGCCTGGAAGATTGTGTGTTATTGCAAGAGTATTACACTTAGTTCAGAATAAACGACATTTCGATCAATTTGATTCAAAACCGATAATTTATATTCTGACTTAACAAGATACAATTACAAAACGTATTAGTTAAATTTCCGATCTCTTAACATAACGATCACGAGAAAGGAGTTGCAAATGTCTAATTTAGAAAGTAAAAACAATTTTTTGAAAATGTCCAACAATGACAATGACAAACTTCTCGTAAAAGATAATACAATCATTACTGATCTCCCTTATGTTGCAATTTTCATCCCATGATGAATAACAGGCAGCGTTATTGTTAATGTATTTATTTTACTGCACCCAGTAGTCTCCATCAAGTCATAATGTTTGTGACAAATTGTGTATTGACAACGATAAAAATACCACACTCCAAATAACCATACGATACTTTCCTCATTTATTCTGATTGTACTCACACAGGTGAATACGTTAAAAGTTTTCTTTTTTTACTTTCGCGGGTTTATGCTTATCGTATTATTATATGCTTATTATATTATTAGCTACAAAACTTAACAGTTATATCGTATTCTTAAATACCTCTGCTATATTGTACAATGATATTTTATTTCTGAACACATGAAACGTTTTTAAAACATATTGGGAGGTCAACTGTCAAAAAATATTTACCGATGATTGCAAAATATCACCTCCCTCATGCTGGATTCATGGTTGTTCCGATTTTAGAGGACCGTACATAAAGCAATCCAATCTCCAGATGAGTCCCTGGAGAAACTGATATCATTCGATCAGGTGAAAATGGCGAAGAACCGGGACTCCTGCTTTGCTCGCAGGGGTGTTAACCATTACAGCATCCGTTCGTCGTTCACGACTGTACCTAGTGGTGTGTACTTGTGGAAGACGAACGGGTGGTGTAATGGTTAACACCCCTGCCATCAATGCAGGGGTCCCGGGTTCGATTCTCGGTTCGTCGCCATTTTCACCTGATCGAAAGTTAACACATATCTTCTCCACGTGTAAGGTACATGGAAGAAATATATGCCTGGAGAAACTGTTGGACACAAAACGAATGAAACTTGAATGAAATACGTTATGGTTTTCCCTTGTTTTCCACGCTAAGTTAAATGCAGAGAGTAATAACTTTGACACATTTCCGTCTAGCACTGTCAATCATTCAGCGCATAAAAGACAACGGATTTCTCTGAATCATGACTTACGATTGACAATAATCTTCGCTTTCCAGACGCGATTTTTTTGTCTAATCCTGAGTGACACTTGGCAGTCGCTTTAACAGAGTGACAAGAACGCAAAACGCGCCAGTGGGAAACAATGTTGCGGGCGACATTTGCTTGGATCCCTTCCAACGTGTCACGCTCTGACGAGCAGCGAGGAAACGACAACAGAACATCGTTACACGAAATGGGACACCCCATGCGATTGGGAATAATAATTGTCACTAGTGAATGCATAAACATGCCCAAAATTGTAATAACTTCAAGCGGACGATAAAGTGATGTAAAAGTTATTGACAAGGGAAACGAGAGTTGCAATGGTAAGTGCCTCCGCGGTCGACGCAACATATTCCGGGTTCGAGTTGCGCCCAACATCATTCTTACCTCGCCGAAATTATTACAAACTTATTGCGATGTGAACAAATGTTCTAAGAAGAAAATGTTAGTTCCAAAATTTAGGAGATAATTAATAATATTGTTCATCAGTTCGTTTCCTTTTATTTAAGATACTGAACCAAATCGTGACGAAAGTTTATCACCTAATATTTCAACACGTTTATTACTTTCGAAAAAAAAAGAAGGAATATTTCGATAGCTGTCATTACTGTCGTACATACTGTGTTATCAAATTATTTCTCCCACCTCCCGCATAACTACGATAATTTATTTTTCAAAAGACGAAACGAATTATTAAATAACAAGTATCACACTTCCCTAGAACAAAGGAAATAAATTCAATAAAAAATAGAAATGATCTAGTTGAATTCATTTCCAATATGTTTTTCTCAAGTCTAGAAAATCGTGCAATGAGAAATTGAAAATATGTTATATATATCTCTAATAATTTTTTTTTGTTTGTTACAGGTGAGTGCTCAAATCTTCCAATTTGGTTGCAGCCAATCACATTCGATCACGAATAGTGAGTAGTACACATTCAAGGTGACAAGGAAATGATCAATTGTTTAAAAAATTGATTTAATGGCGAACGGAATGACCTTCAATGACGAACGAAATTCGGTTTTAGTTCATCTAACATTGTAATAAAACAATGCTGATGAAATTATGTAATTTTGTGTTTTCAATTGAAGAATTCGTAAACTGATGAAATTTCTAAAACACGTCTCATTAACAATTAATTCAGTTAAGTTGACTAAAAGTATTTTATTGGAATTTACGATTCAAGATTCTTGAGATCTTAGTCGACAATAAGCCCTCAAGAAAGTAAATTAGAATTATTTTTTACTCCGGTCAAGAACTCAGTACATGCATGACAAGCTCATGAACATCTTTGCAATTGTGCAACTTTTCTCTCTCATGCGCCTCCTTTGTGCACAAAGTCCCGAACACAAAAGGGAACCTTGAACGGCAGTATACATAACTGTATGGTTTTGAGGAACGCGGTGGCAAGGCAACCGAAAATTTACTATACCTGTAGGAAAAAATATTATCCGCTGTTCAGTAGGAAGACGTATAAAAATATTATGGATTTGAAATCAGGGTCAAAACGAAACTTATTAAGCTATCCTGAGATATTTTTCTAAGACTAGTTCTAAATTTATCCAATAAAATTAAACTAAAGAATGTCGTGAAATATAGCGACAAACATGTATTTGTATTTAGTATTTTTTTAATTGTTCGTTTTTAGCTATTAAAACACACTTTACCGGTAAAAAACACACGATAAAAAAAATTACATTCCAAATATTTTGAATATAAGATTAAAATATATTTAACATACAAAGTACTTTAAGTATAAACAAGAAGATATAATTCAACTTTTCGATTTGACTATTTCACGCGGCAGATCTGTCTTCGGAGAAGAAGAACACTCGGATCGTGTAAAAAGGGAATGTGGGGTCAGAACCCAGAAGCACACTTGGCACCAGCACCAAACGCAGTGTAGGTCCTGTTGAGAGTCAAGCGCGCTCCACTGACTTCCTCACGACCACTCACTTGGAAAACAAGGTCCACAGGAGAAAATCATTCGGAATGGATACGATCCAGGACTTCCTAACAAACTATTACACCAAGAATGTTTTTCCGTTGAAAGAAATGTAGGTACGGATGCCTCAAAGTAAGAATGTGTCTGACCCGTTATCCCCACTTCTCCCCAGCCCTGACAGTTCTATTAACTGCTGCTTTGGTTAGTGACCTTGACCTTCGTTTTTAGCGGTTTGTACTTCCCTGAGGATTTGATGTAAGCAAAGGGTGAGAACCCTTTCGTTTTCTCGAAACCTATTCCTACGTTGAGGCACCTGTAATTCCCAATACTAGATTTTTAATGACGTTAAACTGTCTCACACAGATCAGATGAAACGTTTATAAACAATAAAACGCTAATACTGAAAAGCGTATTTAAGATTAATTCTCGTAACACCATTACACAGCTACGAAACAGCCGAAGATAAAATGCAGAGGTGATGTAGGTAATATATAAATTCGAAACAAACGGCATTAGAATGGTGTAAGATTACGACCGCACACTGTTTATACACGGTTTTTTATTTATAAAACACCCAGATTTAATCAGTAAGAACGCACACTTCATATACCTCCAAAACGGTAATAATATCTTAGTACAGTTTATTCAAATGATTTATTTTAGCTGACGAGATATTGACATTTATATTGTTTCCTCAAATGTAAATCTGCAGGTCCTTCAGCGCTAGAAGAGATAAAACTTTATTGAATTTGTATAAACAACACAAGCGTAATATCAATATTTAATCATTTTGCAATGCCGACAATATAAATAAACTTATTACTTTTTCAGCACAAGGCAAGGTTTCCAAAATATTTTAAAATTCAAAGTAAATACAGTAATTCCATATTCTTAATCGTTAAGGAGGCCTTCCAAGATTCGTTCTTGTTGAATCATACTGAATATTTCTAAAAATGAAATAATGTCGAGAAGTTTGTTATGTCTTCTCTCGTGAGCAAATATTTATGTTCAGACATTTAAAGAATAGATGAATAAGCCGAGAGACCGACACAGATGTAAACCACTGCATCTGGAAGCTTCTCCAATGTTGCTACACGCAGGAGAGGAAGTGATAAGCCCGAAGACACAGTTCGCAAGAGCACAGCACTCACTGCCTGCTGCCCTTGATTCGCTTTGGAGGTGCGAATGCCAGCTCCAGATCTCACGCGATGCTCGCACTCGCTGGCGGTGCGTTCAAGCGCAATGCCCTCCCTATTCACTGCCGCTGCGAACTGGGTTAGCGGCTTACGATGCTTCACGAATTCATCAACCCAATCTACTTCAATCCTCCGGTTGTGAATGTGAGTGCAACGTTTCTCAAACACACACACACACATCCTGAATTTGAGGTCCGCGTGTAGTTTTATGCACATCATGCAATTCAGATGCTTATGAGTAAATAATAAACACACAAAAATACACTTAGTCTATCCAAAGTTTTACCAACGCACCCACACACCAATGACTTTATGTTACATATACAAATAATATTTTCTCCGTTAAAAGTGTACAAAAGAGTCAAGTATTGAAAGTAGAATATATATTCTGGAAACCCACAAATTTTTACCTCAGCTCCATAGAAAAATTTTTCTTAACTTGTATGTTCAAAGGTTCATTTACCACACTGAATACCCACTGATATAACATTCAGTGTAAAATTGCAAATTTGTGCATTAAGACTAAATTGAAATCTGATATAACGTAAACTCTCTTGGACCGATTCTAGTTAACACAAAAATAAATATCCTAGAAAGGTGACGTAGAAAATTACTTTACCAATTTGGGATGGGAATTATGGTTGCAAATTTTCACATCTGAAAAATAAATCACTGGCAAGATAAAATTCGTAAAAAAACTTTTACGTGTAATCATTTTACTTAATATCTCGTATCGTTTAGGATCAAAAAGCAATGTTCAGAATATAGCAACCATCAATATAAACAAATGTCACTACTGAATATGAAAGAAGCTATTGAATTCGAGTAGCTGCGGGAACTAATTTTCAAAAGTACAGAAATGTAGGTGTAGTCTCTGAAAAGGTGTTACAACGGATTAACATCGTGTGTCAGTCGGAAAGTAATAACTTCAATGAGAAATGTTATTGCAACTTACACTATTTTTCGAAGAAGTGCTGCAAAACATTTTAAATTTAACAGTCAGAGATTAATTCAAAATAATCCATTTGGGATAGTACTGCGCGTAGTCAAACTATGCAACATTGCCGTGATTGTTTCTTCAAGGTCGCGACATGTCTTCATCCTCACCAATATTCTCTCGTAGAGGGCAAGACAAGTTGTGAGAAATATAGATCGAGGTAACTTTGGTCTTCATAGTCCTTGAAGAACCGTACAGGGAGCAAATAAATACAATATCAAACCTTCAATTGTCAGAGAAAGCATCACCTGGTTCAAAGGTGAAGGGATACGAAGAGTTACAATCCATCCTTTGATTTATGACGGTAACACCACATCTGTTTGTACACAACTCGGGGGAAATCCGGGTATTTCAAAGAGACAGCATGCTGAATACATCCTTAGGTTGTAGAGCGGATAATGGTACTAAATGTGCTAAATTATCGAGAACGTATTTAGATTTGATAAGTAGACCGATCATGTCTCTATAATTTGCGTATCATTTGAGATTGATGTGAAAAACGAAACTCGATTATTTAATGAAACGTAAATAATAGTAAATTAAAAGAATAGCAAGATGAATAAAGTAGATATTTTCCAATGATAATTGGTACTGGTAATAGAGACAATCAATTTTCCGCTTCAATGGGGAGCGTAGTTCCGCCACGATGAGTATAGTTCACTTGTTTCTCAGTCGAAATGACGCATCGGTTGATCTAAAATGGCGGACCTTTACTAAGTTATGGGTGAAGTGATTTTGTTTTTAAAATTATGTTAATCATGGCTTCAGATGACCAATTCTTGAACGCGTTTGTAATCATGAAGATGTTAGATCTGTATCAAGCTTTGAGAATTGTCTGAAATGATATAGACGGACCTGTACGCAATTTTTAGTTTTTGACCGTTACTGACGCTCGGAAATTACCGCGCTTTTCGGGAGGGCACTGTTCAGATAATAGCAGTTCATTGAGGGCAGGCGTAACCTATGATAAGTAGACAGATAAGAAGAAACTTTCTGTGAAAATACATTAAAGTACGTGAAAATGTGTGAAGTGACTGGGAAGAGAGAAATGCAAAACCCTGGGTGAAGCTGGGTAGATTCAGCGAGTAAGGAAATTTGAAAATTCGCGTTACAGAGAATCGGGGAAAGATTATTTTAAAAAATTTATTCCATATTTCCTATCAAAAATACATTTTTGCAATGCATTATAGTATACGTGCACAGAAGTATTTTCAAATTTGATACACGTTTTTGTACGATATCCACTGCGACTACTGTGGTGTAGTGGTATCGTTTTGGTTTAGCGGTAGAGCGCGGGTGTAAACTATGTGACGTTTTCAGCTAGGGTTTCCTCCATCTACTCAAGACAAATGTGATTTTGTTCCCTGCAACCGCAATTCTCCTTCCTAATTTCCTCACCCAAATTACGGTTAGGTGGGCAGAACTCAGGGGATCACATTGCCATAAAACAATAAGTTAATAAACTTTAAACCCCTATGATAACTAAAGGCTAGTGGGCTCGCTCGTATTGGAAATATCCCGGGTTCGATTCCCGGCGGGGTCAGAAAAATTTGTATTTCTTTCACTTCTATGCCTTTGTTCATATAGTTGTGATGATAGAATAGTTTACCCTCTGTGGTTTACCAACGCAGTTGTAGTAATCGGATATAGCAATCTAGATTCAATCGAGACGCTGTTCCAGTAAAAACGTTTTATGGTGTGTCTAGTGAGACACACCTCAAGTTGGGCTTCACCAGCGCTCACCGTCATCGTGGTCCTTAGGTGGCCGAAACGAGAAACACATTCATACATACAAATAACCTTTTAACGTCGAATTAACGACCATGAGTGACACATTCACATTCGCCCAACGTATCTGAAGCACTAGTGCGGAGGAACGTGTGCACAAGAGACCCAGATGTCACGAAGAGTCGAACGCCCGCCGCCTTAGTTCCGGATCTCTCCCTGGCAACCGCAAAGCGGCGAATAATGAACTCACGTCTTGGAAGCAGAAGCGACGCTGGAAAGTCACATGCAGTTGGCCTTGCGATCATAACCTCATTCTCTGGAGGATAACATCAAATGGTTTATTCAGATAACGTCTGGGAACGGTAAAATAATTTGATAAGGCAAATAGAAAGATTTGATAATTAGAAATCGAGACATTGAGAAGAACCTATACATAAAAAAATACACGTGCAGAGAAATTTAGGCACATTATGTCTTAAATTAGATCAAGTCTGTTTATGTTATTTGGATGCACCCCGTATATAAATAGTATCAGTGCAGAGTTTACAAGATATCGTTACTTGAGGAAAACAATGCATTGAGCGCATATTCCATGACGGAATCGTAAAAGAAGAAAATATATACAGGCGGTGAAGAACTTGGTTTTCAAATATATAACCCAAAAGTGAAATGAAAACCGAATTCAAAGATCTTCACTATGCTCTTTGTTTATTTACTTTCCGTGTATTTTCCGTCTGTCTGGATTTTAAAATAATTCGTAATTACGTACGAATATTACCGTGCAATTTTGAAAACTATTTTTGTAGGTTTTTATCGTTATAGGTTAGGTATATATTTAATTTTTGAAATCAACAAACTTGAAAATTTAAATTAATCATGAAAGAAGAGAAATATGGAAACTATCGTATGAATTTAGAATATTATATAAAAGCTGCGGATAACTAGGCAAAATGACTTTAAAAATACAGATCTGTTGATAAGTGTTCCAGAATGTTCAGCAGTGATTGTTTAAAATTTTGTCTTGACTTTGTTATTTTCTGTTTTGTGAATCAATGTGATTACATCGGGAATCGATTTCTACCTAAACATACCCTGCGATATCACAGAACACTGAAAGCACAAGACATTGCAAATAACCATATTTGATGCATGATCTAGACATTGTTAAATTTGTGAAAAAGTAATAAATTGTTGATTTGGCGAGGTATATAATCGGTTGTCAAGGACACGTCGCATCTGACTGAGGACTATGAAAGGTTCAGTAGTTCTGCTTTAACTTTCCCGAGGACAATGTCGAAATCCGGAAAACAACAAACGACAAAAACGTTTGTAATTCTGTCTACTGAAACCCAAACTAGCTTGTCCTGGATACAATGTAATACATATTGCTTTCAGTCACGAAACACTTTAGAGCAAACGCCCATGGCCTTAAGTAGAAACCTTTGAGCGAGATGGGTAACGGGAGTACCTTTTCCCAAAATATTGACTAAGTATCGGAATAAAAATAACATATTACACTTGTATAGAAAGTTGTCCACATGAAAGCTAGATGTTCTAAATTAAGTTTATTTTATCCTGCATTAACCGACAAGAGGTATAAAAAGACACGGAAATGTCTTTGATTTGGCTGGTAGCAGCCGGTTCGGCGCGCAGATGGAGCGTCCGCAATGTACAAATATACATTTCTCACATGTCTTGTATTTACCAGGTCTATTCTTAGTTATAGTTTTTAAAGAGGAAATGTAGGAGTGAAATAATGAAATTCCAATACTCGTCTGATTGGTTCCTTCTGCACAATCTGCGGAATCGCAGCGTTGTCTCTTGTCGATGTGAGTGTCACAGGTGCTTTGAGTCTGGTGTTCTGGCGGTCGGAGTGGGGGGTTGGGGGGAAGGCGACGACGTTCGGAGAAAGCTGCGGGGGCGGTCATCGGCGACTGCAAACTCTCCGACGGATGGCAGAGGTGACGCGATTAGCCACTTCGCCAAAGAAGCTGCCACTCTAACACAAATGACCTTAAGAAAGTATTCATTTGAAAAAGAATATTTTTTTTTTAATCTGCGTTAAAATTCCCTTTTAATGCGCGCATATTATTGAAAACTGGGAAAGACGGCGTGTATTGCATTAAGCTAATTTACTCTCTGGAGGTTCCATTGTAACAGAAGAAAACCGGAGAAACAATAGACAGTGGAATGTTGGTTGAAAGATTACGTACCGATCTACAGCAATCTTACATTAAATACTGTACTCATTACGTAACAAAAAGAAAAATTCAAGGGTAAAAAGACTACAATACAAATAACTATCAATATTATAAATGAATGATACTCAGAGCGACGTAGAAAATGACCATGTATAATACGGTAAAATATGAATCGAAAATTATTTTTCACTGATCGTCACACATTTTATGGAGTTGAATATAATGCCGATTCAATATCAATAAAATATATAACACTTTACATATGATTTAACTTGAGATATTGATAACGAATCAATGTTTTGCATCGTTATAAATACAGAATCTTCAATGTTCTGAAAATACGGTTTCGACTGTATTTTTTAGTACATAGTATTTAGTATACAGTGGAACAATACTGGTTCTGACTGTTTTTTTCGGTTCCGGTAGACATTTCTTATTGATCCAAGTATTACAAGTATTATTTATATAATTTATTTTAATAAATTAATTAACAGAATAACGCATAATAAACATTACATAAAATAAATAACCATATCTTCAACTGAGCCATTACATGACAAATCTCTGGGACACTTTTCTCCCTTTATATANATATATATATATATATATATATATATATATATATATATATAAAAGGTTTCCTTCCTTGATGTCAATTTGTAATGTCCCTCATATTTATGTGTATCCAACAGTTTAATTCCATGCAACAAAAAAAATTCCTTTTCTTTCGTGCACATAGGAATAGTAGTATTTCGATTCGAAACCCGCTGTATCTGTCTCACCTGTTTAGAAGATGAACGGGAGTGGGAGGGCGAGGCAACATAACAAGGGTGAGTGGAGCGGAACGCCAACGTCCTTCTCCGTCCCGATGGACAGAGACAATTGAAGACTGGTTAATTAGCAGCGGGCGGCGCGCACTGTCTCCTCCACGTAGCAGCGTGAGATTGGGAATCGAACACACGACAACAGCGTGCATCGCCGCACGAATTCTTCGCGTTTCACTTTCACATTCGCGGAAACGAAGCTGAGACGTCGCTTGTTATGGTGCACGGTGCACTGCGCTACTTGCGAAGAAAAGAGTCACTCACATAACACCTCACGCGAATTTAACTCTCCACACATCGTATTAGCTTAACTGGTGATGTACCAAAGCATTTTACAAAAATATTTATATTTTTTTCAATTTCTCCACGGCTACATGTCGTTAAGATCGTTCTTCACGTGTGTATTTTATAGATATTTGGACTATGATTCGTTATTTTACCTCTTATTATAGTGTTACGTACACTTATATTATGTCTCCTTTTCTATCTGCCACCGAGCATTGCTCACTCAGATTAATAATTTATTATTCTTATTTATATCTCTTTAGTTCTCTCAACTTGTGTTGGTTTTTCTCTCAGCAGTGGATTATTAAATCAAGTTCTGCTGGGAGGAAGAATCTATTTCAGGTCCAAGAACTTTCTGGTAATGTGGGCTGAGGACAGAAGGACGCTGTGTTGCAATCTACTTATTATATTGGTGTTGATTTTGAGTTTCTTAATGGAGTCGACCAGGGATTGGGGTACTAGTCCTAGGGTAGATAAAATGGTAGGCACTATAATCACTTCTTGAACATTCCAGAGTTTTTTTTTTTACTTGAAAGGCTAGTTGTTGGTATTTTGATATTTTGTCGTTCTTTGTTTTCTCTAGATTGTTGTAATTTACGACAGCAAAATCGATGAGATACACTTTTGATTTTCTTTTCCAAAGGTTGGTATCAGGTCTGTTGTGAATTGTTGTTAGATCAGTGAGAATGCTTCTGTCCCAGTACAAAATATTTGACTTCAAATCGTCTTGCAGGACTGGTTGAGGTTTATACACATGGTCTGGTGGTACAGGATTCTTAATACAGTTCAGTGATTTTGCAATTTCCAGGTGAATTATTTTTCCCATGTTATCGTGTGTATTATTGTAATCATTTTGGGTCAACTGTGTGCAACCACCGAGAGTTTCTTTGGTTTGGTTACATCGGCGAAATGAATCTTTGATTCCGATTTCTTTCAGGATTATTTTCCTGTAGTTTCTGGTTGGTGTGACTCTGTCTATTATTATTATTATTATTATTATTATTATTATTATTATTAATATATCCCATTTCCTTTAAAGGTTTGGTAATGTAGAGTGTGAATTACTGAAATCACACAAATTTATGACATACGAGAGATTCAAACCTATTACCTTTGCAATAGAGGTTCGCCTCTAGAACATTGACACTTCAAGGTTTAGCTTCAGAACACTGAGAAATAGTTAATTGCTTCAGTAAGTACTTCTACATACTACACGTTAATCAGAAATTTTGAGTAAATATTGTTTCAAATTTTACAAAAATGTCCCGTGTCGTTAGTTTTCGTAACATTCTTCAGTAAAGTCACATAGTTAGTTAGATTGAATGGCGTTTCGACAACTAAGGCCATTGACGCTCATTTTAAAATATGTCATTATAGGAAAGATAATATATTTAAAAAAAAAGATAGAAAGACAGAGAAGAAGAAAATATTTTTAAAAATCATAATTAAGAAATAAATAATTACACAGATATGTTTGTAACTACGTACTTATTCTCTACACAGAGAAGTAAAAAGGGATAAATCCAATAGGTCATTGGGACCAGTATTAATAAAATTTACAAACATCACATATAAATAAAGATCAGATACTATGCCAAAGATCACATTCCTGACTGAAATTTTGTAGGTACTGACAAAAGGCGAAACACCGATGACTCAGATGACTCTGAATCTTTTCTTGCAATTCAGAGTGAGGAACACGGCGCACGTGTTCACATTCATCGCATGTGAGCTGCGACCCACAGTCGCGTGAAAAGAGGATTTGGGTCGAATACATTGCGCTCCCCACTCACCCCGTACCAGCTGAGCTCATTAGTTAATTATCTTTTAAAAATTCTTCTACTTGCGTTTTCTTCACGATTATGTATGTTAAATGATGGGAAAATTACGTTGAGATCAAATATAACTAACTCAGTAATAAGGAAAGCAAATTATTTTAGTATTGAAAGTACATCTACTGAAACAAAATACACCAAATATAGGTATCGCGGTTGTAATTGATATCATATAACGATAAAAATGATTGAGGTGATGTAAAAAAAAACGTTTATTCAACTACTTGAAACAGAAAAAATCAGTTTAACGAAAATTGTGCATGTGTTATGAACGTAATAACTAACAAAGGATTATTGAAAAAACTTGCTCATGAAGTGAAAAAGAGCCGCAATATGCCACCATGAAGGCATCAGAAAATTCTTGCAACTCACTTTCCCAGCACCGTACGTAAATGTAACATCTATTGGAAACATGAATCCTACATTTCTTTAAATTTATGATTAATTGATTCATGACACTTGAAAAGGTTTTAAAAGAAAAGACCACCTAGAAATACTTCCATTGAACCATCCCTACCTCTTATTTAACCAAATTCGTTCTAACGAACTCTTGTGCAGAACCCCCTAGGCATTCAAGGCTACGCACACAGAAAAGCGAGAGTGTATAGAGAAGGAACTTGCAATGACCTTGCTTTCAACCGAATTATTCTCAACAAGGCGTACCGCAAGGAACAATAGTACGCTTTTGGGCAATTTTGACGGGCTATACATCAAAAGAAAAGACTGTAGCTGAAAGGAAATTGAAACGTGAGCATAACTGACGCAAAATGATTACCCTTTGATGTCTAAAGGAAAACACTGCGCCATATTCGTCGCGGACGCTGCGGTCTCTTGTTGAGTTGTACTGTTACGCTGATCCGACAATGGAGCGGTTCTGCAGCAAAGGATGGTTTCGAAGACCGCTTTCCCTATCCATTACTCGAAAGAGGATGAAAGTGAATAAGATCTACTTTCACGAATGCACTTGTCCTGGGATTGATGGTGGCTGCTTCGGCGCTCCGTGATCAACTAGGAATGACTCCGCCTCCGGCCGGTTACATGTTTGCACAGAGCTGGGTTACTGACAAAAAAAGGCATTCCTGGGACTTCTGAATACTCGACAGAACACTTAGATGTAGAAAGCGGGACAATTAAGTCAGATGCATTCATCTACACGCATTTGCTCGGTCTTTCTTTCTCATTGCAGCGAAACTTAAAAGTAATTTTAATTCAACCTACATACATTGAGTGAACCAGCATCCAAGGGCGCCTCTAAAACACAACGAAGTAGTTTAAAAAAGTGGTCAATACTCTTCGCACAGTCATTTGACCCGTATATCATTATAACTAATTTCATATATCCTTATTTATTAAGAAAAAGCCAAGTTTAAGTACAAGCAAAAAGTTATGTTTATACATTCTTCCATTACAAAAATAAGGATCCAAGTACAACGACAAGGAGTAAAGTATGTACAAATCTTACAAATATAATTATGCTTCCCAAATATGCAAAGAGTGTGGAATGATACAGTGGAGTTGAAAAGTGGATGAGATTAGAAAATATTTTTAGAAAATAGCACATATAAAAATCAAGATTCTTGCTACTAATAAAACAGATAAAACTCTTCAACTGTAAAAAACAGTAGTAAAGACAAACCACATTTATTACTTTCTAAAACACAACTTACTTTGATGTATTACAAACGCCACGCTTTGAGTACAATTTCAACGAAAAACATTGACAAGAAGATGGTAAGCAATAAAACAGTAAGAAAGGCAGTCATTGCTTCAATAAGGAGTGTTTTATGCGTCTGAGCAAAACGGTAACATTCTTCTTTTTACTTCCGCCACAAATGCAGTTCCTAAACGGCTTCCGATAATAATGGTTACAAGCGGAACGAAAGACCGTTAACACCATAGTAAGTATTTGAAGGAAATGACACGAGAACTCTCATGTTCAAATATCGCCTTTCGGATAATCAATTTTTAATTTCTTAATATTTTTGGGTGTCTCAATTGTAATTCATAAAATTTATTTGATAATTTTTTGTACTTCAGAATGTGCATATTACGAAGAAATACGAGGTACTTTATATTAGGGTGTGAGGATAAAAGCTCGATATTAAGAAAATATGGTTAAACGACGATACCACATAAAACTCCGCGAAGGAGGTTGTATACTTTAGGATAAATTTTGAAAAGTTTACCCCAAGTTTTCGAAATAAATTGCTTGTCGATATATTTTCTAGTATTTTTCTTATATACTAATTTATACGTATATATTTTAAAGAGAAAGTACAGCAATCTCCGATAACTTTTACGTGGGTAATTTGATAAATATTATGTTTTAGAACAGTGAAGTTCATTTAGTTCGTGAGGAGCAGCGTAATACGAGAATGATTTCACCAACAAAGTCAATTAAGAGAAATATCGCCCTATTGCTTTTGAGAATGGTTAAACAGCAAAACTATATCTCCTCTGCGTAGTGAGTTTATGTACGAAGAGGAACTAAAGACTAGAAATATTTATCACAGTTTGGTTATTGTAATGCTTAGCAATTAGGATATACTTGTATTTGCAAAGTTAAATTCAAATAACGAATAATAGAGGTCATCATTCCTTCTATTTGTAATATAATACCTCTCCAAAAAAGTTGTGGATAACTTTAAAACCAACGATAAAAAAAGTTGTAATTATTTTGTGTGTATTTATGCGAAAACCTAACAACTGTATTTTGCACCACGTACATAAACAACAAAGCAAAAATGGTAAGACGTAAAAATGTTCATTCTTCATCAGAAAGAAATCTTAACTTGTGAGCATTTCGAATAATTTCCTATAGAAAGAAGTACATACGATATCACCAATCAAAATAGACCCAAAACTCACAAAAAGAGCCACTAAATTCCTCGTGACAGGTGCCATAGAGTCTAACTCCACCTGTTGCAGTGAGGAAAGCTTACATACTCCAAAACGGAAGATACCCACTTCCACTTTCCATTGTGTCTTCGTGTTCCTTTTGGACCCAGCCCACTCACAGCCTCCTGATGCGGAGAAGAACAACGCCTCCGGCAAAGAAAGGTCTTCAGCTATTTTTTTTCTTGCACCTTCCGCTGTTTCAAGTCTTCCGCAACGGATCGACAAAAGCTATTTCAGAGCATTCGTTTCACAATTGCCTTACTGACGTTTTTCTCAATAAAACAGTGCTTACCAACTTTACATTTCAACCTGATGTAAAATCAATGTTCTGCTTCATTTGAGATTTGTATTAAAAAATATTCCCTATCGTAAGCAGGTCATACAAAAATCAGAAGCAGCCAGTACAGTATATATATACAGGAGAAGAAATGAAGATGGAAATTCACATTCATCTAACACTTTTCGTCTATTTCCGTACTGACCGTCTTAAATTTTGAACATTTGAAAAATTATTACAGTATAAGTTCATTAGCTCACTTCCCGTGACTTTCGTTTTTTTCAATAGTGTGATTTCCTTGGAGATATTTGCATCACTTTTGACATTGAGACAACTCTCAACTAACGTACAGAAAGTCAACTAAAAAGAATTTTGAAATCCCACTACTGTGCATAATATATAAATAAATTTAATGTCAAAAAAAAATAGTTGCAACTGCGAAATACCATGCGGAGGAAAACTAATGTACTCTCCGGAAGCAAGCAAGGGACCAACCCGTCAATTCCGATCAAGGGCTCAAAGACAGAGCGGAATTTATCATTTCTGTACCCCTACTTAAAATCGTTCACGACATGTTATAATATAAACAGACCAACAATTTCATATTTAACGGAATACCGAAAAGTTTTTTAACAAAATCAAAATTATCCGGAAAATACTTTTTATATAACGTAACAATTAAAAAACTCTAAATTAATGAGACTGCCACCCCTAGGCTAGAATCTGGAGAACCCATTTTATAAAACCCGCCTCTACTCGAAGGAAAACCGGAGAAAAACTCGGGCCAGGATGGGAACAGAAAATAAAACCTCGACATTGCAGAGAACCCATATTCCGTTTTAATTTATCTTTCAGTGTTGTGACTGATGAACTCTTCACCTTACAAAATGATTTTAATGGAATCTGAAGACCACCGAGAAGAGTCCTCCGTTCTACTCCGCAGCCATTAATTTGATCGTCTGAATCGCCGGAGGCCAAGAGAGCAAGAGGTCTGTTTACAAGGTGGTCCTCCGTCTGCTACGCGTACGCTCTGCCACATCGGGGGCCTCAGTAGAATTTAGTTCATTTGCTAAATTCATTAGCTAGATCTACCACTGAAAAGAAAAATGTGTGGCCTAAAATAAGAATAATCCCTACCATTAACCTTTTCATGACACAAATAAATGAAATGAAAATTTATTGTTTTGTAGTATTTTTAATTATTAGTATTTAGATCAGGATAAAAAAAACATTTATATTGTAAATATAAATATAAACTTTATTGTCCAAAAAGCAGTTGCAAACTGCGTATGGCCACGCGGGGGGCAATAAACTAAGTTACTCTCCGGAAACAAGCAAGAGACCATCCCATCAATTCCGATTAAGGGTCCAGGGACAGTGGTGAATTTATTATTTATAAAAACAATTATTAATAAATACGTACTGTTATCCATTTATTATTCCAAAATAAACTGTAGATATTGGTGCAGTAAAAAACTGAGATTAATAAAACAAAGGTATTAATGACATTCCCGTCCAAGGAAAATCCGCTTCTACCCGGAGGAAAACCGGAGAAAGACCCGGGCCAGGATGGGGCTACAGAGATAATGTGCACAACCGTGCCAAGTGTTCAAAATAAACTATTAAAAACAAAAAGGAGCAAAAAAACAACATGCATGAAAAAAGGAATTTAACCAGTATCTAGAGTACTGTTTTTACGCAACAATTCTCAAACACTTTCTCGATAGCAGTTATTTACATAATGTTATGACTATTCGAAGTGGTTTAAGTAAGTAATAATGGAATCGCCGTCCACCGGCTCCCATTCCCTACAACGGCGCAGACTCCGCCGATGTACGGTCTGTGACGTCACTCCACGAGTGGCTTTGGTTTCGACCTTGGGAGCGTCATTAGACAGCCCTTGGCCCTGCTGTCACACGCACAGCGGAACTGTCGCTCCCAACTGATGAGAGTGTCTTCACGACTTCTGTACTTTAATTCAAGGAAGAAATGCACTCAAGACAAAATACATTTGTCGGAATCCTCTCTCAATGGATCCCCAAGCATTCATGAAATTAATACCTGGATGACCGAGCTCATTCATTCGGATCGTAATAAAGTATATTTAAAACATAATGGAGAAACGGTTTTTAACTTTTATGTTCTGTTTTTTTACATTTATATTCATACAACGTATATATGTGAAGAATTGGACTACTAAATTATTGCAAAGCTAGAATTGAACAATGAATCTTGCGGAATGGTATCCGAAATATGCATACTTTCTAATATTAAAAATAAGTAATTAAAGAATTCTAAATGAAAATTAAATCGCTTTTTTATCCCAAAATATCTTTCCTGTTAATGTACTCAAATTTGTTAATTCATTACAACAGTTCTCGAGAAATAAAAAGAAAACGCATACATTTTTCCTCATTTAATGTAACAGGATTTTTATAATCTAAAATCCAATAAAATTAACATATTACAAAATACGATTGATACAAATGACTAATAGAAAAATAAAATTCTATAAGAACCAAAACAAGTAATTAACGAGGAACAAAAATCATTGCCATGCCTAACTACCTCGTCACAAAATCCTTATTATTTGTATCTAATGAAGAGATAAAATAATCTTTATATTTTCCGTCTAGATACACATTTCTAAATTTGAAGAATTTTGTTCGTACATACAATACATTAGCGGAGCAATGAGGGAGATAATCTCTCCCAGTTGGCTTTACATCGCGTGATGGCAGACGGGGCGTGGTTCGAAGCCCGCGGGCGTTGGTTTCAACTGGCAGTGAAGCAGAGGAATGAGGATATAACGGGACCCGTCACAACCACATACAACACACATCACGCACTCATGCCACCTACAACACATTGCGCGTTTCGACGAAACAAATGCATCAGGAAAATGGTAGGGTACATTGATATTTGCACTCGGGACTGAAACTGTTACTGTTGTTTATGAAATAATGCAATCACACGTTTAAAGGAAGGAGTTGCTGGGAAGGATAAAAATTGAACAGCGATTGCCCAAGGATTTTCCCTTACGAGAATTCGAACTGAGAACAAAAAAAAAAGAGACGGTTTGCTATTGCAGTCATTTCACAACAGATATTAAAAATTTCTAACATTCTAAAAATATTATACCATAACAAGCAATTAATCTGCACACGGATGGTTATTACTTAGGAAATGAAAAGAATTTAAGTAAAAACTTCAATGAAATAGTTACTGTTTCAATTTCCTAGTTAATGATATTATTTTCAGAAAATTGATCAGGTAATATCAAAGACACGTACATGAATTCGGACATTTGCCATCACGGATATGAAGGTTAGATTCCAGAAAGACGTCATTTGAAATGAATTCTTTCCCATCGCAATTTTCTGAAGGCGAAATAAAGTACATAAAACGTCCCTAAATTCACACAGTCAGCGACTCGGTGGTCGTGAAGTTTCTGCATCTATCGGGAGAACATCAAATACTTTTTGCCAATTTATGAATTATCAACATCCACCAACGTCTTGTTTGTCATGGTCATAGCCTACTACTATTTCCTATTACATAGGTTATATGTTATATAGGTATTCTGGGATCATTTCGTACCTTTATATGTATTGATGAAATGAATTAAAGAAAATATGCGCT
This sequence comes from Laupala kohalensis, assembly GCA_002313205.1. Classification (NCBI taxonomy): domain Eukaryota; kingdom Metazoa; phylum Arthropoda; class Insecta; order Orthoptera; family Trigonidiidae; genus Laupala; species Laupala kohalensis. The sequence goes on along the minus strand of NNCF01129955.1, from coordinate 336,457 downwards.
GCTCTTATTGCCATTACGTCCATCATTGATATAAATAAATAAATAAATTTAGAATAAAAAAGCAGTACAAACTGCGGAAGACCACGTGGAGGAAAATAAACTAATTTACTCTCGGGAAGCAAGCAAGGGACCATCCCATCAATTCCGATCAAGGGCCCTAAGGCAGACATATTAGCAAACATATTTGGCATGATTGAGTTACATGCTTGTTATGTGTGGATGGCATGTTTTGTGATATTTGTGAATATAATGGTTTGCCAAAAACAGCAAATTCGCAACACAACGCCCCCAGCATTAGGTGTCCCCATACACCCTACATTCGGTTAGACGTTCACTGAAGCACAAATAAACGTTTTCCACTTATAACGAAATAGAACAAATATTTTCGAGTCCAGATATAAAGCTTCGTGATTATCCTCCCACGCAGTGTTATTCAACAGAGGTTACGCAACGGAGGTCCGTAAACAGGAAATGCTTGAGAGTCGAGTCGAATCGAATCACTTTCTTTCGGGAGCACGAAGGACGTCGGGACCAATGAACGCGTCAATGGAAGGTATCGTTCATCGGCAGAAACTACCTAACATAACGCGATTCATAATGCAATTCTTGTCACATAATTACATAAATAAGGTATGTGACACTGCAAGTAACACAAATTCGACTTTCAAAAACTTGACCAATTATTAGGAAAAAATAAAACAGGTTTCTTAGGAATTATCATAAAAGGTGTGATATCGCAAAAGTCATTCCAATTTCAATTCGTCTCAATTTTGGAGATAACATTTCTTAACTAGTTTCAACATTTCACACTTATTATTTCGTTTAATAATTGAAATTGATTTGAAGTTTAAATAACCCTGAGGAGTCCTATTGACTTTCTCGTAAAATCAGAAAAGCACAAAACAAAGTACAACAGTAAGAAACGAACTTACTGATTCATCACAAACAAATTCATAATAGTGAGGAAAGAAAATTAAAGGAATTTAAAAATATTTAATGTAGTATTTCTTCAATTTTCTTTATTTTTCATAATTCATATTGAGCGAGAGAAAATATTTCAATTGCAATATTTCTATTCAAAATACTTCAACTATTTTAATTGCATACCCTCCATTCATGCCTAATGAGAAAGTCAAAATTGAAGCATGAATCACTCAAGTAAGATGAGTAGTTCTTCTCCTAACTGGAAGTCCTCCACGCTCACTGATTTATTGTCATCAACAAGTGGAAAAGACCAGGACTTTTTTTATCAAGCAGTGCTATTCTTTTAAACCTGTTTTCTCCGCGTAAATCGGTGTAGAAAAGACCGTACGCCATTATAAATTTTTACCCATCACTCTCGAATGGCGCGTATTTCGTGAAAGTCCTGTGCCTTTACGGTGACACGAAAAGAAGAAGGAAACGGGCAAGGACGTCTATAGTGACAAGAAAAATTTATTGTTAATGAAGTATTGTTAATGAATATCCGACCCGTTTATCTATACTAAGACACAATAAGAATACGTATTCTCAAGCCGACATTTTTATCTAAACTCGGCTTATGCTTGTGGTAAGCTCGATGAAAACTAATCGCCAACACCATTACTTCGGATTTTGTTTTCAGAAGACAGAAGCAGTTTTCTGTACGAAATACTGATACGTTTTCATGGAACTTACATCATGCATAAGCCGAGTTTGGACCAAACCGGCGGTATGAGTATACTCACACTCGAAACCATGTTTCTTTGCTTAGAGAATTTTAACTTAAGAAAAGTAAACGTGACCGGAAACGCACTGTGTTACCATTAGTTTATTGTATATCAGTCACAGTAAATTACTTTATTGTCCTCAACATGGTCATCAGCAGTTTGTAACAGCTCTCTTGACAATCAACTATTAATTTATTTCTTTATTTATTGTCAGCCTAACCGGTTTGATATTGGTATAGCGCTCGTGCAAAGTGTAGCCAACGCTTTTTCTTCGCCATCGTCCATAAGAGAAATGATTTTTGTAACTCGCGTTATGTTGGCAGGGCATTCGAATTTTTGAAAACTTAAAACTACCATCAATATCGGCCATCAATTCAATACACTTGCGGTGCTATTCTGTTCTTTCTGCGTCGAGCGTGTGGAACGAATGTTTGTAGTGTTATTAATTGTGTCATAGTTTGTAGTGTTATTAATTTGAATTTTTTTACAGTTAATAGTCGCTTTTGTGACTCTTCTTAAGGATTATTACAAGTGACGTGAAAATTATGATTAATATTGATGAGTTACACGAGCAGATAAAAACAATTGAAATTGGCTACTAATCAGTAGATGTGTAACCTCACTTGCATGACTGTTGACTATGAAGCTTAACTGATGTATCCGCCAGAGTTCAGATTTGTTACGTAAAGCGGACATTCCCCTGAAAATATAATCTAAGTGAACGAATCGTATAAGAAAAATTACATATAAACTGTAAATAACATTATTTTCGAGTACATAACCAGAGTGAAATGAAAACCAAAGAATAATGAGGTTTTAACTATGCGTTCTTTTAGTGTTAACAAATGAATAATGTATTATTGTTTTATCTGGATTTAAAAGGAATTCGTAACTACTTGCATACAATACTGAAAACTGTTCATTTCTGTATATTTTCTTCGTGGTATTTAATTTTTTTAATATATTGTTATATTTGTAAATCGGAAGTGTAGCTATTGAAGCTTATCTACATGGAGCGATAGGAGTTGGGTGGTAGGTATTGTTAGTAGATGGGCCGGTTAGCTGGGTTTACCAACAACTTGGCCCAGGTGGAGGGGTTAGTAGAAGCGGTTAGAAGAAATAGTTGGAGTTATTGATACTAGGAGGAGCTGGATAGAGGAAGGAAGGTTTGCTTTTCAGTAGTCACAGCTATATAAACTGGGTCATTAAAAGCTACAAATGTTCTGGTCCCATCGGGAATCGAACCCGGGATTCTTGATGATGAGCGACAACACTACAATCTGCGCCACCGATGGGGCATTTAATTTTTTAAATACACAAAAAGAAAAAATTTAATATCACGAAATTAGAGAAATATAGAAACTAATATGATTTTAGGATATTGTATAAGAATCCCGGACAACGCAGGGCAAAACGAGTTAGTAAACAATAAATTAAAAAATAACGATAAATACCTGTGATCATAGCTGCAAAATCCTACGCGACGAGGATGACTCGAACCCTGAACCTTCTGGCAGCAGGTATGATGTCCAATGCACATCCCGCCTCGACTCTCAAAGCCCGTATTCGCAACATCAACATTGCCCGTTCCGGTTAACCTGCATCACATCACCGTTCACCGATAAGTGCCCACAGGCGGCTCACTATACTGGGCATAACAAGAGGTTCCCGGTTCGAGACCTGGTCGTAGACGGTGTTACCTTTTCCGCACGAATAGGTACACGGAAGTTAGAATTAGTAGTTTGTCTGTCTGTCATTGTATACAGCTGTTTTATGGATTCCATGTAATATAAATGTCTTCGTTCATCAGTTCAGTATTCTGCGCTATTTATTGATGTTGCTATAAAGAGCAGGAGGAATAATGTGCGTTCAGTGGAACACTTTATATTGAAGCTAGGTGACAAAACTTTTGCAAGACACGAATTTATGAATCGAAAACTTTCGAAACTCTTCACACAAATTCAACTGGACAAGTCACTACCAGTAACTTAACAAAATGAATATATCCGTGGATGCTAATTTTCTCATGTAATTTTAACTGTTTCAAAAAGCAAACACTATTCTGTACAGAAATGAAAAGGGTTTAACATAGATATTCTTTTTTTTACAAACAAAAGTGAATAATTATTATTTGTGTGCGAAATTACATACTACGAAAGATCACAATGGGAGTAGGGTACGAATAAATCTCATGGTACCTTGCATGGGATGGGGGATGTCAATTTTATAGAAAAATCTTTTTACGTAGTATATGAACAGCTCCCTATCATAATTTTAAAAATATAAGATTTGCTACCTCGAAGAAAAGGAAATTCGAAAATTATTTCGGTAATAAATCATTCGTGCTCCAATGATATATCACCGCCCGCTTCACAAGCGAAACTCATAATAAATCATGTTCCAAGGAGCGTTTTGAATTTGTCTCTTCCTTTTTTCTTCCTTTAATCATTTCCTTTTCCAACAGTATCAAACTGCCCTTCAATTCCTGCGACTTGCGAGAAATTGATGGCTCCGCGTTAATACACGAAGGATATATTTGCGACGAACCCAACGCACAGAAGCAATTACCGAGGAGTCAGATGAAAGTAGGCCGAGGAATAAATATAGTTTTCACCTGCACATCGAAGACTAAGTCAACCGGAGGGCAATGGAATGTATCGGGGGACTTTTTCAACGAAGGGTAAAATAAACTCCAGGCGTTACAGATCATTAACTCGAATGAATTGTAGAAGCTTCAGAGACAACTAACGTCGAAGAATTAACTTTCACGCCTACAACGCCATCTATTTACAAGAGAGTGAGATTTTATAAAATTAAGACCGACGTAAATTACTTGAGCATGGGAGTTTCCATGTCCAGTGGTAATAAACAAATATCATTAAAAATTTTATATCAGCCGAAATTCATGACCATGTGTATCAATAAGTAGCTCATTGCAGCTCATGGACTACAATAGTGGCACAAATTTAAAAAAAAACTATTTTTGGACTAAGTACAGGTCTGAATGTGAAAAAAAAACTCTTTCCACCAACAATACTGGCATATCTCATAACGTTTTTGGGTTGTGCCACTATTACAGCGATATGATATCTCGAGTTTTAGTCACGATAAATACCTCCTCCTTCAGATCGCCAAAGTTTGGATTTTATTGTCATCTTGGATTGGATTCTAAAGGTTTAGAGAATGCTCAAAATGAATAGTAGTAGTGATGTGTAGTGAAGTGTGCATGATTGTTCACAGCAAACCTTTTTTGGTTTAGTTTTTTATAGTTATTAATTACTTTTAATTATATTATTGCAATTACTGTTATGTTATGGCTATAGGAGGAGCGATGATATATGTCTGTACGTTGAGCATGCTTGTTATGAGTGTGTTTCTGTATGTTTGCAAGCGAAAATGTGTTTGTGTATCTATATGATACACATATGGGCCTCATGCGTAGACNGTATAAGAGACAGCATATGGGCCTCATGCGTATATAATTAATTCTTAAATCTAATTTCTTTCTCGTTGTAACTTTGTGTACTAATTTTCAAACAATTTTATACCGTGAGTGTATATATTATAGATATTTGGGAGATGATATATTATAGATTTTATTTAAACTCTTATTATTGTATACTTTTACTATGTCTTCTCTTCTATCTGCCACCGAGAATTGTTCACTAGCAGATTGATAAATTATTATTATTACCTTCATGGCTAAACTTACATACACACGTCAAGGTTTTAAAAAATAAAAAACAAAGAATATACAATAAAAGCAAACTAAAAACATATTAAATAATAATACAGAGCTAACATATTGCATAACCAGAGTCAGCATTTATTTTTTTAATATTAAGTGGAGTAAGGAATTCTTATAATATTAATTTCAACAAAATACTGAATACATAAAACTTATTCTTGAAGTCACTTACCGGAATTTAGGTTCAAGAGGAAGGAATTTTTCGTTCCATAAAGACCCACCTAAACTTTAGCGGCATTGAAACGTAACCTGAATATGAAGAGCACGCAAGCAAATATTGGGTTGTTGAAGAACAAAAGGTAGTGTAGGGACGGAAAGCGCTGACCTTCAGTTCGAAAATCACTGTCATCAAAGCAAGCACACACGAACTGACAGACCCGGAACCATGAGAGGAAAGGGTGAGAAATGAACACAAGACGAATAGGGAAGAGTTTTTAGTTCAAATCAGCGCTGTTCAACGTATCTTAACCCGGGAGCCATTTTCAATACTCTTTCGATCAATCGATCGGGGCGGCACGGGAAAGAGTTCGCTAACTTGTTGTCCAACGAATAAAACTAATGGGTCATCAATAAATTTATATTATTTTAATATGGAAAAATTAAATAGTTTATTTCTTTATTTTTTTTTAATTATTTAGTACTATGATAAAATAATTTCATATTGTAATACACGACGGGGTAATTCCGAACACAATTTTATATTTTCTCTCACCGTACATACACGCCAAATATTATTTCGCATAACACAAAGTTATGTCACCCGAAGCTTGATGAGAAATTTGACGTAAAATGAACTCGAGGACCGTAAAAAGTTTCGGGACATAAAAGAAGTGACACGCGAGTTGGACAGCACAAGTTTAAATTATTTCCAGCAAAAGTTCCAAATATTTCGAGCACAAGTTTTTTTTCGGAGAAACTTTGGTATTTTTTTGTTTTAATATCTTCCTCATTACTTTGGCGCAAAACAAAATATACGATATTTGTTGCTTAAATATTCTAGCATAAAATATTTTTGCACCATTCCATATTTACTCCTTCATGCACTTAGCAAAATGAAGCATACATTTATTGCATAAAAAATGAATTGTTTATATTTACTCTGTGTGACAAGGAGAAAATACAAATTGATCATTTAAAACTGTTCTTACATTCTTCACTAAGAGATTAATGTACAGTACAAGAACGAGTAAGGCAAGAACAAAGAATGGGATGTCTAAAGTGGGATTTCAGAACGCACGTCACACTGCACAAGCCTCCCGTCAGTTGGGAAGAGAGACATTTCGAGGCTACACAAGCAGCTCTTTTTATTTGGTCATCCTACAAATCTAGAAAATTCCTAAACATTTCTATTCATTTACTTGTTGTAGGGCTCCGAAACTCTTGTTTTTTTTCTTTTCTTCGAAAGAAAAATGAAAAAAATAATCATGTAATCCCATGGAATATGCCATGAAAGGGAATACATGTCTGGCTTTATTTTTACAACTTGAGTGTTATTATTATTATTATTAATATTATTATTAGTGTTGTTATTCTTATTAAATATAACTCAAACATTTGTAATATCGCCCACTTGAGAAACACGATAACAACGTGTTGACAGAAGATCAGAGTAATTATGAATGATCCCGAAGTCCTACGTTAATGATTATTTCGTTTTGCTAGGTATCACCTTTATATTAATTATTCTCCGTAATTTTTACTTTAAAATGTAGAGATAAACGTCTTAATAATTAAAGTGAGTCTTGAAAATTATTCCACAGAAATTTCCAAGACGGGGGAGGGGGAATCTAAATTGGGAACTGATACGTCACAATAAGTGAGGTTATGAAAGTTCATGTGTCATTGTTTGATGTCTGAAAGGAGAGAGGGATAAATATCAAAATATTCCGTGACGTAAAGTGCGAAGGATCCTTATTATTTCGTGTGTGAACACAAGTCCAGGCGGTAGACTCCACGTCTCATTTTCATTGAAAATGAATGCCACGGAGAAAGCATTGATAGTGAAAGGGGAATAGAACGACAGTCGTTCCCGTCTTTCTGCTGTTTGTTCGGAGCGCCTGGAGCGATGCCATCGGTAGATTATGGAATCAAACATGACACGAATCACGATCTTGGAGAAAATCTTAATATTACAATACAACAACACGGGATTACAGTTTTTAACATAGAAGTTATAAACGAAGATGTAGAAAATAAACTATAAAATGGTGATTTAATGACAAATTTTTCCTTAAACCTTTTCGAAAAGTAAAAGAAAGTGGATTAGGGAACAACTAACATGTACTAACAGGAGTGGGCAAATGACCTCGTTATTATCTACCACTGTCTGGCGACAGAATATTTCAATACTAAGGAAATCTGAGGTTCTAATGGAAGTGTCCTTGAATTTTATAAAATATACTTCGTATTTATTTGTGCTATATATATATATATATATATATAAAAGGCTTAAATTCTATTAAACAACTACTGTTTAAGTGTATTTTATATTACAACTACTAACAAGTTACATGAACTTTTAGCCGTACAAAAAAATTACAATAGAGCAGATTTCGTCTTCTTTTAATAATACGAACGTTTATTAATAAGAATGAAATCTTTGGACATGGAACAAAGAAAACATTGACAAGATGCATGACGTCAAAAGCTGAACTTTTTTAATTCATGTCAGGTTTAAAATTGTATTTGATAAAAATAAATTTCACAATTTTTTGAGAGATATAATTACATATTGTTGTCCAATCTATTCACTTCCTTGTTTTCGACTCGCTGAATAAGGTGGGGTGGCAACTCCTACTTTGACCACCGAAGTAAATGCAACGTCAATAATTGATGATTTATTTATTTCTCATAGCTTTTGTGGGATATTAATGAATGCCCGTGAGTCGCTTCTAGGCCTCTCAGTTCGTGAGTGAAGACATTTGAAGACGCAACCGCCTTCCCAGAGGATGTTCTAAAAGGGAGAAAGTGAAGTAAGTCAACAAGCGTTGATGCGTTTACTTATCGGCTTCCACCGCAAACCGAGCACAAAAGACGTACAGGTGCGGCTGCTTGGATGAGGCATACACAGTGCAGGCAGAAGTCATCTCTCTCTAACACATACTTTTTATTAATTTTATTGTATTTAATGATTTTATATTAGTTTAGTAGGGATCACTTTTTATCAGTCAAAATGTTTTAGGACCACTTTGATACTTTACCTTTAAAAGCAAATATAAATATTTTCCATATTCTTGCCATATTTTTATACCATAATCTTATATTTTCAATGCAGTACCGATTAAACTTCTTTTAATTTTATATTATTTAAAGTGGTACATCTATATAGGCTGTTAATTTGAAATCGCTTAGATTCTTTCATGAAGCCAAACACAGTCTTGACCACTTACTGGCAATATGTGTCATAAGTTTATTTACACTTCACGTCTATACACGTCATCGAATATTGAAGAATGTACTGGAAAATCTAAATACAAGAAGCTCACCAGCACATTTTGTTCAAAACTTCTTGAAAGAAATACAGTGCAAAATATTTCTTTCGCGATCTAAACACAATATTAAATCCCTAGCGTCCCCAGTGAAGTAAGTGAATTTTACTTTCAATAACTTCAAGAATACGCGTGTAATGTTTGAATTATTCATAACTATAGAGCAGTTCATTTTCTGCCCCAATAATCAAACAAACCTTGAATATACCATTATTTCCATATATCTGATAATCAACTATTATCCACTTATTACAATCATAAAAACAGCACCAAAAAAACAAACATAAAAATATAGAATTACTTTTCCAAAAATCCTCCAGTTTCAATGCTACCCACATTTCTGCAACTCAAACACGAATGTTAGAAGGATATAATTATTTCCAATGCAGAACCTTCGTCAATTCCACCTCCTCCACTTTCTTTCCGCGGTCGCGCGCGTTCAAGGTCACGGAGCGAGTGTCCTTGTGCCCCGCCCACCCCTCGAAGACCAACCCCCTCCCTCGCCAATAACACCACCCTGCCCACCCGCCCTCGCTCGCTCGCTCGCTTTTCTGCGTTTCCTCTCCTTCATTACCCAAGAAGGTCACGTAGTGCTTGACATAGTCTGTTACGACGGCCCCTCGGTGAAGCGGAATTCCTCTCAAGACGAAATGATTGGTTTCAATTTTCCTTCGCTCTTCACTCGAGGGGACTCGGATGATGAGATTTGGCACATAGATGCGAATAATGGCTGATCTAGACCGTAATCAAGGTGGGGGGTTAACCGGGAACCATTTTGTTTAAAAATTATGGTTTTACAACACAAATTTTATAAATATTATCTTAATAAAATGCATTAAGTAAATAATTGACAATTAACAATCTGTTATTATTAATAACAATAACAATTATTTATAAAAGTTATTAATAGGTTATTATTAGTTTTTTAAATACGGTATTATTATTTTATTAATCTGATATTATTAATAACAATAACAATTATCAACCTAGTAACACTTTTACAAAGTATGCCATTTATCAAATTCATTTTTATCGGGTAAGAGTTCAGGTCCAATGGAGGCGGGGATATTGCCCCCTTATTCCCCCCGACCCTCATAGAACCGCCTCATAGTACTTTTAATGGTCTTTGTTACAAAAAAAAATAGAACTGATTACTGATTCATAGTAATATTTTGTATAAATGGGGACGGGTTTAGTTTATCACATATATAATACAGTAATACCAATTTCAGATTAAATTATAATTATTTACCTTATTATTGTAATGGGTAAGTCTTGTACAAAATCATGTTGTAAGTTGTTTAGTATGGACATGTACTATAATAATTAAAGTATTTCAAAGTTTTAAAGTATACTCCAGATTTTCAGTACTGATGAAGAGTCTACAGCCTTTTTATCGAATATGAAAGTAATGATAAATTTACGACCATTATCTTTATTTTTTAATTACGACTGATTTTGAAAGTGAATGACTGAGTGCCATTATTTCTTCTTCATTTTACCCGTTTGAGTGCTACAGTCCACGGTACATTCAACCCGCTTTACAGATCAAATCCTACCACCGTCTTAAGGGAAAAGGAGTTGGATTAAACGATTTTGTAATATTGCATAGCTATCCTAAATGTGGTATCCTGTCGCATTTAATGATGATTGGATGACAGGATGTGGTCCAAAACTCTAGTACAGTGTTGACGGATGAAATGTAGCATAGCGTAACTTAGAAAAAAAAATGATCTGGAAGGGTACAGTAAGGATTTGTTATTTCACTACACATTGTTGTAAGATAAACATTATTACCAGATTACAATTCCACACAACTAGAAGAAAATCGAAAACCTAATGAAAATGAGTACTTTAATAGGCACGTTCAGTCACATTAAATACAATTTATTACCGAAATTCAATATCATCCATAACTTTGTTAGACTCGAGGAAAGGGTTCTTGTCATACTTGTCTTCTTTCTAGATTCCCTTCTACGTGTAAATATTTACGAATGCATTGGAGACAGTGCAATATTTTTTGCTTTATTTTGACTGTATTGATATTCGTGTCAAAGTGGAAAGACAAAATTCAACATGAGAAATAAAACTTCATGCTAATTTCAACGATCTCAATAACAAACTCCTAAGGAGACTACTACCATATCGACATCTGTATTGTGATAATGGTTTTCCAAACAAATATTTTGCAGCATCTAAGTCCACTAAGCAGGTTGTGTCTTTGAAGGACAATTCTCTACATAAAGTTACTATTCGTTTACAATACTTTCGCTCTGAGAAAGTAATAACGTTTCTCCAATCAACTTACAGATTATTTCTGTCAAAATCTCGAATTGGAGATTAGCGTCATCAAATCGCTTTCACTACACAACGCATTGAAGAGAGCTGAAATATACACTTGTCATCATTAATTGGAAACACATAAACTTTCTGATGGAGAATCTTTATTACATCCAATGGGAATAAACGAAGAAAATAGTTTCCTCAAAAGTAATATTGTTGACAGATGGAACAAAATATCTTTGAAACTGCATTCTTCTAATATTAACGCAGCCGTAAAAATTTTCATTGAGCAATGTATGACAAATAGATAATAAAAATTTATCTATGGACAACCTGTTTATAGACATTTCCAATCAATACACCGGTGGCTCAGGAGTTTGCGTTCTTGCTCATCACCAAGTCCTCCCGGGTTCAATTGCCGGTGGAGCAAAAAAAAATAAAATAAAATTGTAGCTTCTCTCATTAATGTCCCAGTTCATATAGCTGTGACTACTGAAAAGATAACCCTCCTTCTTCTGCCACATCCTACTGTTCCTAGTATCTCTAATTATTCCTGCTAACACCTCCATGTGGGCCAAGTTGTTGGTAAACCCAGCTAACCGGCTCTTCTACTAACAATAGCCCTACCACCCACCTCCTACCTCCTATCGCTCCATGTAGATAAGCTTCAATAGCACACTACATTTCCCATTTACACACAAACATTTCACTCAGCTGACTTTAAAGCTTTAAATAATAATCCAATAAAGATGAATAAACGATCAACGACTTATTTCTGGAATTATTTTAAGTAGGTTTGTTTATACTACTGGTAATAACAATAATTGGATCAAATAATTATTGAATTAAAGACAATTTTGGATCAAATAATTATTCATTTTTTCTCGTACGTCTCTGCGACTCACTTTAAAGACAATTCAAAGAATACTTCATACGCTTCTAAAATTAACGTTCATTTTGTAACTGAAATAAATAAAATCAAAGACTTTTGACGGGCGAACAGCATATATTTTTTGTGATTAAAACCTCACACTATTTCGACTTTATGTTGAACTTGTACCACCTGACGACGACTAATCCTAAAGTCAAAACGTTGTGAGCTTTTAATCACAAAAAAATCCGCCAAAGGTCGAATTTAATACTTCATATGGTATATATATATATATATTTAACACTTCAAATGGTATCGTTTGTCACTTCGCATAACGGCGGCTTAGTATGGAGACAGACATGCACTTCTCGGCGTATTTCCTTGAGTACGGACAGAGTGAATGGATGTCTATTGGATTCAATGTACAAGATACGAAAGAAACTTTTTTTACATCTATAAGGTATTATTTTCTTGTCCAAATAACTTATAACATTTCCCGTGAACGGGGTATTAAAAAACTTAGCATTACACATGACATGAACAAACCAGACGCTGAACGAATGTTTCAGAGGAAAAGTTCCTCTGTAAAATCCAATTTTAATGGCCACTCGAATAAAACCCGTTCTCGTCATCTCGCTTTGAAATGATTTATTACAGACTTCTTTTAGTATTCTCTACGAGTATGTTTCATTCATTTGCAGGGACAGCGAGACGAATGATAAATGGGAATTCATTTCTCCACGACGTTAAAAAAAACTGGGCCAGTGGTTGCACTTTCAACCCATAAAGCCAACGCCGTGTGAAATCAAGACCGATCCACCATTTTGTCTTTGCAGCAGTGGAATATATTTCTTTCCCCTGGACATGTACTCCTAGTCAGAGTGCATTGGAGCAACCTAATAATTAGAGTAATACTATCTCCTTTCATTAAGATTATTTCCATAATGATGAAATAAACGAGGATCGTTAGGTCTACCACAGCAGTATTTAGTAATGAATTTATTATTCCCCTTCGAGTCAGCACGGCTCATTGGATTAAAAAAAAGTGGGTAGGGCGTTGAGTTGCTGACTGGATGACAGAGATTCGATTTCCGATGAGGTGGGGCTTTTCATCACACTGACTCCCAGGTACATTCAGTCTACTGTAAAATAAGTACCGGATCTATCCTTGGGTCAAACCGGTCGGAGCGAGATGTTGACCACATTCCCTCCTCCATTTTATTACTTCTCCATACCGATATTGCTCTCTCTTTATAACGATGTTATTTCAATCATTCAGCAAACAAGTATGACGAATTTCTTGCACTAGTATAAATAGAGTAGAAAATAGTACGGAGTAATAGGGGAAAATATATAGGTACAACATAAAATACTCAAACGTTTTTTTTTAACTTAAAATAAGTAAATAATTGTTCATTTTGTGTAATACACATTTGTTGTGTGAGTTTATTGTATTATATTATTTTTAAACCTATTACATCAAATTCTAGTTTCTCTCTATTTAACGATCACTTTCTATAACGATGAAAATGCCCAGTTCCTTGGATATCATTATAGAGAGAGGATTGTAGTTAATATTTGAAATTTAATGATCATGAAGTGAATTCCCAGACTGTCATAAAATTGTACAATGATCCTCCAACAATGATATACTTCAACATGAATTGTCGAGTTAGGTTTTTGAAATTTAACTCTATCTGCCACACGTATCAATATCATAAGTTAGTTGTTCGGGAAAAAATCTCGTCGATGAACCGTGTAATGAGAAAGTCATAGAAATGGTCAAGTTGACAATCTTTCGCCTTTACCAATGTTTTCTTTTCGATAATACGTATTCCTGAACACCATATACCAGACTTATGGTATATTTCTATGAAGACGACTAACCATATTGAACCATATTGAATTTCGTCGTGGCGTTTCGTATAGAGGATACGCCAACTCCACCACAAGGACTTCCGAGATCGATAGAGCACTCCTCTCAACCACATCGACAATACCTGTTCATCGACTAGACCTTGCAGATCGAGGCAATCAGCTACACGGAACAATTATAGTGATTATACGCCCAAGATAAAGAATCGAGAGCAAAACGTTCACGGGCTTCACACAACGAAAACATCTGCTAAGAAAAGGATGTAAAAGTCAGTATTTTCTATTAATCATTTGAGAGAGTCATCCAAAAAACTAAAATATCGGTGGCTATATTTAAAAACTAAGTGATTATGGCTTTGTTTACGTCACGCCTTTTGTCGAGGGTTACTATTGTAAACAATAGAATGGTTAACATTTTGTTACACGATGAAATAATTAAAATAGTTCTACACATAAATATTATTAAAATATACGACAGTCCGCAAATATATTGCAAAAAACATTACTTTACATTTCTATGAAACGGGAGTCACAAATAAACTTCATAAATAAATAAAAATTAGGATTTTAATGGTGATTTCTCGTTTTATACTTTGTGCCATTTTCATAGACATGGGCAATGAGGGGTGATGCCATTGTATTTCTATTTTTTTTTCATTATGGCTCCATTTTTAATATTGCATAATGTTGCTGACGGTATTTTGTAATATAAATATGATAAGGTGATGAAATAACATTCACAAATACCAGATGGCCAATGCTTTTAGAAGTACTTAAAGATACTCTAAGCACCATCTTCTGAGAATTAGTAGTTACTCGAAACAAAGTGTACTTTAATGCTTTCCGGACACAGCACGAACAATGAAAAAGTAATGATCACACGCCTACACCTAAACACATTAGCGCAGCGCCTCATGTTTACACTGAGTGCGCCAGAGTTTACAAACACCGCTTGAGAGTCTCAACAAACACGCAATAACGCCAGAATGAATAGTCTATTTACTTTGTGAAGACAAAGCGATCTGAAGGGGATGGAAACGAGATCTTTCTTTGTTGTGTCTCATTTTGAATCCGTTGATGGAGAACAAAAGAATCTTAAAGAGATTTTTTCGAATGGGCGGTCGTGCGGACGTAAAAGCAACACCACAAAATATTATGCATTTCAATGGATATATGTACTTCATATAACCAAGATTTTTTTTTGGGGGGAGGGGGTTCAGATCTTTAGGATAACTGGGAGCATGGATACTTTGGTGTAAAATTATTCAATTTTAAGGCAAAATACGATTCAGTAAGAGCAGTGGTGGATCTCGACCGTTGTCAAGGATTAGGGGGTAGGACTAACCAGAGAGGGATCAGAGGAGCCTTTCTGTTTGAAAATCATGGTTTTACAACAAAAACTTTATAAATATTATCTTTTAAATAAAATACATCAACTCATCAAATATATAATCAACAAATAACAATATTAAATAGTAACCAAATTTATAATTTATTAACTGTTTAAAGTAGAAAAGTATGCCTTTATCTGTTGAGAGTTCTGGTCCAATGAGGCCCCCCCCCCCATAGATTCACCACTGAGTAAGAGTATATTTTTACTATCCAATGCTAATAAAAAGTTTATATATTTTTTACATAACTAACGTAAGTACGTGACCCACTTAAGAAGTTTATTTTTGTACAAACTACAAGAATAGGTTATTTTTTCCTCATCCCTGGATACACGTCAACTTTTCCTGGATTCGGAACTGTGGATTTTCTTATAACTCACTAAGTATTCTCATAACGTTCCACTTCATATAGCTGTATTTTAAAAAAATTAAATCAAATTAACCAATCCAGAGACGCCTCTAATGAGTAAATACAGAATTAAAACTTAAAGGAGAATTTAAATCTACGTGAATGCCAAGGGTCGAATTTGGCGATGGAACAAGAAAGACAACAACCCGTACTTGATAACGTTCATCGCAGCTTTCAACTACTTTTGCTTTTACGATCCGATCACGTACATTATACTAGTTTTTCCTCTCGTCATTTATCAATATTAACCATATTTTACATTTTAGTTGTAATAACCTAGAAGAAGAGTCCTTTGCAATTTCAAATAATATCATCGTTTACTTTGTCCGGCTTCCATTCTACAGACATTCCAAATACAGTGGAGCCTCTTTAACTCGAACTTCAAGGGAAGGGTTATAAGTTTCGAGTTAACGAGTTTTCGAGTTGTGAGGACTTCGATATAAGGAGTTTTTAACATTATCAATTTCGACTTATTGACGCATATGTTATTCAAGTTATAGAGTCGTGAAAAAATAAAAGTTCGACTTACAGAGATTTATTTTACTACATTTGTTTTGTAAATAATTTCATGTATAGAGATTATTGTATGGTAAAGGAACAACTTGAAAATAAGCATGTATTAAAAGAAATCTGTAATTTTCTTTTGAGTCAAGGAATGAATAGAATTGACAATTCAATTGTATTTTCGATTGCAAACGAGGCACTAAATATATTGTCCTCGATATCACTACATCTTTCAATGAAAGTACGAATTCATTTTTTGGAATTGGTTATTGACGACAACGCAAGTTAAAGATTTGGAGTTAAAGAGTCTTGCGAAAAGAATTTCGATGCTCAGAAGCCGCAAAGTTTACGTGTTGCTTTTTCGAGTTATAGAGTCCGCTAGATTTGTAGTTCGAGTTAGAGAGCGTGATATGTATGGATAATACATCACAGGGAAATCATATGCAGTTGAGTTATAGCTTCTAAATAATTCTAGTTGTAAGGTTTTTTGTATTTCAACGGAAAGGAATGGCTAATTTAGAGATGCTTTCGAGTTAACGAGTTTCGAGTTAAAGAGGTTCCACTGTAATTCACTTTTATTAGTTTAGATTGGAGATATTTGAAGACGGTTATCTTCCACTGCTGACAATTTTTATTACCGACTAAGGCACTGAAAGAGGGCGACTAAGTCCAAAGGAAGAAAGTGAAATGCAAATACATCTTAGGTGAATTTTGAGTAGCCGCGGAGATGCGCGATCACAAAACAATTATCATTTCTGAAAAAAAGGCGAAGAAAAAGTGAAGAAGGGAAGGTCACAGGATTATTTATGAGGCAGTATTTGTAATATTTTTTCATGATATTGTTCTCATTGTTAATTTTCTCCCCATAGTTGCTTAATTGCTTCCATCTCCTGAACCCATTCACTATATATATATATTAAATGAAACAGTTCAATCGTTTATGTACCACAATCAATGTAGGCGGTTTGATTATCACACGTATCTGGAGACACGTATTTCCGCTTTTATAGGAAAGTGTATTTCTTAATCAAAGTATATTCAGCATGCTGGTAATTTAGTTACTATAATGGTGGAAATACATAAGAATGGAAGAACAAAATTTTTATTTTCTGGTACCGTCATCAGCTAAAACATACGTTTAGAGATCCTGAAACACTACGTTTTCATAGACGAACCTTAGGTTTGTCATTTCGTTTTACAAAAGGGCACAAAACATACGCGATTGGAAGAAGCATACATCCATCACGTCATAAAGAACTAGTTTTTATTAGTTGAAGATTAGAGTTTACAAGACAATTAAACAATATATAACATTTTATACTAGTATCTTCACTTATTCTTCAGTGGGTGAGAAGAAATTATTTTTCAACATCACTCAAAAACAATGCGACGTATGTAAATGGCATACTCTTTTAAAACACGAATAGCTCTGTTTCTCTATTTTAGAGCTACTTAAACGACAAAAACACTCGTATTTTTGTAGACTCAAAATGGCGTATCGGAAGTTAATGATAAGGATACGAGTCAAATCCACGACTATTAAACAAGATTCTCGAAACTTTTTTAAAGTTTAGAGTACTTTCTCTGTAAGTTGTATATGGGAAAGTAAATAACCTAGAAGAACATTGTAGAAGGAGGCCACAGCTTCGAAGTTTAGTTCTCGCGTTGAAGCGTAACATCCAGCCACAAGACACATGAAGACAAGATGAACTTCTTTAGAAGACTAGGGAAAGGAAGAAAAGAAACTGATTACTCATTGGTTCCATGGAATGTGCACAAGAGTTTCTACGAAATCACTTTGAAACTTTCGATGCGAGAAGAGAGGTTCGGGAAATCGCGAAAAAATGGATACGTTTATTACCGTAAAAAGGGATTAAGAGATGGAAATACACTTCTAGCAGACGTTTCGACTCCGCCAAGCGAGAGTAGACGAATAAGATGTTTTAATTCTTCAACGAAGACACAAACCAATCGTTATCTTAGGTCTACTGACCCCATTTCGAGTGGAAAATTCATTTTATTTCAGCACGTCTTAACGTAGAGTTAACGAGCCAACGCTACTCCAACACATTACTATATATGAAGCTTTCAACTACGTATCTGTTGTATTTATACTAAAGATAGTCATCATAGAAGAAAGTCATAAATTATGGAGTATTAAAAACTGCACATCATTAATTATACCGTTGTATGTATTTAAAAATGGTCTCCAGTTTGACTTGAGTCCTCTAGTTCTGCGACAATTTTCGTTGAATTTTCTTATTGTCGAAATACAAGGTAAGTTTAGTCCTGTTCTTTTTAATATTAAATTTGTGACGTGTGTGCTAGTTTTTTTATATCACTTACATGTGAATTTATTAAAAATCGTAATTTTAGAGGTGTCATCCATCAGAGCCCGTTCAACTTCAAGCAGGTTTTATAGAAAAATTAACCCCTTAAGGTCCAAATTCTATCAGTCAAGTTGATATATGATACTTAATTCTTTCATTTTATAAAATTTCAGGACATTCAAGAACTATCACCAGGTTGCTCATACTACATCAAGGAGTTCTTAAAACAATTAGTTAAGAACAAAACACAAATATAAACATCCTTTAATTGGATGATCTACGCATGCAATCGCTCATTACCTTTCTATTATCCAATGACATACTCTTCATAACTTTCATATAACCCTTATGGACCCGGACTTGTACAGGATTCCCTCATCTATTTTCAACACTTGATATTTTAATATCCCTACTTCTGTTTTCTGGTCCATCATTTGTAATACGTCATATCACGATGAAACTTTATAATTCGTGTAAATGATATTCTAATATTGGTAGGGCGTTACGTTTACACCGTTGTAAATAAAACTACGAATTACTAGAACTTACACAGTGTAACTTATACTATACACCTATTTATTTTTGACGGAAATAATAAGAACAAACCATAATAAATCTGGAATAATATATGGGCTTGTCATTCAACAATGTCTATTAATCTTAAATGTCGAGAACAAAATAGTCATCATCGCAGGTGTAAAACTCATCGCTAGTTTGAAAGATATAACTATTTTAAAAGAACTGCACAAAAATTTCACGGCATCACCGCGTCAAGCTCACGGTTTGAACATGACCGGTCCACTGCTTTCCATAAACTTCAAATTAAGAACAGAAAAACGAGACTAGTTACTGTTAAGGAGGTTATAGAACCAGATGTTGATGAAATGCTGTTTCATTACGGAATCAGTATCAATCCATCTCTCCGGCAGAAAATCACAGAATACGTCATCCTACATAATATTGCTAACACCATGAGAGGAGGATGGCTCCAGGCTGTTTTGCATAAACGTCGCTGACACCTGATTGGCAAGACGTCCTTGTGCGGGCAGACCACGGCACTACAACTTCTCAAGCAGAGAGCTGCAGGGCAAAATGCACTCTTTAACAGCCAGTGACTCATTTTACGAAAATAAAATAGAACGTGTGGTTACTTTCTAGCCAAATTTATGGAATTATGGGATAACTCTTATAGTAGAATGTGATATATAATGCAATGCTATGACGTGTTAGTAGAGTTTTGCCATATTTTCTACCGCTCTAACATCTTGTCGCTCCTATTTTTGAAAAGGAAAATTAATTCAAATTACACCTTACATATATCTCACCTTAAACAGAAAAATGAGCTTAAGGCACTAAGTAACCATAGTACTTCTCTCTAACTACGCGCAGAAAATTGATCCCCAGGTAAGATCCGAACCGGACTCATAAATAAATAAATAAATAAATTTATTGTCAAAAAACAGTACAAACTGCGTATGACCACGTGGAGGACAATAAACTAATTTACTCTCCGGAAGCAAGCAAGGGACCATCCCATCAATTCCGATCAAGGGCCCTAAGGCAGAGGCGGATTCAAAAATTTCAGCAAAAGTTCCTACATAAGGTAAAAAGTTAGCTGCGAGTTATAAAACATATATAATGTCAATATGTTTGTAATTTAACGCAAATATGTTTGTAAATTTACATGTACAAGTTATTATCGAACTATAGATTATT
>NNCF01129955.1:300228-316086 GCA_002313205.1 Laupala kohalensis | reverse complement strand
CCTGTATAAGAAATCCGCCTCTACCCGAAGGAAAAACGGAGAAAAACCCGGGCCAGGATGGGGCTACAGAATTAATGTACACAACCGTGCCAAATTCTCGTGCATCTAGAATTTATGGTCTGATAAAAAACCACAAAAAGGAAAATCCCGTAAGACCAGAGGTAAGTTTCATTGATAGTCCTACTTATGAATCGTTTCCGATCAAGGGCCCTAAGGCAGCTTTAACGGTGGAGTAATGAGTGCGGAGAGTCTATGATACATGTTCGAATCCAGCCCGGGGGACAGAATATTTACTAGATTTTGTTGTTGATATGTTGTTTCAACATTAGTGCGATAATGTAATTAATGAGCTCGGCAAGTACAATGAAGCTTGCAAAAAGAGGGATTTTTTTTCATGGCAGAGAATGTATTTCTATTCGCACTTACCCATTACTCCTCCACCATGTATTAGCTTCACTCACCTGAAAAAGAAAATTGAGACATTACACATTACAAACCGTAACTAATAAAAAAATTTTTTTTTCAGAAAATAAATACTGGACATGCAAATATGAATTAGGATATTTATTCTCCTATGAAATTTGCGCAAATCTGCCAATTTTGTCAACTGTGACGATAAAAGACAAAACCAAGAACACTTAATAAATTCTTAATAAATTTCTGAAATTATAATGTTGCTAAATAATGGAATAAATAATGATGTGGTAGATTCGCATGTTGATGAACTGTTTACGATGATATATTTACATAAAATATTGAAGAAACAATTTCGTTCTTTATTTCAACATTCTCGTTGTTTGGTCTTTTATCTCTATAGGCATTTGCGTGCGACAGGAGGATCTGCCACTTACACAAAAAAGCAACAACTATTTTCTTACACAAGACAAGCTGACACTTCCCAAATACCACCTCTAGGTCAGAGATGTTCGAATACCACTCTCTTGTAAGTCTATCTATTTTCCTGGTGACAACTTATCCGTTAATACTGTCCCAATTACATAAAACGTGTTATTAATGGAACAGATACCACTACATGTCTTCACTCTACACCAGCGGTTCTCAACCTGGGGGTCACATTGATATTTAAGTGGGGTCGCGAAATACGTATTTTCTTAATGTATAAAATTAGTGTAATGTGATTATGTAGTATCAAATAATTTTTTACTATTATAATTACACTGAAAATTTAATTACTAATAGTAAGGCTTACTGTTATTATTTCTTGGGGTGGGGGGTCGCGAAATATTAATTTTATTTATATTTACTATTTGGGGGGTCGCGAATCCAAGAAGGTTGAGAATCACTGCTCAATCATCAATGCCATCGAATAAGTCACAATGGACTGGCAGATGTCTCGCGATCAGAAGAGCAGTGGACCAAGCAATGACAAACGGTGTCCCACATGGGAGCGTCATAGGTGTCCATTATTCTCGTGAACACACACCGTGGCCGCTCCCAATTCCGCTGTGACGTACAGCGACACGCAGTGTGGAGGGGTGGGGGGGAGTTTATAGGAGAAGGCAGTACACGCAGGTGGCAGGTGAACAGGTGTAGCCCAGCGCCCGTGCCCGGCATCGCCCAAGGACCTCGACCCGCAGAGGGACCACATGGGCGGGCAGTCGGGCGGCGATGGGGACCAGGGTCAGGCGGCTTGCTTTCAAGTAATGCACGAAGTGCGTGTAAATCAAACTTCACGACTCATATACTTTCTGCTTACGAATCGACACAGTTTCTGATAACAATTGCTAAGAAAATTTGCTTTCAAGTTTTTGAAAACACTAAATTCACGCCAACGGCCATTTTAGTGTGATTGTGCAGATACTTCTTTCACCTCATTACTAGAAGTAACCACACGATATCCATTAGGAAGCACCGTCTTTTATTTTACTTCTTGGCACCTGTCTTATACGATTTTAGTTACACAACGAAATACCACACCACAATTGTCGAATAAAAAGGCAAATTCAACAATATATTCTCTTCTACACGATTACTACAATTGTTGTTTTAGGAATATAATATTATAGGTTTTAAATAATAAATTATTGAATTATATCTAATAGGATTGGGATATTCTTGCATTGTATTTTCCAGATGTACGCAGATTGGATAATTTTGTTTAATATTGTCTAGATTTAAAAATTTCATTTTTTTAAAATTATCGTAAATGTTTGTATCTCGAATTATGATGAAAATGCCGTGAAAAGTGATTTAACATGAAAAAATTTACGAGTCATAAAAGCTTCAGAGCAGCAGAAATTGGTACCAAAAATATTTTTAATCTCCCTTGAATATAAAATGAGTTAGGAGTGTGTGTATAATATCGTATTGTCATGTTCATGTTCTGAATACATATTTCTCTAAATTATTTTCAGTAAATTTTTCATGTCTGAGGATATGCTCCGTTACCTTAGAAAAATATATAAGGAAAATAATAAAGATATACTTTGATTTTGCCATCACCAAAAATAAAAACAAAATTAGTTATCGCTGTTGTTGGTGAGCAAATACTATATTGTTTCATAGTCTTGGAGAAGAAAAAAACTCGCGGAGACCCCGAGTTGAAACTAGAGACTTGAACGCACTGATAGACAGGGAGCTTGGTCAATGCCGCGCCAGGGAAGTGAAAGGATCCCAAGAGAGTTGCGACACAGCGCCGAAGTTCCGATAAATTAGCGCAACACGACCGATAAAAGAGTATAGATCGGATTTCATCCGCCTTGCTGAAAATATTGACTCTCTCTCCAAACACAAATATTAATTTACGAAAAAATATTCAATAATTATCTACTGCATGGAACTCTGAAATTAATTCAAATTTAATTATCACCAAATTAGTATAGAAACATGATACCATGAAGCAACCTCATGAAATGTTTCGGAACAGTTTCAAGTTATTCAGGGATAAAAGTCTGAAACTACACGAATAATCAGCTGAAGCTGATAAATTACTTAAATATAAATACGTGATTTATATTTCTACATTGTTCATCATGCCTGATACTTTCGAACACCACTGAGTCATCACAGAATACATAAAATAAATAAAGAAATAAAAATGTGTTCCTGGACCAGATATACGACTAATGACAACGTTACTCTCTTTAAAACATGTCATTTAAATCTCCGTCTTCATGTTGTTTACAAGTTGTTGTTTAAAATTAGTCGAGACGCATTAGTTTAGAGCATGTGCAAGTAGCTATTCCTCTAACAAGCTACACACGTTCACTGTTACAGTGCGAAATCTAATAGTTGTAGTTTGACACGTTTTTCAATTAGAGCAGAGGAAAAACACGCATATGAATACATATTGCTTTTCTCGTTCACCGCAATTATTGAGCTCATTAAAAAACAGTGGCGTAACTGCAGTAGAACAGTTGGAGCAATTGCTGCAGGGCTCTATAATCGAGAACGGCAATCATTTCATTGTTTTTATAAGAAAACATATGTGAAATGCTTTTATAAGAACATATTTTATACAACATACTGTGAAATTAAAGTAAAGAAAAAATAATTGCTCTTTACTTATTCAATTTACTAATCATTGTAACCAAACTACTTTACTTCTCATCTATACGATTTTACCGTATTTATTAGCGTACACTTTTAGACCAAATTTATGGGAAGAGAAAAGGAAAAGATATATTAGGGTGACCATTTCTTGTTGGAGCTCTTATACATCTGTTAAAATTAATGTTAACATGGTGCCAATGCATGAAACTCGATTTACTCTAATCTGGCTGGGATGAACACGGCACAGTCAAGTGAAAACTTCATCCGGTCCTAACGTTCACTTCTGTAGGGTGACTCGGATCAGCCTTTGATTTGACCGTGCCCTGCATATTCTGGCCCGACTAGAGTTAACCAGGCTTTAAGAAGAAAACACGTCAGGGAAATGAATTAAAAACAAAAAAGACTTTTGGTTGACTGGTTATGAAATAAATTATGTGGTCTTACAAGTGAGGAGGCAGTTAGTATACACACTAAATCACATAGATGCTTGGTAGTCGAGATGGAGGAGTTGGAGAGGATATCAATGATTGGTTTACGAAATTAATAAAAAAAATAGATTATTAAACGAGTTTAGGACTACTTTTGCGTTTTCTTTTATTCGTTCTTATTTTTGCTAACACATTTAATTATAGAAATCTCTTAGATTGCTGTAAACCTCACCGCCAGGTAACAGATTAATCATGTTACGTCGAATGAAAATGGGAGACGGGACCGGGGTTCGAACCAGCTCAAGGTCCCGGGTTCGAACCCCGGTCCCGTCTCCCATTTTCATTCGACGTAACATTTAATTATGTTATGTTGAATGAGAATGGGAGACGGAACCGCGATTTGAACTCGGGATTTCAGTTTAACGCGCTGATGCGCTAATCCATCCCGTAGCGCCATCCCGTCCGCCTCTGGGACTAGTCTTCCATTGACATTCAACATAACATAATCTCTTACCTGGCGGTGTGGTTCACCGCAATTTAAGAGATTTCTGTAAGTTTGCTAACAAATTTCGTCGTATTTTTCTACAGTATATGGATTATTTAGGTTTCTTCGTTATTTCATGTATTTTTGAGGTAGTTTGCGGTGCTGTAATTCGTCTACTGTCGAAAGCTCTTCGTTAAACAGTCTAAAAAATTTGTCAAAACTCGACCCGCTTCGTAGCGACTGAGAAAAGAGAGAAGAATCCCTGTGGTGTATTCAACGCGAAGTAAAGGCCGCGTTTTCCATACAAAGCCTCCAACGGATGGACGCAATGCCGCAACTTCCGACACAGGCCGAGGACGCTTGAGGATAGCGAGTGGGGACGCGCAGCGAGCGCTTGGAAAAAAAACTGCAGTGTGCTCCGGTTGGCTCTGCTACTGGTTCGCACTCAGTGCGCACTTAGTTACTGTAAGAATAGGTATTGTCATGCCGCCATTTTGGTCCGAACTCAGCTTTTGCATTTCAACAACATTACTTTGGATTTTGTTTTCAGAAGGAAGTAGCAGTTTTTGACACGAAAAAAAATGAGAAAATGACAAATATTTTCTGTTATTGGCATAGGCTTAAAACATACTTTAATTCGGGTTTCTGAACTCCTGCTCATGTGATAAAAACACCAAATAAATGAGATTCGCTTATGGTGCCTTAGTTTATCCTACGTGGTAAAAATAGTACAATTTTTATTTTTTATTTGAATAAATAATAAATATCAATGAATATGTTTTACTGTTTTTATTTCGTTCATTTTGTCAAACTGACAGTGTTAGTATTATTGTAATATTACTCAATATTTCGTATAGAAATCTTCTACTTTCTTCCGAAAACGAAATCCGAAGTAATGTTGTTGTCGATCCGTTTTCATGGAACTTACAACGTGCATAAGCTGAGTTCGGACCAAAATGGCGGCATGAGAATACCTATTCTCACTGAGTGCGCACTAGTTCAAATCAAATACATGATCGATCTCCCTCCTCTTCTCCTCCACGCGGTTTGGACGCATTCAGAGCCAAAAATATAACTGTAGATTGTTTACATCTGTTAAGAAATAATTATACGCACCCTTTCATCAAAAGGAAAAAATTAAATGAAGAATTCCTGCTATATGCTCTAAAATATTTATCGTGGAGAATACAGACCGGAAATTTCTTGGCCTCTCCACACACTTCTCGGTTTCTGCTTCTAGTCTCCAAATTAGTCCCTATCGCTGTGTTCAATGTTTAAACCTATTAGTATTTAATTCATATAAGTTTTAAAAATACAAAATAAATTGTTATATAACATGTTTTCTAGTTTTCTTTTTCAAATGAGAATTAATACAGCATTAACATGAACTATTTTATAATTAAATTATAGGGAGAGCTGTTTATTCTGTATTAACTTTATATTTCTCATGGAGGGTGTTTTTTCAATACCATTGACAACAGAGCTCAAACACAGACAAATTTAGCCGTCTCCCGTGCCCTATTATTTGGCTCGTAAAACAGATCAATTTTGTTCGTCACTGTTCTTTTGACACAAATTTTTTAATTATTATTATCATACTTACATGACGAAACACTTTCCAATCCCTGACTGCGAAACTTATTACGTGTGCAGTTTCAAATAATTATACTTAGTGAATTATATCTGACAGAGAGAACAATAAGGAATTATCGTAGTAACTAAATATCTGAATATTTCATCACAGAGAGAATAATAGTTTCAATCATGCCTCCAGTCGATTACGAGACAAATAATTGGGACTGATATGCTTGCTATCCATGAAAGGAAACACGATAATATGGGTCAACATTTTAAAAATAATTTATTAGTGCCTACAATAGGGTGCATTAAGAAAGCAATTGCAGTCATAGAATTATTATTTTGCCATTTATCAAAGCGTCTTTCAAAGAAGTTAACTTCTGATACATTTCTTTTCTTCATATTCTTTATAACTAATTTTTAGCGCGAATTGTTTATTGAACATATAAAACAAGAAAATTTTATTATTCACGAATTTTATATTCATTACGTACATATAATCTTCTAATGTCCTATTTCTCGTGGAAGGAGGATAGTTGTCTTATCTCTTTTTTGAAACTTCAAAAATTTATCAAATACATATATTTATGGTTTCTCAATACTTGAACTCTCTTCACTTGTATAAATTTCTTTTTTCTTTGTACATAAAGTAATTTGTATAACGCAGGAGATTATTCGCGCTGGTGCCACATTTGTAATAAGTGTAACAAACATAAACAAATATGTTACGAGCAATTTCTTGGTTACGGTTTCAACCCAAGGACAAATTCACACAGCTACGGTTGGCTGACCACAAATCCCGAATGAAGTAAGATTTGGTTCACTAGTAACAATAACTGTATGTTATTACTCTTATAAGTTATATTATTACAAAAATAATTCATACGTGGTTTATAGTGATCTAAATCTATCCAACATGGCCCGAATCATATATTGCGCTACGAACCACTGAGACCCTCCGCGAGATAAGAGTTTTGCAATTCTCTGAACTACAAACACAAAAATGCTATAATTTCTACAGCATTATTCATGTACAATGGTGACAGTTGGATGGAACAACATACGACGTAAGAGATTAGATATTCTTTAAGACTTTGTTTTTGATTCAGCATTAAAATAAATTAGAATTCTACCAAAACATTCGAACAGAGATATTATTTAAGATAAATAAAATTCCCTTTGGAACTTGACATATTGGAAATAGCAGAACAAAAAATCCTCAAAGTTAAGTTCATCATAAAGTAAAATAGGAATTGAAGGAAACAAGTTGTCACATACATTACAGGTCGTCACCATCATTAAATACCTACAGTACTAAATGTATTGTCTACTTTTATGTCCTCGCACCGGATGTAAATATATTTTTTAAAATTTTAGAATGACTTTAACCATTTTAATTATATTAATTTCGAGTACGATCATATTTCTTTCTTCTGGTTCGCTCGAGTATTGTTCTTCTCCGTGAGCTCAAAGAAAGGGGTGTCTCTTGTTTTTGAGATCGTAGCAATTTATTATAGCATTGCCAAGCAAATGTCCGCCTTCGTTTTACCCTCCGACCTCAACAACGGTGTCCAACGCAGCCACACCCATCTCCAAGGACGGACGGACAGAGAGCTCAAGGCCACCGCCGCCACCACACTGCCCCACGCGACGCGACGAAAGACAGCTGACTGACTGACTGACTGACTGACTGACTGACTGCACGCGCAACGGTTTGGCCACAGGTGGACACATAGCGACAGGCGCATGCGCCGCATCCCTAGCACACGAGAACGAACAAAGCAACACAAGCATCTGCTGGGAGAAGGCGAAGGCACTTTTGACGAATTGTTTCACTTTTTTATTACGTGAACAAAATAACACCACGGATATAACATTCGTAAGGTTGAAGACCCATTTACTTGCCACCAATAGACCGAAATGAAATATAAAAATGTGCGAATGATCTTAATTAAACAAAACTAATAACTAATCGAAAATCAAACTAATCCATACCATGGATGTGTTTATTGCAAAAGATACCTTTTTTCCCAAAACAGACTGCGTTTTCACTGCTAATCCAAAATGTTCATTTTTCACAAAGAGTCTGAACGTCGTCCGATAAGATGCGTATTACCTTAAATACTCGTAAATCCAATTCCTTATTTAATGTTTTACAACGAAATACAAAATAAATTTTGAAGGTGCGGTGTTTAATAAACTGATATACTTGTAAATGGATGTATCATAACTTCGTTGAACATATTTTACACAAAAGGGATAGTTTTGCGTTTATGCGAAGTAAAACTATGTAATGCGAAGTAATTGAATCAGATATGAAATAGATCGAAGCGTTTGCGTAACAAAAAAAAAGTTTTACTTAGCCTAAAAGCAGAAATATACCTATAGTTTATTTTGAAAGTAAATCTCATTATGTTTTCTTTCGTAGTGGCGAGAAAATTGTGAAGGTCACTCCCACACAGCATGCACTGACATTATCGAGAACACCAGAGGGAAACAAGAAATAAATCACGGAGTGGTTGCAGGTGATATTACGCATACTGCACGGTCTGGGGTCTAAAAACCCATTCTATTAACCACTTGACACTATTCGTAAAAAACAGAATAGTAACAGAGAAAAGATAAGAATGAAAGAGGGGCGAGTAAATAATCAAAAATAAACGATCAGCAACGGAGGCGATANTAACAGAGAAAAGATAAGAAAGAGGGGCGAGTAAATAATCAAAAATAAACGATCAGCAACGGAGGCGATAAACCACACAGCGGTGACATCGTCAAACAGCGGACGATCAACTCTTGCATCCAGGGCAACGCGACATGTTTGCATAATAGAAGCAGCTCTGTTCGTAAAAGAGTTCAGTCCACATCGTGATAGCAGTTCGTCGATCACTGACTCGTTCCTCTTTTTTTTTTTTCTCCTCGCTCCGTGGTCGTCGCATTTTTTTTTTCTTCAAGTATTTCGCCTGCGGCAATAGTGACTCCACGTGGCAATAGTTTAGATGCAAAGATGAAGACACGAAAACAAGGTCATAACACCCATCACACGAACATTAGAAGTTCATCGAAATTTTGACAGCTAAATGATAGTGAAGGAATTCATCTGTTGATGACGGTCGTTCAGAAAGGATGCAGTTGAGAAATGAAGGGGAGTAAATTACCATGTTATGATCGATTAGAAGAAAGGTAATAGCGATGAGTTATTAGTTACTTGAGTTTTTGTTTTAATTGACTAATAATAATAATAATAAATATGTAAACCATTTTAGCATACTAGAACACACAATCTGCACGTGGAATCGAATGTTCAAACGGTGTACGGTTCCAATAGTGGCTGCACGAATACTAGGTTATTCCAGACGTTTCAGAGACTACCCATTATAAATTACAAATGTCGAAAAAATATTTACGTAGGAATGTACTTTGTTAAATAGACAGATCATTAAATACAACATATATTTAAGATATTATTACACATATATGTAAATAGCACTTTAATTAACGCATTTCCATTATATAGTTTACATCATTCACTTCATATCACAATTTACTAACACAAAAATGTTGGAAACATTATTAGTGAACGTAAGTCAAATCATAGATAATTCTTTCTCCTGGATACGTATGTGACTTTATGCGACCAATCTCTTGAAAGAATTATCCATGGATCATGGAAGAATGGTTTAGGCTGTGACAGAGAATCGCATGTACAATCGACGGGTGAAGGGGGGGGGATAAAAAGCACCTGGATGCAGCATTATCTCAGATCACAACGACACCCTTAATTCAAATATCAGTGCTTCACAAGAGATGTTCCGTAGCGAGAAATATCTTTAAAAAATTCACACTTGAAGAGAAGGCGTGGGTTCAAAGAGACACAGAGGTACAAATAATTTGGAGAAAGAAAATAATACTGGCACAATTGGAATAACTGTAGTTGCAAACATGCGAAAGCCATTCTCTGAGAGACAACGCCTCGCCATAGCAAGGTCTCGTGTGTGGCAAGGTCGCCTAGAGGTGAACCCGTTAGAGCAATCTCCTCGCAGATCAACACACGGGGCTCCGTCATCTACAAGATGCATCACAAGTATTGAGCTCTAATTTAAGTATGTATTATATAACTCATAAATCACAAAATGTATTTTCAAAATGATAATGTTAATTAATATCTACACTTTTAACACACGTCAAAATGTGTCTACTTTTCGTTTTGATACAAAAATTATATTTTCTTAAATTTTGTTCCACTAACATGTAGTAGTAGAAAGAAGATAGTGAATTATACGGTGCACTTTGAAAATTTTTCAAGAATTTAAAATGATGGTGTACGAAAAATCATCCATTTCTTAATTTTTATATCGGACTCCCAAAATGTACCCCACATATACCCAACAAACGGGATGAAGATAAATATTTTATATTGTTTCATCATTTATGTATAAAATGAATTAAAATAATAAATATTCGTCCGTTTCAATTTTTCATATTGTCATGCCTATTTCAGTTAATCCTATATTTTGAGGTTAATAATTTTGTTAGCATGTTCTCACAAACAAGTTGCTGACTTCTTCTCGAAGACATTCTGGTGAAACGGTTCTTATGATATTTCATTACAAGACATTTTTTCGACCGACGATATATCATATGTACGGAAATATCAAAGGTCTACACTCACTGAGAAAATTATACATTGAATCATTCAGCCAAGATCAAATGAAATGAAGTAGAAAACTAAAGAATGTTATCGTATGAAAACACAGATAACATAACATGTAAGAAAGTGACTCTTAAGTAATAATATTTTTGGAGTAAAACTCATGAAAACCCACCATACCTCATTTATACCAATTTAGAATATTTAAATATTCATTGAAGGAAAGTATATTATTATTGTTCCAACCGTTAAAAATATTAATTCTAAGTTCTAAACGATATTTCACAATACGAGCAATATTTCTGTTTCTCCACAACATAGGGTGACACATGTCATAAGTTGATCTATTGAGTTTAATCCCTATAGATCTAAAGAGATTTGGATACTGGAAAATTACAATTATTTCCCGAAACATTCAATAACATTTTTGAAATCCATTTTTTATTTACTTCCAACATTTCGGCGTTACTTTTTGGGCTGCAATCAAGAACTAATTTTACATGGATTTTCAAGGCAATAATATAAATCCACTCTGAAACTGATTTGAAAAGGACATCTACGTAAGGTGAATGTTCAGGAGAACAATAGTAAGCAACGTAGTGAATATTCATAAACCGGACCTCGTCGGGCCGATTGCTTAAGACCGTTTAATCAGAGTTGGCGAATGTCCAACGCAGCACGCAGGAACAGGAATATACGTCCGTCGCAATTTGAGGATAACGGTCGAAGCTAAGAAAGTAACATTTTCACGATCAAGAAAGAATAGTACACAAAATAAATAAAATTAAAAGTTCTCTATTTGAAGAGTAAAGAAAATAACGTAGTTCGCACACTAAATCATTAGCAAAGCAAGTCACAGTCGTCAAATAATTTCGGAAATTAATTGTTATAATTAATTAATAATTATAAGGAAATTTAGCAGCTACTGCGTGAAATCCAAAGAATTCTTGAACAATAAAAGAGCTAATTTGAGAAAATCTGTCGAAAAGAGGTTATATATGAAACCTTCAACAATTATACTTCTCCCTGGGTAGGTAATAAACATATCGCTGTGACAGAGCGATAAACTATAAACAGGTATGTCGTGG
Organism: Laupala kohalensis; assembly: GCA_002313205.1. Classification (NCBI taxonomy): domain Eukaryota; kingdom Metazoa; phylum Arthropoda; class Insecta; order Orthoptera; family Trigonidiidae; genus Laupala; species Laupala kohalensis. The sequence goes on along the minus strand of NNCF01129955.1, from coordinate 304,344 downwards.
CATAATTTTTCTCTAGTTAGTGATCGCGTGACTCTCCAATCTCGCTACGCCTAATGTTGACGATATCATGTCACAAGTAGTGCAAATGAGTCCAGGAGGCATTGGAATTGAACACAACTGAATATACGAAGTAATCAACAAGAAAAAAAAAGGAATTTAAACAAGCTTTTATTTAAACCGTGTGCTAAAATGAATAAAACAAGTTTTAAGATAATGCGAAACGAAATGCTAATACCTCCACAAATATTTTACATTAGTAGGTCATAAAAAATAAACATAATTTAATATTTTATGGTGAGTTATTTGTCTTAAAAAAGTTTGTCACGCGAAATGTTCATAAAATTGCATAATAATTAATTTAAGAAAACAGTGATTGGTTCGTAAGGAGCACTCACCGATATATTTTGTTTANTATATATATATATATATATATATATATATATATATATATATATATATATATATATATATATATATATATATATATATATATATATATATATATAATGTCAAATTTCAGCTCAGTAGTTTGAGGGGAATTGGTATAAAAATCGGAAGAAATATTTGACACAAACAAACTAACAAACAAGTGGAGTTAAATAAAAACTTGTAAGAAAGGAGTGAGAATCAAGCAGAGGCGAGCGGAAATAAAAATCACACATGTCTGCCAACAAGCATGGGCACGTTGCACTGTTGAGTGTTGAGCAGAGAAGTACTGCGGAAGGAATAATAGGCTGAATTAGACATTCTTGAGCGTACATTCTTTTCTGTTAGAAATTACACACTTACACTTCGTTTAGTCCACTATTGTCAATCACTACATCTAGAATAACGATTTCGCTTGATCTTTTTCCCTCCCGTCATACTAAACTGACTGCCACAAAAGAGATATTACGAAAATTATTTTCCGAAATTTAAAGAAATCGTATTCTTACATTTTAAATATTTGCTATTTATTGATAAATTTTTTTAATTTGCAAATTAAATTGGAACAATCTAAGTTCACAAATGACTTTCCAGATGTCGCTGCTCACGTCTCCCTCATGATTCAGCATGGGAAGATATCGCAGACAATAAACAATCAGTTGAACTCTAAATTTTTACTATTCAGCGCCGGCGTTACGATGTTTTTGTCAATTCTGCAATTTTTGAGTGAAATAAGGTTCGACCACAGGAGTGTAGCTTCAGAAGCACAGCCCGTGAACATCCTCGATCGATGTCGTGGGTATTTAACCAAGCGCTGTAAGTAATGAATTATAATAAAATATTACAAGCTATGTGGTACAATTAATCTCTCATAACAGTTTTCCTTCCTGAATTAGGGTCCCAATAGTGCGGATTATCATTTGGGTTCAATTTGTGTTTGAAACGTTAAAATGCTGCAATGCAGACATGGTCAAGCTAACTTCGAATTGAAAAGTAGTATTTCCAACCCGTCCAACAACACGGTACAGGTAACAAGGATGTTCGTTTAAAAATTATCAGATCCGATACTCTGTATTAGTTTCTTACTGACTACTGAATTCTACCAAATAACGTATTAAGCATGTAAGATGTGAATGAGTTCCAAAAAGACTACTTAGAGAGAAAACGTGATCAAAATTTCATTTTCTTACAGTAATCATTACAAATCATCGTATATTCTTTTCATTAACCTCAAATAGTGTTTGAAAAAGTTTGAATTATTCAGACATTTTCTTGATGAGAAATATTCTATCCAACATTTAAATTAAGTAAGCTACAACAAAACCAAGTTGAACCACCATATACTGTATTACTGTTCACAGAGATGTAAAAAGCGACTTTCTGTATCTCTGTCGATGGTTTGAAGATAGGATTCATTCCACCATATTCCCGTGATCGCATACCGCAATTTTTCATCGTCGTACAATGCGACCAGAAAGATTAGGCAGCGGGACAGCGAAACCGTTTCCCACATAAGGCACCACTGACAGAGTTCGCGCGTAATTTATGAAGAGAGAGAGGTTCACATTGCACACTGGTATCACATATCCCATTCTAACATCCCATTAAGTAAAAGTGGAACGAATTGCAGGCGAAATCACATCCATTAGAATGACATTAGAAGGCGAATCGAGGGTAAGTGTTGCAGAGAATAATTATCTTCATATTTAATACGCAGAACCTGTCTTAAATAAATAAATAATTACACTTTTATAACACCAATTACTCATTTCACTATTCAATGTTAATTTTTGTTGCAAAGTAAACGAGGATTTTCTTAATCCCACCTCTTTTCACGGATTCCAAATCCAACAAGTATTTGCTCTCATTTACAGTGAATGGTATAAATATTGCTAATTATAAACGCATTAACAATTAAATTATCAAATGAAATTATAATACTGTAGTTTGCAAATCCTCATTGCAACCTCTGGAACATTTCAATCTCAAACACATAGAAAATGATAAATTTAATTTGAGATTTAAGTTGTCGCCAAAATTACGTTGTCGCCAAAATTACGAAGTATGTTGGCGTTCACGCAATGAGATATTGCAACACACTGTATTACCTTACTCATCGAGGTCAAGGGGAACTATCAATGATCGCTTCCCAGTAATTTCTTATTTCTGACGAGACTCATTGTTTTCAATATATGGTAAAGATTTATCCGGTTTCATTTTGAATATAAACAAAGTTATCTATGTAAGATTTTGTTCACACCTTTATTCTATATTTCTGGGTAAAAGTGACGCAATTATTTGTATAAGTGTTAATAGAATACAAAAACCTGAATGAAAACATTTTGTTTCAAACTAAACATATTCCAAAATCACCACCATCATAACATCTTAAAAGAAACCTGGTTTATTCCCAATACATTTTTCCATCATGAATAAAGATACTCCTCCACTTTCAATCTTCATTCTGTAATCTACTGCGAGATTCTACAATCGGTTCCAAAACACCTCAGCAGCATGTGAAAGAAGACATACATCGTGAAGTTTTGACTCAACATAGCCGTAACATAAAATGAAATACTCAGTCGACGTATGAGTATATATTATTCCGCACTTATTTTTCTTATCTATTTATTATGTACAAATTAATAAACAGATATCTATGTATTATTTTGTATTTCTATTTTCATGATACTCACTACATGTTAATCTAAACATGCTATTCCAGAATAAATACTCTTATATGTAAAATATCATACTCTGTAGCATGAACTCTAAATAATAAAACCTAACATAGTTTTATGATTGCAAAGCATTTACACATTGCTTAAAGGCGACAGGAGAAGTGGACTAAAGCAAGCAAGAGAGATGGCGCTTCATCTCTGATGTGGGAGCATAAAGAAAACAAATATTACCCAAGGTGACATCTGCATTCATCTTGTTTCGTATCCTCACTGAGGGAATCATCTGATAAAAGTGTGCGAAACATTTAAAATGGCACGGCGCCCACCCACCGTCCAGCACACGGCTGACGAAACAACAAGAATATAAATCCTAACTTCACGCCGTAATCTCTATATGAACACGAAACCGGGCTAAACCGTGGGAACTTACAGGGTAAAAACGGTTGGAGAAATAGACACGAAAATATGCATAATTATTTGACTTTATATTCAAATACAGTGAAAATGTACGTCAAAATGATAGAGAGTAAGACATTTTGGTGACATTGACACGTGTTTCAGTACTACTGATGGCGTCCTCTGAACTATAATTTATAAAAATACACAACTATTGTTACAAGTAAAAGAATACGAAATCAATATTTCATGTAGATGAATTTCATACTTTCATTGGTGAGCAATTATTTACGTAATGAGATTGAAAGATGCTGTTAAAATCTAAAAATAAACCCTTTCTGAATCCTCTCAGTTCAAATTTTCACTCTGATGCTAGATAGCATACACGTTCCCTTTCTTGTTACTTGAACGCTGGATTGTATTTAGGTGACGGTTTTGAATGTTGACTGCAACAAAATTGTTCATATAATAAGATCGTCGATAAAGCTATCTGTCATTTCAACCATATGTACGAGGTTGCCATATCGAAAAAGATAAATCGTATTAAGAACAGTTTTATTCGTAATCACAAATAGATTTTCCTTAAAATATTACAATGTATGTATTTATGTAT
>NNCF01129955.1:276510-300122 GCA_002313205.1 Laupala kohalensis | reverse complement strand
ACTAAGTTTTATTTCTCAATCAGCAGGCTCATGAAGATGACTTGGGTTTGAATCACATGGAAGAGTTCTGACTGAAGAAAATTTAATTCATAGATTTAAGCCGCAGGACACTCCAATATTGCACGCCAATTGGAGCCATAGAAAATTGGATTGAAACCTCGTGATTGTAGAAGTATCACCTTGAGATTTGGATCTCAGAGCGGGAACGGTGAGATGGCGGGGAGGCGGTGAGGGAGGGGGGAGATTACAGGCGCCGCCGCCAGGTTCGCCTCGGGCGCCGACCAACACCCATCCCTCAGGCGACATTCGTAGCTACTCTTGCTGCTTACACATTTACTCCTGCGGCAAAACCAGTGTATGCTTAATTGTTATAAGAGTGACTCACAATATATATTGCAATAACGTTTAAAGTTTATAAATTCAATATAATTACTTTTTAGTATTTTTGTACGGTCCTAATAACTGGGCAGATGTGCCTTATCCCATTGACAATTGATGATGAAGGAAAAGCTACTTAGAAACAAGTTTACAAAAATTTATAACAGAATTGATTACCAAATACAGCAAACAGTTAAATCATATAATGGAGATTAATAGAGTGATCTATTGTACAGAGTAAAATTTCCCATTTCATTTAAACATTTATCAAACCCCGCAATCTCGTACAAAAATTTCGTTACAGGTATGAAAGGCATTTGTAGATGTACTAGCATTAATTATCGAAACGGAATTCGAATAGCATGAAGCAAACAACGAGTATACTTTTACCTATGCAATAATTATATATGGAAAAAACGAATTCATCAGCATAAAACCCAATTTTAAGATTCAAATGCATTAGAAAAAAATTTTTAAATACATTACATACTGGTATTAACAGCTATTTCTGTATAGTGTAATTCAATTATTAATGTGAAATAAATGCTACTAAGATATATCCCGTTTTTTTTTAGTTTCTATCTGGTTAAGTTTTAACAACCCTTCTGGGACTGAATCATGTCAGATTAATGCAATTATACAGTAATGCCCTCCTATGGACACGCCAAAATCATGTCATTCAGGGACACTTGGCACATTACAATTTGAGCTGATTGTGAGTAAAATGTACCATCAGCACTCCCGACGCAGATCAAGTTGGGAGGAAGGAGGGGGACAGCCTTGAAGTGTGTCTGGAGGGCGAACAGTTAACTGCGACTAACCGCTTCACCCCTCCCACTTCCCAATTCACGAACTCTGTAAGACAGGCATTCTCTAAAGGAAAGCAACACGAAACACTACTGCTTTCAAACCAAACAGTTTCTCTGTTTAGTCAAACCACAGTGAAAAAGATTTAGCTTGAACGTACCATCTTACCTCTAAATTCTACAGTATCTTCCTCTGAAATAATAATAACATTATCACATGTTTATTGTATTCTTTGCATCGACATTTGTGGTAGCACTGTTTTTCTTTTCATTTATAATCATTATATTATCATTTACATATTACCCTAACAGATCAGATGAATTAGTCTTAGTTCAGTCTTAAGTTTACCTACCCTATTCCACGCACAGGAACACGCTCTGTAGGAGGCAATGGTAAAGGTTTTCTGTCATTGTATTTTGTCTGATTGATTATACACAATAATAATAATAATAATATATATGGATGACTTAAAAATATATTCCAAGTCAAGTCTCGAACTTCACAAAATCCTCGATATTACGTCTAGATTCAGCAATGAAATATACATGGAAATTTGTTTTGATAAATGCAAGTCCATTCATCTTGAAAAAGGTACAATCATCTCCTCCGAAAGATATAATGTAACCTCCTGTGACATCGTTGAAGATCTTGATGAATCTAACCGGTAAAAATAAAAATATCTTGGAAAAACACAGCTAAAAGGAATTGATCACACTGCGGTCAAAAACATATTGAAACAGAAGCTATGCCAGAGAATCAAAAGCATTCTCAGAACTCACCTGTACAGCAGAAACAAAGTGAAAGTCATCAGTATATTTGCAATACCATTACTAACCTATTCCTTCGGTCCAATAAAATGGTCAAATACACACTTCGAAGAAATGTCACGGTTAATCAGAACCCAATTAACAGACAATCGCATGAGACATCCCAAAGCAGCAATAGAACGGACCGCTCTTCCTACAACGAGTGGAGGATTAGGGATAAATGATGTACCACGTCTCCACAACAAACAAATCAATAGTATGAGGTTGTATTTCTATGAAAAGCAAAAATCACTTTAGAGTTATCTGTAAGCTGATATGAGTGCAACACCTTTACATTTATCAGATTGCAGTTATACCTTTCAAGTAAGTCCGTAGATGATAAAAAAAAACAGACTGGAGATAAAAAACTGGACCCATGCCAACAACCTGGAAAATATCAACGTTGATCAAGAGCTCAAAAAAGGAAATCTATTTGGAGAAACAACTGGGTTCATGATGGCTATCCAGGATAGAGTAATATCAACAAGGAATTAGATAAAATTCATCCAAAATCAAGGAATTGAAGATAAGTGCCGAAAATGCAAAGACGCAACAGAAACTATTGAGCAGGTTCATGTCGGTTTCTTGCAAACACAGTTTACACCAAAAGACACAACAATGATAATAATAATAATAAATTTATTGTCAAAAAAACAGTAGAAACTGCGTATGACCACGTGGAGAACAATAAACTAATTTACTCTCCGGAAGCAAGCAAGGGACCATCCCATCAATTCCGATCAAGGGCCCTAAGGCAGTATGTAGCAAAAGTTTTTTACCAACACCTTTCAGGAAACATAGCAGACACTCCCTACTACAAATATGAACCTTCACCTGTCACTGAATATAACAATTGGAAACTTTACTGGGACAAAGAAATTAGAGCTGATATAACCATACCAGCAAACCGCCCTGACATCATGCTCCTAGATCGAAATAAGAAGGAAATTGATCTAATTGATGTTGCCAACCCACTGACTCACAATACAGACAGAACTTACAGTTTAAAAATTAGCAAATACAACGACTTGGCTGACCAAGATCAAGAAAATCTGGAAAGTGGAGAAAGTGATTATTCGACACATAGTTATTTCGGTTATAAGAATTATGCCGTAATCCACAAAACGCCATTTGGAAATACTAGGAGCAGCAAATACACTGACCAATATGCAGAAACCCATAATGCCACATAGTTCGAAAATTTTTAGAAGAAGAGCTTGATACAACTTGACAATGTCCGTTCATCAAGTGGAAAAGATCCAGCTTAAAGCTGTAGAATACATCCATTCACTCATAATAATAAAAATAATAAAATCCACTCTCTAGTCACTGTTCTCAATATGATGCGTAAGTCACAAAACCATGATTTGGGAAAAGCAATAAATTTGTCTTTAAGTCTTACATCAACAAACAGATAGTTGAGGAAAAAAAGTATCAAATATTATTATATCGTATTATACCAAATTTAACATATCACAGTGTGTGTACATAAGAGGAAATAATTCAATTCATCGTAATTGCATTGTAATAGAAAAATTGTATAGTAATTGAATAATTTGTAAAATTTTCTTATGGAAAAATTCAACAATAAAAACTTTATGATACAAGCACAGTTCTCCAGTATTGTCAAAATAAAGTACAAATATAAACCGACACAATATATTCCTAACAAGTAACCACTGATAGAAAGACAGCGCCCAGTGTTGTAATCGTACTCAACGAGCAATAACAGGTTCCTCAACAAGAGATAATTACAAACCAACGTACGCCTCTGGACAAAAAGCTAATAAATCTATCCACTCACCTCCTCTGGTACAAAACCTCCTTTCCTTTTTCTAAAGAATTCTTTAGGTGCCCATAAAATTCGGTAGTTTTAGAAAACAGAAAATACTTGTCTTTGGTAATTCCCCTAGTCGTAAGTTATTTTCTGAACATACAGCCCATGTCTATTCTAACTCGTGTATCCACAGTTTTCTATTTAAAATGTAAATGATGGTTAAGTAGCACATGACGGTCAACAAAGAAATAATACAACTGGATCACGGATTTAAAAAACAACAACAGAATATTTGGATGAAGAAAACAAACTATGGAATTAGACCCGAAGCACATCCATTAAACATTTCCATACATCAACGATTTCCGAATACGTCTGGAGAAAATATTGTGAAACAAAAAAATAAATACAGCTTTTTTCCAAAGTAACTTTCAGTTAGAATTTATACTTCATATTCCTTCAAGTGCAACGTAGGGTAATTAATTTTTACAGCATTAATTTTTATGACGATTGAATTGATGTTTCAGAGCTGAAATATTAGCTCAGTGAATGATATTTGAGAGTTTGAGAGAATTTTCACGCTCGGTTTACGAATAATTAATCCGCAATATTGAATTTACGGTTCTACAAAACGGTTTTTATTAGAGAAAACATGATTTCAAAGATTTTTAACTCAAATTTGTCTCTGTAAGTTCGTAAAGATATATTTATAAGAAGAAGAAAAAAATTTTATACCGAAATATTTTTATCTGTGGAACCCTTTTCATCGCAAACCCCTTTCATTTAATTCTTTCTTTAATTGCACTAGTTTATACAACGAATATTGGTTTGGCAATAAATATACCGTTTTAGAGTTCTTACTTTTTTAATGAGAACCTCCAAAATTTTTCAACCTTGGGTTCCACACAGCACAGATCTCGTTTTCGGCCACTTTTATGGATTTATGCCTACGACCTTACTACGATAACTGTGTGGTGCGCAATACTCTTCTAGTGCACGTCGGACACTTTCCGCAACCGGTAATCAAGAATGGATTTCAACACTGTCTCGCAAATCACCAAGCAACACTCGAAAACCCGTACTCGATCTGCCTACTCAATCTCTATCAGCTGTATCAGAGGTCTTTAACCTCTCCGAGCGTTTCAAACCCTTCTAGTACATGACAATAACCAGGAGCCCCAAAGAAACGTTTTCATGGTTGTTTTGTCTACTGATACTCACTCAAGGTCACTGAATTTCATACCCAGAACTAAAGTCAAGATGAGCACCATAAAACTTGTTACAGATTCATAAAGTGAAAAGAAAAAGCATTCCAAATAAAAAACATATTTCAAGGGTATCTCTATTTTTTTTAAATTAATAACAATACTAATAATAATAATAATAATAATAATAAAAGAGAAAAAAGTGGTCCTCATAGACATCGCCATCACCAACGACAATAATCTGGAACAATCGTACAAAAATAAAATTACAAAGAACATCGATCTTTGCTTCGAAATTAAGGACATGTGGAAATATGACAGAGAGAGAGAGAGAGAGAGAGAGAGAGAGAGAGAGTAATCCCAATAATACTGTTAAACATGGGAGTAGTACTGAAGAATCTGTTCAAATCGTTGCAAGAACTGGAACTTAAGCCACAAAACGTCCAACTCATGCCAAAATCAGTTATCCTAAACACATTCCGCATAGTTCGGCGATTCTTATGTAGTGATGTTTGATGACAAGACCTTGATGTTTCTCTCCAAAACAAAATTACCATAAATGTGGTTAAGACGAGTCTCTGACTCCTCCTACTACAAGAAACTGACAGGAATTCTGGAACAAGATGGAAAATAATAATAATAATAATATCTTAGAAATTTACCGCATAGTTCGCACCGTGCTTATCTTACCAAGCGAGGAATGGGGTACGCTAGATAGCCCCTCAAACCTTTTTAAAAACCGGGTGAATAATCCCCGAGAAGAAACTAATAAAAATAATAATGAAATTCATTTCTGTAACTCCTCAACCATAAGGAAATGCAAGGAATCTCGATACTAGTACGTATCTTATTCCTCCTGAAATATTTTAATTTTCTGATTTCAGACAACAATGAAACAAAACCACTAAATTTTAATGCTACAATATTTCAAATAGAGTTGAAGGGTATTTCAAGCATTGCTTAGTCGTTAGTATGAAAAAATATTCATCTATAACTCCTGTGTACAGTTATCCAGTCCCTCTCTCTTAAAGGAGTACCAACTCATGAGAGAGTAAGTAATATTAGACGCAAAGCAACAAAATATTATGTCGGAGAAAAGGCAGTTACTCATTCTCTCCATTTTCGAGTTCCACTAATTGCCGGATTATTCTCCCGGCTCTTTTCTTCTAATGTGTATGTTAGTAAATAAATCACCACCCCATCTATAAAATATTAGATACAGTGAATGGAGAAAAATACCTTCATACAAGAACCGTCTGCTTAAAGTAGACAGGAGAGAATCATATCTTCCGACTTAGGAGTCATTCACGCGGAGAAACGAGTCAAGGCTCCAAAACACGTGACAAATTGCGATACGTGACGTTCTTTGCGTTACATCAGAATTCGTTATTTCCATTTCTCTGAAATATGTTGCAGAATAGTGTTAAAACAATTTGAACACAGGTTAATCTTTCACATTAAGTGAATATGGTAGCAATTATTATACGAATAATGTTATTAAATATTTAATGCAAAAGTGTTTAAAAAATACTTTGTTTGAAAATTACCTTCAAATTCTCCAAAATATCTTTGATTTTAAATATCTTACATCGGGAGGGGTCCAATTTAACGACACAAGAATAGTGGGATGAACTGGAAATGATGCTGCAAAAAGTCTGAAAATCGCATACCGAATCCTCCATGTCGTTGATTTTAAATAAACAATTAAATGACTTTTAACACATTTGTAAGGCGTGAAAGAAAAAACTTTCGAACACGAAAACACTATGAAATATACATTAATCAGAAATTAATAATTAATTTATTGTCAAAAAACCGTTAGAAACTGCGTACAACAAAGTGGAGGACAATAAAGTAATTTACTCTCCAGAAGCAAACAAGAGACCATACCCTCAATTCCGATCTAAGGACCCGAAGGCAGAGGCGAATTTAACGTTTCTGCACCCTAAGGCAAAATCATAACATACTTCCCCCCCCTCCCCCCAAAAAAACAAATTGTTAGCTATTCATTATTTGTACAGAATATTTAACAAACTTTATTTTCAGTAATTATAATATTTGAGTGTTGTCAATATATTCCTATACATATTGGAATATTTATCCATTCGCAATGTAATAATTAGAAAGAAACAAAACCTGGAGATGGGTCACTGTGTAATTCTCGCGCGGCGACGGATGCGTCGTCGTCTTGTGGCGTTTCCCAGGGTCATCGATCCATTGCCACCGTCTCAGCTGCAGCAACACCCCTCCTCTCCCTTCCCTCCCCTGCTCAAGTGACGTCGCCCCAGTTGCGCAAAAGAACGAATTTCCCTCTCAATTGCAGACCCGTTCTCTGCCTCGCTCGCAAGAGGAGTGTGGGGTCAGTGACCGCTAACGTTCCTCGAATCTAGAACATGGCTCTGTGTGTCGTGTACTGCACCACCGCGAAACTCAGGATCCAGTAGATCAAGAGAATAATTTTCAAGGTCACAAGCCTGAATTCACAGGGAAACACGGACAACCTTAGACGGGAATGCAATACGAAATCACGTACAATTATAGAAAATATAACAGTTTCTGTTTGATGGTTAAAGCTATATTAATGCACCAATACATCACTAATGAAGTTAATAAATAAATTCAGATTAAAGCAGACAATTAATTATCACTCCAATTAAAGTATACCTAGCGGAAATACATCACGTTTTCACTAATCAAACAAATAGAACACTACATATAGAACACTTAAAACTTATTAAAATCACTGGTTCTACATGTTGTGTTCTTATGTATTTTATATTGTGATTAGTGGAACCTTGATGTACTTCCACTAGGTATACTTTAATTGGAGTGATAATAAATTGTCTGCGTTAAGAGGCTGATATTTATCAATTTCATTGCATTATTATACAGACAAAAATGGACTGTTCATAATATACCATTAACATTTGTACAATTATTATCATATTTACGTATAATAACGTATTTTCTACATTAATATTTTTTTTGTGTAATATATTATTATGAAAACGTTAAGTTCCTTAAAACAGATGACTATGGATACGTAGATTTTGCATGTCCTCAGAAAAACGTTCCATATATTTATTTATTATTTGGTTTAAATATTTGAACTCACACACTACTATTCTACAGCGGTTACGCCAAAGAAGAAGCTGAATTTTCCCCAAGCACATTTCGTGTGTGTCAGTCCTTGATTTCGGTTGTGCTCTGTGATCAATCCGTCAGCGGTTTTTGGATTACGAACTAACCAGCGCCGTTGGAACGTCACTTGATTCGCCAATCGTCAGGAACCGCCTGGGGCTCGACAGATACGTTAACCCACTGCGAAAACGTGTTGTAAAGCCACGCAAATAATTATCTGCTCTGATTGCGAAGCTGGTTTACGAACGTCATTCCAGAATCGTGACAATGGTTATTCAAATGTACGCACGGCAAACCAGATTCCTTGATATGATGAAAACCGGGTTGCAATATACCAGTAAATGGCAGTTGCTGCACTTAATTGTGGTTGTATTTCAGTTTTATTTCCATACTTTTGGTAGGTGCAGAGTACATTAAGTAATGAAGTAGTCAATGTAGTTGGGGATAGCTGTGTTACTGCAAAGTGCTGTAATAGAGGCCATGCAGTGGATAATTTTTCCTGGGAGGTCGAAGTTCCAGGAACGGCGTCACTGACCTGATTCTTCCCTTGATTTTTTTATTATACACCCCTGACTTCTACTAGGAACAAAAATCGTACCAAAAAGCAGTTAACACCCTTTGTTACCACCAAATTTGTCATTTTGTTCTGCTCATACGAAAAAATTGGTTTTGTGAATGAATATTAATATTTTAAAACCTGAAATGTTTGAAGAAAAAAACCGAAATATATTTACGGTTTCTACGAGATATATTCGGTTTATTCTTCTGAGTCCGACCGTATAAATTTTATTCCTTAATAATGTGTCTGGACGTTTCTAAACTCAAAACGCAGTCGTTTTGAAACTCATTATATTTTGCAAGTAAAAGCTTGATATTATTAAATGTTGTCACAAACACAATAGTGGTCATTCACTGAATATGAATTATTTTTGATACTCGTAGTTTATTTTATAAAAAAAAAAGTCGACGTATCTACAAAAACCGTAAAAATATCTCATTTTTTCAAACGTTTCAAGTTTTAAAAACTATTTATTCATAGAACCAATTTGTTTTTCTTGAGTATACGCAGAACAAATTGACAAATCCAATGGTGGTAACATATTTTGTACGATTTTTGTTGTGTTCTCCACAGATATGAGAAGTCAGGGGTCCGTAATAAAAAAATCCTGTGGTTGTTAGTAAACTTAGTGAGTGACCTGGTGACTGTTTTTGCATGTCCCGAATTTTTTAATGAAATATTGAACCACTATCTATCAACGCATCTAATAAAATGTGGACCTTGCGGGGCTAATATTTTAATAAAACCACAGTGAAGTCGAATGGGCTGTTATGGATAAAACATTTTGAGGGACGGTTTGTAATAAATCCCCATGTAATTTAATATGCAATTGTTCGATATAAGAAACCATCATATGAGTCACAAATTTAAACTAGAAACGCAAATACATAGTTTCAATTTAAATGAACAGTAATTTTTAACGCAACGTAAATCATGATTTGTTGTTTTATTTATTTTTGTTAATTTTTCATATAAGCATTATACAATACATTATACAATAATACATACGCTCTTACTACTTGAAGACCAGAAAAACAATTTTATCAAAGGGGTATTTCTCGTCAACGGGGCACTAGTTCGCTAGGATGCAAGCAATTAAAGCGTTTGCGATATTTATAATGGTTTTCGGAAACACAAACAAGAAAAACAGCTTATTTCCAACAATTAAACATCCATAAACAGCATGTTCTAATTCAGAAATATCCTCTCAGATAGCGCTGCGAGCAACCACAAGATCCACGTTTCGAATTTAATTTTTTGAATTTACTTTTGTCTACATCGTATCTTTATTACATTGATAGTGATTCTGTATATTTTTACAATCAATTTTTAAAATGTGTCTTTTCGTTCACACTATGCGAAATTTTTTTGGATTAATATATAATCTTAATTACAACACAAAGAAAATGTGTAAAAAAATACCGAAATTTTTTAAAAGGAAAATACAGTAGATGAACGTCAATCTGATATGAGAAATGACTAACGATTCCGTCTCTCTCTTTCTCGCAGGTGAGTTGAGGAGGAGCCAGGCACCAAGGAGCACGAAGTGGCGACCAGCAAAGTAAGACGAAACCATCAGTTGGCACGCGAATGCACGCACACGGATTCGCGTGTTACATGACGTGCAAATATCACGCTGCGTCGGAGATGCACCAGACAGAGCCTCGCGTGGGTTGACACGTATGCGCACCGCTGCTACTGGTTCATGTCACGGAGAACAGTTGTTGCAAAGACAACGCGCTTGAGGGTTTAGAGGTTTCATAAGGAATGAGTGATTTAGACAATAAGCAATAAACTTTATAACTGCGTTTGACCGTGTGGAGGACAATACACTAAATTACTCTACGAAAGCTAGCAAGGGACCATCCCATTAATTCCGATCAAGGGCCCTAAAGCAGAGGCGGATTTAACTTTTTAGCACACTCCTAAGATAAAAATAAAATAGTTCAGTACGTGTAATAATATTAACAGAATACCAATAAATTTTTATTTAATAAAACACAAAAATATTTCAGAATTACGTATTATCAAGGTATCATTCGTCACATATTGTTTATAAATCGTAACTATTAAAACAACACTAAATTCGAGATTTATTATATCAATAGATGCGGCCCCTAGGCGACAGATTAGTGTCCGTATAAAAAAATCCGCCTATACCCGAAGGAAAACTGGAGAAAAACCCGGGCCAGGATGGGGTGGGTTTGCATTGCACTGTCATTTCAGTCATCCACAAGATATGTGTAATGACATTTCTTTTTATATAATGGAGAATAATATCTCATTTTTCTTGATTGCGAATCTAAATTGTCCACCCCTGATGAATGGGGCAGCGGATGTGACGCGGTGTCCCGCAGGGTGGTGCTTTTGGGCCAATGGACGTGCGCAATGCAACGACACACTACGGCTAGACACGCACACGCCGTCTGCTAAATGCTAACACCTCCAGACACGAACATTCTTTTGATATATGACACACGAATTAAAACTTTTTAAAATAAATCATACACTGTATTTTATGAGTATAATTCGAAATTATTCTCGCCTAAAGAAAAGTTTAACAAAACAAAATGACTATGCAATAAAATTTGTTTTCAGCACATTTCAAAGAAATTCTTCGGAACTTTTCATCGAAGTACTAAATTGACCGATTAGGGTCTATGAAAGAAAGTTATAT
This sequence comes from Laupala kohalensis, assembly GCA_002313205.1. Taxonomy (NCBI): domain Eukaryota; kingdom Metazoa; phylum Arthropoda; class Insecta; order Orthoptera; family Trigonidiidae; genus Laupala; species Laupala kohalensis. Next base: position 288,772 of record NNCF01129955.1, on the reverse strand, counting down.
CAAAACAATAAAAACGAATTGAATCGATTGAAACGATATTGATGAGCTATATATTACGTACATGTATTGACTATTCTAAAAGTCGTTATCTTCCGCGCTCATGTTTGTCTTAAATTTTAGTTTTGCGCGTGTGTTAAGTGACCACTCTTGTAATAGAAACATGGAGAATCTAAAACTCAAAGAGAGTTACCACAAAGCAACCAAGGTTTTAGAGTTTTCTGCTCCTCAGTTGCATCATCATTTATGTTCTAATGCTACATGTACGGCCGCTACCGACCCGAAAATTTTGACAAGTCGAAGGAACTGTTAAGATGTACGATTCGTACCATAAACTGAATCAAAATATAAATTCGTAACTGGTCAAAGAAGCATAAAAAAAGAAAAAAAAGACCCATTTGGGTTTCGAATAACTACAATCCATTGAGTTGCAATGTATATTGGCAGAATTTACTGAATTATTTTAATTATAATTGTCCAAAGGAAAGAAAAGATAAAGTTCTTGAACTTCAACAATCATCGAGATTATTAATAACTGAAAAGAAATTGCATTTTTTCAATTTTCTAATACAGGTTCTAGAATCTTTTGAAATATTGGCTCTGTTCCAAGTAAAGTATCAAAGTCACTGCCGGTCCCTCAATATGACAAACATTATATTCTGAACTATAGACCTGCGAAGCTAATGTCTCAAACTGACAACAGGGCGGATCAATCAATCGATTTCTTCATCGTCATACTGTGGTTTCCGCGAAAATTCTGCACAATTATAACCACAACACGGATTTATCACATCCTCAGAAATTACTGGGACCGTACCTTCAGAGCAGATCTATCCCGTAACCACGACCCATACATCAAGTCGATCGATACAAGATTTGACTTATATTACTAAACGAGGGCAGTTCACGAAAAACACCAACGATTCCTTGTTCCAGTAGGAATTGCATCATATTTTTATTGTTCACCATCGACGTTATCGCGTTCTCAGAAGAAAATAACCGAATTTCTTTCATTAAAATAAATTCCCGGCCTTCATTTGCAGTTATCAAATTCTAATAATTAACCTATTGTATTGTACTCTTTTATATTTCCGCTGGATTTTCCAGTTCGTCAAATCCATAACTTGTCAGACAATTAAGTATAGCTATTGTAAATATTTCGATTTATCGCTGAAAGGTTAATTGTTGTAAGTCAATCGATTAATCCAACAATCGATTAATCCAACGAACGATTAGGGTTTCAGAGAAAATTTAATTTCTGATTACGACTATTTGTTTGTATCTAGTATTAATTCCATGAGAATGGACAAAAATATTCGATATTAAAACCTATTAAATATTTTTAATTACTTAAGTGAATACATGCTATACATATTTCACATGCATATTTCAGCTTTCGATTAATTGTGTGAAGTAAACTATTACTGTATTAATCGTAATGAAATCGTCCAACTTTACTATTCACTTAATAATCGTCGTTCCGTACTTTCAATTAACTAAATTTTTCAGAAAAAACCTTTCTAGAACTTTTTTTTTAATATCTTGCCCCAAAAATTTTGAAACAGGGCAGTTAAACGAATAATGATAGGTAGCATATATGAGTATTCAGATATTCGAATAATGAATATCCGGACAGTACTGGAAATAATGAAACAATGAACTGTAGAGATTGTTATGAACACTTGTTATGAATGCTATATGAAAATTAAACAGCAAAAATTTACGTAAAACAGAGTTTTGAGGACAACACAAGTTGAATCATTAATCGCCATGTGCAAGTCTGATGGCCCAGATGCACACTCGGACTAACACAAATTTTATAGGGTTCAAGTGATTCTTATTTCACTTTCCTCTACTGTAATATGTAATCTAAATAACAATATATTGACTGACGAAAATACGTACGGTAATAAGTTTTCTTGCATTATAGGTCACACACAACGTGCATTTGAAACTTTTCTTAAGATGCAGAGCAAAAGAGTAACTAAAAAATAGCACTTTGAGGGTAAAACTGATTCGGATAAAGCAGATTTTTCTGAAATTATGTCTATTCCAGTATTTCCAGTATTCTTCTAATGATGACTCGTACATACCTAATTGTAAATAATGAGATGGAATTCAAGGAGAAATCAGTGAACCTACTTGACCCCCTTTTCAGACATTCCTCTAATTCGCAATTAGTGTCAATGAGCCGGCTAGAGGTCACGAGATTGCCAAGGGCGGATGCAGACTAATCCTTCAGAGCTCAACCGGAAGCTAGTATCTCTAGGAAACGCATGGAAAATGAATGCACTAAAGGCCAATCCATTGGAAGAGAAATTATGTTCTTAGCACGCCCATGTTACAGTAATTTGATTTTCAGGTCATCAGGATCATCTTCATGAACACAATCATAATAAACCCTTAAACTCAAGAAGTACCTTTTTTACCGCATTTTAAACGGTGCCATTATGCGGCACTCAATATTCAATTTCCTTGACTTCAACTTTCCCACACAGCGGTACTCCTTTCTTCGTAGAGTCTCCGTTCAAATTTTCAATAAGATTCTTATTTCACATATATTTCCCTTATATTCACTGAATTTATCACACCATCTTTCCCTTTTTCAGAATTAAGTGTGGTCCTTCTTCCATTAAGGTTTGTCCATCTTTTATTAAATACATTTTGTAGTCTTTCTATTCCGCGTCGTGTGTGCATCGCAGTCCCATAGCATTTGTCTAGGCATTTCCTCATCTTTCCTGCACATACACATACTGTCCTCAATTTTCACAATTTTCTTCAGATAGGTTCCCGAAATTTCCATATCAGGTCATAATTTATTTCATACCATCTTCTGGATCAAATCATTCTCCTGTTTTCATTTAATGTAGTACGTCATGTGTATATGTATGAAAATTGCATCCTTTCGTATATCTATCCCACCGGATTTGCCACCTCCTCAACAGCCTTCTTGTCAGTTTCGACCTTGCTCCCATTTCTTCAGTTAGTATTATTTCGTCATCAATCAGCAATCTTCAGTGTTTTTTCATTGCATACCGCAGCAATAACTTAAAAGTTAAAAATATTAAAAAATGTATTAGGCGAAACATTTTGCTATATGTTCCAACAGAGATGAATAATTCGTGAAGTGCTAAATGTTCCAACAGTGAAGAACCGACAGCGGTGGTCTATTGGTAGCGTCTTTGCTTCCCCGATTCCGCTGAGCGGTTGAGCGTGGGTTCTAACCCTGTTCCGCTGAACTAGGTGAGGTTTTCAGCAGGGGTTTTCTTGGCCTACTCCAGACAAATGCCGGTTCGGTACCATAAGTTCCCTGATAACCCAACGTCTCTCCTTCTCAATTCCTTAACCCAAGTCCAACGGTAAGGTGGAAGAGTAGGCCTCATGGCTTGAACCTCGCTAAAGGCATAAGATAAATAAATAATTTTCATAATCATCTCAATCTAGCAGCGAGAATGTCGAAGAAACAAATAATCGAAACGTTAGCGTTTCGAAAAGTGGTTTCTCTTTCTCAATTTTCTGGCCTTAAGCACTAATTCCTCGTACGTGATGTCAATTTGGCAGGGAAGCGTCCGCCATATTGTTCCAGGAAACTGTTGACAGAAATTCTCAGGAAACTCAAAGTGCCGTGTTGGAATTTCCTGAAGAAAACCACAAGGACTTCAAGGAATATAAGGAAAACATATTAGATGAAGGATCAATAAAATGTTGCAAACACAGCCCAAGGGAAATTTCTGAAAAACAATTTTTTCAATTCAATAGGGCATTTTATTTACAATATTTACATAGTATAGTGTTTGAGTCCTGACCATTGGCGAAGCTTTAGCCCCTTTGCCTTCTTAAGCCCTTTAATGCCGTGGGTTGTGCGTTACATGCCCATTTACACTCAATGTATTGTTCAGTTGCGTCTACATTTTTCATAGAAAGATTGATATTTTTATTTCCTGCTGCCGCAATATTAAATTTAGTTATGCATGGATTAGATAGAAAATTTATTATTATTATATTATAAAATTTTTGGCATTTTGTAATAGTTTCTCAAATCTGAAATAGATGCAAGTGACTAATTCATTGGCACCGTTGGGAACCACGGAAAACCAATGGTCAGGACACAAACACTACATGGAAAAGATATTTTCAAGAGACAGTATTTACAAAAGACATTTACAAAAGTTTTTACATAAGACAAGAGTCTATAAGAGTTATTACAAAATTAGTATTTACAAATAGAGTCTATAAGAAAAAATATTTACAAAATAGTCTTTCTTCACCCGTTCGTAGAAAAAAGTTTCGTAACCTGTAACATAGAAAGAAGAAAGCCGACAGTATCACGTTGCATTTTGCCCAACCATTATAATCTCCTTCATTTCTTTCTCCCTTTTTTCCCATACTTAGAAACTGCCCCAAAGATTCCACTACAAACATTCTGTTGTCGCGCATTATATTAATTGCCAAGTTAATGTTTCTGTTTTCGTTTAAAAAGACCAAACGACAACGCAAATCAATCAATCTGAAAAACAAATGACAACGCAAATCATTTTTGTAACCATTTCGTAGAAAATAGTTTTCCCTGAAATGCTTTTACACTAAAAAATAATGTAGAATGTATGCTGACATAGGTATGTCGATGAAGCAATCTTTTGAGGGACTCATTTTTATTATGGAAGTTAGTAAGTTAAAATGAATGAAAAATTCCGTTATTCAGTAAATCTTTAATGTGCATAATTTACAAATTTTAAAACACTGAAGCAGCTAATGAATCCTGTAATACTTGGATGCGTTACAGATTATACAGAAAATAGCAAGATTTGCGAGAGGACAACAGCAAACAATTTTGACAGATCAACATATTACAGATTAAATGAGAATATTTCGTAATAACAGAAATAATTCAGCAAAAAAATAAATTGATAGAAACGAACTAGGATACATGTGAGAAAAATATGTAATTAATTTACTATTGTCATGTTCTTTCCTTTATTCCACGTTTCTTTCTATTAATTTATTATTTCTCGTTAATACTTTTTATTAGTATCACAACAGTTACGTTGCATCTCGTTATCGCTTCTCTTCGTTCTACGATACACGAAGATGCTGCATAACATGAGAGACGAATACAAAAAGCGATACATATTGTTATACAAACATTCAAATTACTTTTTATTGTCCCTGTATTTTGTTGTAGAACTATTTCAAAGAATTATGCTAGAATATCCAGAAATGTTGTTTCATGGTTGCTGGTATTTCAGTCAATGGTATTTCTTCACGTTCATGCATGGATTTGAGGACACTGTCCACCACTTAGTCTTGTTCCTCCATTTCAACAGCAGTATTCACTTTCAACATTTGTCTCTTAGCAGCACAGCAGTATAGCGAAACAGAACTGAAAATCCTGTTTGCGGAACTTTATGAAAGTGCCCCGATTTCTCCAGTCATTCAAAAATGAAGTGTCTTTCCAAATATTATTTTCTGGACTTTACAGGAAGCGAAATTTTACATTTTAACTATCTACTTGTTTTAATATCAATATAAATTCAGAGTTCTCTTAAATTAATATGTGATCATCCCAGATATCTCTTCTCGAGTTTCATATTACTCGAAGGAAGTGCACAGCATATCGCCTTAACGATAAATGTTTACTATTCAACGGCGTTACGATGTTCCTGAAATGAAGTCCAATTTCTAGGTGAATTAAGCTTCACCGTCACAATTGGAATAATGTTGTAACGTTTAAGATATAAGCACAGCTCAAAAATATTCAAGAAATAAGAAACACTTACAAAAATACCAAAAACAATAATTTAATACAAAGTAAACATAAAGGAATTGTGAACAGAATAAATGTACTTTAATAATACCCCTCCCTAAGGACCTTAGCAGTATCTGGAACCACTTTCCTTGTTGGTCTTTAGAAATTAGGATTAGCTCCGCGGCACAAGCGATCTGTTTCTGCAAATAGGGCAATACATCACCATTGTTAAACAAGTTGCAGACACGACCATCAACAGCTTTGTCCGGATGATTTTCTCCCCGACGTCACGCACGCACGCATGTTGACATATCGACTTTTTGATAGAACACGATGTTCATAAAAAACAAGGCACCATCTGGAATCACTTCGCTTCTTGGTCTAGGACCAGTTTCTCCCTCTTCTTTAAAATGTTGGGCAAGACATAATGATTGATCAAGATTGCGACCATTGTTTTCACAGCGAGAGCACTTGGATACGTCAACGAAATCTCAGACTATCGACGAAAACCGAAGGTGGTGATAATCAAAGTCGACTATAACCGAGGTATAATTCTGAGCATATGTAGCGCATTAGGTATGTTCTCTATTTCGGGAAAGGTGGATGGCAACCGACGAAAACCGAGACATTTCTTCGCTGAAGAAATTGAAGCGAACGGTAACCAAAGTCAACGAAAACCGACATAACAGTTTATGGAAAGCGTTTTGTCCATCCTTGAATAGGTGTGCCCTGCATCTGGGGGAAGAGGCGGACAGCAGGAAACGCCAGGAGGCGTATGCGTTGGAGGTGACTGGCGTCCCTCTATTGCGCGCTTGTTACGTTATGTTCCACATTCTCCATCCACGGCTTCGAGGATCAAGTGCCTTTCAGCTGAACGCCTAACGCGCCTTTCTTCGTTATATTATGATAACGTATATTGTCAGAGCCGGATCAAGGTTTACGCGAGCTAAGAATTTCCCCGGGGCACTAGATATGTACATTCGAGCCTGCAGTGGATTCGAACACGTTTCTTGCTGACAAATGACAACATTCCCATCACTATGCGGTCGAAAGTGAAAGGAACTGAAAATATTACAGTTACGTTCTCTTCTTTTCACGGAATAATTCCAAAACATAAAATTATTTTCTCTTTCCATCATAGATATTGTACAACGTACTTCTTTGACACCAGATTTTTAAAGTTCCGAAAAATTATGTGTCTCTCATAAAAAGCCTAAAAAGTACAAAAAAAATTATATAAGCAGCATTACACGTACTTCAACAATAATACTTTTTGGAGATAACAGTTCGCTATATATTCTGCTCAAGAAACTCTTTGCTTTCTTTTACGAAAGAAGTTACTAGGACAATGAAAAATTTATAATTTTTATCTGGCGTTTAATAGCATTTTATAATGTTATTATTTTATATAACACCACAGTCGATTCCAGACCTAAATTCTTTCTTTTGTATTCTCGTAGAGTGAGGACACACACTTGAATGTTGAGCCTCCATTTATGGAAGATTACGAGGAGCACATACGTCATAAATCTGGTTAAAGGGGCAACACGCGTTCGGCTTGAAACAGTTCCTTTCCCTTCAACGAAATGTGTAGACGTTGCAGATGCGTAGATCCATAAAATCTGTAAACTGGAACGGAATGTTACAGTGTGCTTTAGACCGTTAATGATTTCTGAAATAAAAGAATAATATCAGCACGGTTGGTTGAATAACCAAACAAGCAAAACGAACAGTCATAAAATCAATAAAGAAGTGTTACTGAATTGCAAAAAAAAATTTCAAACTCTCTTGTGAATAGTTCTTTATGCATTCCTGGGGAATGCATATTTTGACGACCGACGTCATCAGATTATTTTTCTTTTATTAATATTAAATACGGAACACTCCTTCCCTTTTTTTCACAAAAAAATTGAAAATAAAGAAACTCTTTTGAAAGTAAATAATCTTACAACAAGCACTGGCAATGATAAAAAAGTAATCTAATGGTGATCTCCAAAACTAGTCTCAATATAAATAAGCATTGTAAACTTTCTCAAAGAGTTACTCTCTTCCCATTTCATTTTATTGTCAAAAAGTATTTTCACAATAAAAGCTACTTTATTCTCTTATTCTCGTGACGCCATTCATTAAATGCATTGTGGTCGAATAAATTCATAAATTTAACTTATTCTTGTAATTAAGAAATTATTTGGTTTTATTCAACCTTACAGAAATAAGACAGAAAGACAGCGAGATAAAGAACATTGTTAAATTAAAAAAAAAATTATATGTCTCTCAAGGGGCATAAAAGCGGGAAATGGGTGTGTTCAGTGTAAGAAATAAACCATAATATAAAAATAAGGAAACTAAATTATTGTTAATGGCTTTGAAAAGAATACCGGCAAATGTAGTAAATGGAAGTCGTAATGTTGATAGAATTAATCAATTTTTGAATCCTACAAATTGGAAAGATGCCAATTATCTCATCAGAAATAAAATCATTTTCATACCGCTTATCTTGAACAGATATCCGCGTCACAAGTACGTCACTGTTTACTGTTGTAAGATGTATGTTATGGTAAGAGCTGCGACGAGCCCCTGTCAGGTGGGAAAAGGCCGTAAACGAAAAAGATTCATTGGTACGTAACAGCGCCTATCCAGCTGCAGAATCACACAAATGTTAAGGCGGCTCCAGACATTCGTCATTCGGCTAATCCCGAGCGACAACTCACGGAANCTATCCGCAGTGTGTCGGTCTTTTGAGCACATCAAAGGAAGTCGAGCAGTGGCGAGCATTGGCGAGCGATTCTCGCCATTCGGGATTAGGCAAATGACGAATGTCTGGAGTCGTCACTCAGTCGCGAGCACAACAATATTATGTTCACTAGAAAGGGAAATGCTTGATAACTTTTATCTCTGTAAGTTAATCATTATTTAAACTGTTTCTAATTTGTAATGAATTAATTTTGTTTTAGTATATAATGTCATGTATATATTTATTTTACTCTGGTTTTAATTGGTTGTATCAAACTGGAACAATAATTTATTTTCTGGTGCATCATGAATTTGTAGAACTACTAATAATGACAAAATAATCGTCGAAACATGTTTGGACACTGAAGATACAGTGAATAAAATACTTTCAGGGTATTTAATTATAACTATCAACATAACAATTTTCATTTCTACAGTATCTCTACCACCAATATTAAGAAAATGAATAAATGTACAAACCTCTTGAGATGTTTTAAGTTGGCGGTACTTTTCAATGGTTTGGTCCTACGGACCAGTAAACAATTATCCACTTAAACCCGATCACTCTAAGCTTTTATGACCGTGTATTTTCTTTAATGTAAATCTATCCGCAGCTGCGACAGAGTGACCGGGCGCCAGAAATGGCTTTATGGGTGTTACATCCGCTCGGTGGTTGCCAATTAAGAGTGTGTGGCTTGGAGGGGCTTATTAAGTGCAGGGTCATCGGAACGTTCAACTGGAGTGTTGGACATGTTACGCTGTCCTTTCACTTTGTGTGAGCAACTTCCAAACGTACAATTCCATTCCCCTCACCAGGCAATGTCATGATGTGACTGATATTAACAAACTTTTGTTTTTCAATTACGCGACATACATTACACAAATTTCTTGTTTTTTTCTTGACTTCGGTTGGTGTTTTTTTTGTTTTTTTTCAGAAATATTTGTCTCGGTTATCGTCGATCGTCTCAGATTTCGTTGTCAACGTGCTCTTACAGCTTACTTTTCGAATAATGGTAGCAAAATTGTTTAATGATAATGTCTAGCCCAGTTTTTGGTAACTTTTTGAAGAAGAGGGAGAAACAGGCCTTCATATACGTCTATTTTGTGTGACATAGGTCCAGTGAAATTCGTAATGCCAAAAGACTGAGAAGTGAAATGACATCATTCATAAGGTGCTTTTCTTAATGGAGGGTGATTCTTAAATGATCATGAAATGACTCACTATTTACATAATGATATACGACATTTTTTGTTATAAAATTATGATCAAAACTTTACTTGGAAAGTAAACACGGAAAAGCTCAGTAGTTTCAGCGCGATGAAGTTTCAATGCAACAACGGATGTATTCTTCAGATCCATCCAAACACATCATAAATTCATTTTTAAAAGATTTTTGAGGAGTTAATCACGGATTAGAAAACGTAAGTAGCGTACCATTTCCAGAATAAGGTGCAAAAATATTTGAATAAAATAGTACCCGTCGAATTATCGAGCATTCATACGGCAACTCCAGAACTTTGTAAGCATATTAAGAAAATGTACAAATGTTACTAATATCTAATAACAACTGATACGTAACTCTACAAATAGAACTGAACTTCTCGAACTGTTCAATCAATTTTTCATTTATTATAAACCAAATTTTGATTTTTAGAAAATATGAAAAGCAAAGTCGGGTACGTTGGTTGCAGTGTTTGTTCCCGATTCAGTTTGATTTACGTATCAAGTCATAAACGTAAATATTAAACTTCGTCGCTATTTTACGTAATAAGTCGAGTTTTCGCCTAGTTCTCTCACGGTAGTTGGATTCTCGTTATTAAAATAATTTCAATTGTTTGATCTTAATTGGAGGTCATTCAGTGAATCGCACTAATATTGAACGCGTTCGCAACTTCATAATAACAAGAGTTAAAATGTTTAGTAGAGTTCCACCGCAATGACTCAATGCGAGAAATGCTTACCCCGGAATCGAAAGCACGTAGAATAGAGCGTGTAATTACACCCGATTTCACGTTGTCGGGAGAAAAGAATCAAGAGTAAACAAGAAAATGAAAGTTGCGAAGTCAATAAAACGTAATGACTAATAGCGAAGTTGTAAATAATGATCCAACAAAGAATTTGATATTCGTTTCATCAGAAGGCAATCAAGAGTTGATCTGAACACGATTCCACGAGGAGAAAAAAATCGCTTTCTTTGTCTTCGTGATCTTTTTTTGTCTTAATTAAAGAAGAATTTCTATTAAGGTCGTCTGTCGAAACAAAGAGTCAATATGGCAGCTCTTGCCATGAGACATGGGTTCAGTCAATAAAGAATAGTCATGCGATGAGTCGAGTTAGCCGTGGTTTAAGTTAGGCGACTGATTACGAGGTGACCAATGAAAAAACTGCAACTGGTTCTCCACTTAAATTTTCACGTAATAATGTTCAATACATTATAAAATAACGCTCTGAGAACCAATAGGAGTTTTATTCACTAATTCAAAACCTCAAAAGTTAAGTAAGTTGTTATGGGTCAAGGTATACAACAACTTAGCATTTTGTCAGGAATCGTACAATCTCGAAAAATTACTACATATTTCAATCTTTATAATATATATCCGAAAAACAAGCAGAAAATGAAAAAAAACATAATTTTTCTACTAACATGATTAAAGTATCTAAACACTTTTCAATTTTCTTTTTTATTTATGTTTTAAAAATATTATTGGGCCTCAAGAAATTCACCTAATACAGCACAGAAAAAAATGCGAGCTATATATTTAGATGACATTTCCTGACATATATAGATCTTTATTTTATCTATTCTTTAAAATACTTCAAAACGCTTTTCATAATTTACTACACTACCAGACATGTTTTTCAATCGAATGTCAAAACAATCAGAAAATCATTCCTCCTTATGAAGAATTCCTTAGTACAATGTAATGTGCAGTGACCATGAGGAAAAATAACAAATATCGAGACTGTTGTTGCATTAATTGTATTACATACAGCCTACGTTTCGTCCCATGCGTTGAGACCTCATCAGAGCTATTGTGATAAAATACTCAGTTTGAATACAGTACGAAGCACTCTTTCGTCAAAATCAGTACAAAGAGAATGTCTGTCCCCCAACCTTTATGCTAAACCTTTTGAGCATTTTATTAAAATAACTCCGATGCGGTCCCAACACATTGGACGAAACGTAAGCTGTACGTAATACAAATAATGTCTCGAAACTTTTCCTCACTCTACTTTGCATTGTATAATAACAATTGTGACATATCAATTATGTTATGTTGAATGGAAATGGGAGACGGATACGATAATTGAATTTGGTACCTTAAGCTTTACGCACTGATGCGCTCACCAGCTGCGCCATCACGTTCATCGCTAGGCTCAGTCTACTACCACTGACATTCAACTCGCGAAACCCACGGATCTCATAGGTGATCTCATAGAGATTATTATCCTCATATGAGGCGAATCCCTTAAGAAGTACTTGATGTGGATCAGTATTTTCCATTTCTGTAGTTCACAAACATACAGAAATATCTTAAATTGCGGTGAACTTCACCACCAGGTGACAGATTAATTATGTATCCATTGTAGTATTTGTACAGGTTCTCTAGGCTGTCTAAAGGCGTGTTTATTGTAACAATAAATCGTGAATTTAGTGTTATTTCAATTCTCATGATTTTTAAACACTATACTCAGAATAATCTATAGTTCGATAATAACTTGTACATGTAATTTTTTGCTTAAAATTACAAACATATTGACATTCTATTAGTATTATAACTCGC
>NNCF01129955.1:238099-276457 GCA_002313205.1 Laupala kohalensis | reverse complement strand
TTTTGCTGAATTTTTTGAATCCGCCTCTGCCTTAGGGCCCTTGATCGGAATTGATGGGATGGTCCCTTGCTTGCTTCCGGAGAGTAAATTAGTTTTTTTTTCCTCCACGTGGTCATACGCAGTTTGTACTGTTTTTTTGACAATAAATTTATTATTATTATTATTAAATGGGAAATGTAGCGTGCTATTGAAGCTTATCTACATGGAGCGATAGGAGGTGGGTGGTAGAGCTATTGTTGCTATTGTTAGTAGGTGGGCCGCTTAGCTGGGTTTACCAACAACTTGGCCCACGTGGAGGGGTTAGTAGAAGTAGTTATTAATAGTTAGTAATAGTTAGAGTTATATGTACTAGGAGGAGGTAGATAGAGGAACAAGGATTCGCTCTTCAGTAGTCACAGCTATATGAACTGGGACACTCACGTGAAACGCTACAAATTTTTCTGGACCCACCAGGGATTTGAACCTGCGATGACTTGGTGAATAGCAAGAACGCTACCACCTGAGCTACCAGAGGGGGTCAATTATATATGTTTCCCATTTTCGTCCAACATAACATAATGAATGTTACCTGCTGGTTGGGTTCACCGCAATTTAAGAGATTTCTGTAAAATTGTGACATATCTCTGCAAGGAAATGGAGATTCCTTGTGAAGAATAACAATTACAAATGTCTTTAGGGAGAGAAGCGATGGTTCCGAGTGGTTACATACGGGAATTCCATTTCAGTTTCGCTTTCCTCCGCCTTAGCGCTGTCTTACTTTCTAAGTCTTCCAAGTGGACGAATGCTCCGCCACAACATGATTTAAGAACCATAACATGCGCTTATGAATTTCGCAAGCACTATCGTACTTACATCACGGCATATGTTGGCGTTATCTAATCTGATGTAACGGGGCTCGCATCCTTATCTCTAATAATAATAATAATAACAAACTCTAATTTTTGACTTTTCAATTAATGAAGTTTCTTTTGTGTGATTCATCATATGTACTATTAATTTCTTTTAATTTGTTATAGCAATTACTTTTTACGTTTAAGGGTGTAGGAGGAGCAATGCCATACGTATGCATATTGAGCGTGTTTGTACGTACGAGTGTTTGTAAGCGAAGTCTGTATCTGTTTGTAAGGCGAAAATGATTTTGTGTTTGTATGTGAATATACACATAAAGGCCTCATGTAGGTAACCTGTGTACTAATTTTCTAACCATTTTAGACCGTATGTGCGTATTTTATAGATATTTGGGCGATAATTTGATATTGCATTACGAATACTTGTATTACTTCTGCAGCAGCAATTTTTCTTTCCTTTCCCCACTTTTTGAATATAAATGCTTTTACATAAAAACACCAAATGACAGTGTTGTGCAGTGCCAGACCAAGCACCAAAAAAGTCAGTAATATGTATTAATAGAAATCATAACAATACGCATTCTGTTGAGAAATAATGGGAACTATTGACAAAAAATTGACCATAAAGTGCTAGTAACTATTTCCAAGATAGATTTGTAAGACCAAACACTATAATTTTAATAAGTCATGAACTAGTGTATGAATTATCTCAAAATTATTTTCGGTGATTCGCCTAGTCCAAATAATACTGTCCACATAACACAACAAAACATTAATTCATACGAAAACAAACATTCCATTTCCCCCTCTAAGTCTTAAAAAAAAACTAAAACCGTACTGTGAATAAGAGCTTTTGAGAGAAATTTTGAAGGATTATTTTCGACGGTTCGACTCTCAGGAACACGCTAATCACAATTCTAAGTCAGGTCGCATCCATATAACTAGCAAACTCAAACATTGTATTTGCTTCTCTATGATGTCGTTGCACGCTATTCATCTAATGACTTTCAGAAAACCACTAACCTTTTTATGATATTTTTGACAGCTGGTAGCAGGAATCGAAGTCCACCCTGAAATAAAATTATTTTACCTTCCCCTCAGTTAAATTCATTACGTAAATGATAGTCTAGGTCAGCCACATTTTGAATTTATGCATAAGTAATTTGTACTTATATACATCGTACAATAGAAGTTGTTTTTAACATGATCCAAGTTGATGAAATTAACATGGTCCAAGCGGCAGACACTACAAGAAAGGTCAATGACCTCTGGAGTCACGTCAACCCTTCCGTGCGGAAGTCCATGGAGGGGGGGTGTAAGGGGGTGCTCAGTGAAAGCACCCCACTGTGTGACGCGAAGCGAACTCTGACATTCGCAACTCTATCACCTTCTCCACGGAGAGTGAAGACGGCAAACACATTCACCCACACTGTATTAACACTCAGTCGTTCGTGATCCTTTGTACAGAGAATTACTGGTCATTAATAGATCTCAGAATATATATCGTACATATTTATGAAATGATGTTTATGAATCACAAAAAACAGGTTTTCTGAAAATATTAATAGTACCAAAAAGTCATATTGTGATGATGAATGCATACTCCTGGCCCGGGTTTTTCCACAGTTTTCCGTCGGGTAGAGGCGAATTTCGAATACTGGCGCTCTAAGATCTTGCCTAGGGGCGCCGACTTATTGTAATTAATTTGATATTTAGAGTTATTTTGATAGTTACGATTTATAAACTATAGATTCTGAATAATCTATAGGTCGATAATATTACGTACTTCTGATCTATCTTTTTTTGTGTTTTATTATATACAAATTTGTTGATATTCTGCTACTCATATTACCCGTTCCGAAATATTTTTATCTCAGGAAAAATATTGTGTGCTAAAATATTAAACCCTTCTCTGCTTTAGGACCCTTGATCGGAATTGATCGGATGGTCCCTTTCTTGCTTCCGGAGAGTAAATTAGTTTATTGTCCTCCAAGTGGTTATACGCAGTTTGTAACTGTTCTTTGACAATAAATTTCTTCATTGAATCATTTTAATATGTATTTCTGTCTCGAATTACCTTAAAAAGTTAACAAGAGACGCGTGGAATTCACCCATGGTATTTCGTAATTTGCTGTCTCTTCTGATTTTACGTGATCGAAAATTCAACCATAAATAAAAATGGACAAATAAAAATAATTAGATTCGAAAAGGAATTCTGAAGTATATGAATTTCGGTGTAGATGAGTAAAATACAAATAGAGATTGGGAGATGAGAAGTGAAAAAAAAAAGAGATAAGTGAACTCGAAAATTATTTAGTAAAACATTTGGAATGAAAAAAGATTTGCGTTCCTTATCATATAAGAAGAAGGTTTATGGTGACAGTCAGTGCAAGAGAACATAAAAAGACGTTTGTAAACGAAGAGAAATTATGTAATTCATCTCAAACCAAAGTTCCAGCCATTAAATAATATTTTACAGGCATAAATCACCACCTGCTGGTTTATTACATAAAACCAGAATTCTACGTCTTGCCCTTTGCGAAGTGGTCATGTTGCAATATGTGGAATCGCCAGGCGCCTTCACAGTCTCCGATGGAAGACGTCACCCTCGTCGACTTGTGCAGAAGTCGATTTATGACGGCGTTGCATACGAAAAGTCGACTCGTTGACATCTCGAAAATACACTCTTAACTCATAGGAGAGACAGAGGGAAACCAGTTTGCAGCACGCCAAGTGCACGGGACAGGGATGGTGCAGCGAACGTAATTAACGATTCTCCACAGATGACTGATAATTATCGACGGATTTTTACAACGCGTAATTGAGAAAGAGACGACAGATTGCAGTGGCTCCAAAGTACAATACATTGAAGTATTTTTTAGAAATTATGAATGTATTACACCACAGTCTTCTACAATATTCAACGCGCACTTTAATGTTCTCCGAAGAAAGGATCGAATATTCGAGAGTGATATTCTTGGAGTAAGCCACATATTTAGCAATGGAGATAATGTGAGTTAATAATCTGAAGCCAAGATCAATAATAATAATAATAATAATAATAATAATAATAATAAATTTATTGTCAAAAAAGCAGTTACGAACTGCGTGTGACCACATAGAGTACAACAAACTAATTTACTCTCCGAAAGCAAGCAAGGGACCATCCCATCAATTTCGATCAAGGGCCTTAGAACAAGAGAAAAAAAATCGGTTTTGATAGTAAAAATATTCGAAGAATAAGGTTCTGCCACCATCACGTAATTGTCAACACTTTATTATCGACTAAAGTATTGGAATATAACGGAGCATGAAAGACAACTGCAGAAGAATATTGAGAGTATCTCTTAACTGTCTTCGGGATCACACAGTAGGGAAAAGGAAGGAAAAATAAGAAAATAATAATAGAATGTTCGTAATAATTCATTTTCCTGTTTTGTATTTCTATTGGAACTAAAGAAACATTCTACGTAAGTCCATTTCACTATAGATTGCGCTCGTTTGCAGTTCACAAAATAACCTTTTCTTCGAATGAAACACATCAAAGAACTAGAGGTAATTTTACGCACATTTTACACAATTCAGAAATGAATAACAACAAAATAATGTAACATAATATGAACTCCAAGGTTTAAACATTATACAAATTATTTTACGACATAACTGAACAGAAACTCGTTTTTGAAATATAAACAAATTAAAACACATCTCTAGTAANTTAAACATTATACAAATTATTTTACGACATAACTGAACAGAAACTCGTTTTTGAAATATAAACAAATTAAAACACATCTCTAATATCATTATACTACTTGATATACATTGTAAATAAATGTAATTCAAGAAGTTATTTATAATTATTATTACGATAAATAAGCAATGTAAAGAAAGAACGAATGTTAGATTTGTGAGCCTTGACGTTTTCATGCATTTTGGAAGGTTCCACTCTCTTTTAATACCAGACTGATCACTAACAAATGACTCATAAATTTATTAAAATTGACTTCTGCTTCATTCCGAGCGTAGAAACGTGTAGAGAGAGAAAAGAATGTAGAAGATTGTGGTAGAAAGCTAAAGACTACTTCTAGGAATTACTAGTCCGTCCTTCCAGACAAGTATCTTCATTATATTGGGTTCTCTCACGCAGTGCGAATGGTTCAACCATCTGTTCCCGGGGAACCATGGACTTCAGCGATGGAGGAACAAAAACCATTAAACAGTCGGAAGTTAAAAAGGCGAAACGAGGAAATTCTATAATAAGCTTACTTTCTTTCGACTCCCATTGTATTCCTTTTGAGTACGTTGAGAAAGCAATGCAATGGCTCGATATTTACGATACTTCCTGTCATCTTCTTGAGGATGAGTTCCTTACCCCTTGAAACTAGAAAGCGGGAAACAAAGAAATTTTGGATTCTGGGGATTCAATCTGTTTAAGAAATGTTTCTGGGATGAGAAATTATTGATCTTCACACTAGAATCTCAACCGATTCCTGGTATTCGTGTTTACATTTCTGGCTGTTTAAATCAACGGAAATATTATAACAGTTTAAAACCATTTGACTCAATTTCGCTACCAAGTCTTTCCTTGGATGGACGAAATATCATGTTTGCGTAGAAGATTACAAACTCATATTCAAGACAATTTCTAAGTCCAATGAGTCACTTAAGTATATGTAACTGTAGTTGAGAATTAATATTAAGAGAAGTCATGCCAGTATATTTTTTCTTTTTAATACACTTATTAAATTCCTTTGCTGCTGCTGATATTAGTTACCTGCCAAATAACCGAAATCCTTTGATATTTATAATTGTAGTTGATGTTTTAGATCATTGAGAGTGAATACTAGGGAAACGTATGCGCAGCCCACGGCGCACATTTTAAGGCTTCTGTACATTTGTGTTAAAATAAAGCTCTTTTGAAACTGAAATTGAAAGTCCGATGAACAAGGCAGAGGTCTATTCTCAAGCCTTTTATGAAGGTAGGAATTCTGGATGAGGGGTAACTTTTCTGCACCGTGCGGAAGAAAATCGTCACATGTTAGAGCGAAAACTTTGAAATCAACGTGAAATATATGGATTAAGACTGTTTTCTAACTCAGTTTCCCGTTAAATTTAAGTTGGCACATGATTTTTCATTTGCAGACTTTCGTGGAAATTACAAAAAAAAAAAAAAAAAGGGGGGGATACGTGGTACGTTTAACCACTTATATTTAGTTTTCTAATCAGCATGGAAACGTTGGTGAATTTCCAGTGCATACTAATAAAGTGATGAACCATACATATCGATTGTCTATAATAATAGAACCGCATATTTAAATTAAATAATTACAAATCAAGACAATCAGAAATTAATTTTAGTAAACATTTATTGTATATGAATTAATGGGCACAAGTGACAAGGTGTGGCGCAAACAAGAAATAAGAAGAAAGAAAATGTTTTTTTATTGACAGGTGCAATGTGAACAATTGTTCAAAATAGCGTCCACCAACGGTGATACATGCTTGACGGCGTCGGCTGAGCGATTGGCGCACACAGTCAAAGACGTCAGGTATCTCACGCACACGCGCAGCGGCTACGGATATTCGAGCAACGAGATCAAGTATTCCCCGTGTTTGTGCCTCACCGCGTCACTTGCTCCAGTACATTCCTGTAAATACATATTTGTTACAGTATCCTGTACAAACCCTTAAAGTTTGGACCATGAATTCGGAATCCATTTGCATATTTGGAATTTAAGAAAAGAGATATTCACGATTGTGTGACGCCGAAATATTGAAAATAGTTTAGTAAAAATGGATAAAAATGAAAATGGTGGTGAAAAATTACAGATAGCATCGAGCTGGAAACTTGCAAAAATACCTCCTTTCGGACATCGTTTTGGTCAAGTTTTCATTAGTAACCTTACACCACAAGACAATAAAATTGTCCATATAAAATCATATAGGAATGCATCATGGTCTGCATAACTTCTCTGTTATCTTTCTCTGCGTTTTGACATTTCTATTCCATTTGCCGTCTCTCATCCTCCACCCAGGACAGAGGTGGGAGAAGCGTAGGCGCCGAAGATGCGAGGAGATGCATTGCGCTGTCTGGTCCATTAGAAAAGTCATTGCCAAGGAATAGCTTTCACAAAACAGCACTTAACGCGTACTTCATTTCATTCTACACGCGAGGATACGTAACACGTGACACATGCATTCGCGTTTTGATTCGCAAAAATTCATATACGAGTCCAAATATTAATTTCTCTTATACTTAGTCACGTCATTTTTATTGTGCTCTAGATATTGATTAAATTTTTTTCCATGCATGTTATTTTTTATCCTTTTCATTTATTATAGTTTATTTCTAACTGTACACAACCTAGCACGGTTGTATACATTATCTCTGTAACCCCATTCTGACCCGGTTTTCCTCCGGATAGTGGCGGAATTTTCTTTGGGCGGGAATGTCATTTAATATTTTTGTTATTATTAATCCTGAATTTTTACTGAACTAATATCTACAATTTATTTTGGGATAATAAATTGATAACAGTACGTATTTTATTAAAGAAATATAAGTATTAAATCCGCCACTGCACTTAGGCCCTTGATCGGAATTGATGGGATGGTCTCTTGCTTGTTTCAGGTGAGTAACTTAGTTTATTATCCCCCACGTAGTCACACGCTGTTTGCTACTGATTTTTTGACAATAATTTTTTTAAATTATTATTATTAATTTTGTTTGTGATATATTGGTACAACGTTTGCACATAACAAATGATATGCACTTCTATTGTTGTCTATACCATATGCGACACGTAACTAATTGTAGATGGATAAAAGAGTGAGTGATAAGCAGAATTTGCTATTGAATGTTTAAAATCGACACACTTTATAAATATTAGTTTTAAGTATCATTGAATTTACGTTAAAATCTTAATCAAAAATCTGTATCTCACCCATTTGGAACATCTTATTTAAATCTTGTAAAAATATACCTTGTTCGCTTCTACAACTAGGTCGTACGCAGTTTGAAACACCATTTTTCGTAATACATATATCACTGTTGTTTATTCGTGTATTCTTGCTGGTCTATTCCAAAAGCGGCGTCAGAAAACCATGACGTCGGAGGTATCATGCAGAGTGAATTGTGTTGAAAACAAGTGAAAACCACAAGGCGTAATACAATGGTTATCAAGATCCAGTCTCGCAGTTATACAAAACCTTTTTGTATGCGACATTATTTGATTTTTCCTTCTAGTGAATGTTTGTGAATTAATTACTTTGAAAATACCAGTTATGAAAATATGGAGTTAGAATGCGCAACTACTAATGGACAAAAGAATTATTTACGACCATTTTTTTGTTAAATAAGCAAACTTCACTTGTCTACGATTAATATTTTAATTGAAATTTTCAAATATATTATAACACTATCAATTTTATTAAGTAGAGCCAAACTGACTAACTATTTCTGCACTTGGTCTGTTACGGGCGTTTTACTGCAATCAATGTTGTTCATGCTAATGCTTAAGTTCCATGTAAATTTTTATATCCTATTTAGCATTTTAAACAAGATTATGTTTAATCATGAAGGTTTCCATGGCCGGATAGCGGAGAACCGCAATATTATTATTTCCATCCCTTCATTTTGTCTCCTTATATTTCTTCGTAAAACAAACTGTTATAAAGATAATTGCAAATCGTGAGATAACTATAACTCTCACTTTTATTTTTTTATTTTTTATTTTTTTTTTATTTTTTCTCCTTCAATATAAAACGCAAATGTACGCATTTCCAACTTTACACGTCGATTACTGTAATAAACAAATGTGGGAAGAGAGGTTACAGAAGAGACAAACCGTGCTTTCAACAAAATTCTTCACTAATTGGGTTGTTAAGGACACGGTGTGATAAGGTCAGAGATTATGTCAGATGCCATGCGTGCATTTTCGTGACAATTTCATTCTCACGATAAGAATGAAACCAGGTTCTTTGACGTAATTCACAAGTCATATTTTCCATTTTTACTCACGATTCAACTTCTTGTTCCACGCTTGAAATAGTTCATACGTCTTCTATTTAAACAGAACACGTGCAAAAATTTAGGGAGTATTGAACTATAGGAAATTTCTCAAGGGATTCGTCTGTACAACACAAGTTCGTTTTCCTCGATACATTGAAATGGTCATCCACATAACTACACATTACTTTCAATTATTTTTTTATGGGGATTAACATTCGGTTATTTCAGCATTTATACAACTTATATACTAGAAACTTTCGAAATTTCATGACGATGTGTCTACAATACGTGTGTGGTTACTTGACAGAATTACTGTTCCATATCTGTGAAAATTACTCTATATTAGTGCCACGTGTTTCTCATCTACATCGGTACGACATTAATTTCTGAAGTGGCTGAATGTCAACGACTCCAACGCTATACAAAGTGATACACAGGTTGGTGTTTTTTATAATAATAGATATAGAATATAAAAAATATTTTGGGATATAAAAGTCCTAGTGCAACAAATAAGCCATCAAAACAATGGTTCAAACCTTGGTTTAACAATTATTAAACAGATCAACATAACCACAGAAAATGAAAACAAGAGTTGTGTACGAATGCTAGATTTAGGAAATGCAAGTAAAAGTACAATTAGTAAAGTAAACACACATTTTAATAAACTCCTTCTTCAGCAAATTTATATTTCACTTTTTAATAACATTCATTTTATATAACTTGAATACAAACAATGCATATTTGCATATGTCAAAACGCCCCTTTCGTAAACATTTCGTTACTACTATTTCTGACACACAAAGCGGACTTCGGAACAAAACCACCCGACAGACGCGCTTAGATTTATTTTCACCATTCCATTTATGAACCACTTAGTGACGAGTTGAGTGACGACACACTTATTTTCTACTAACGTCGTATTCTCCATAAATACTCTATATAAATCAAGACTCCGACAGCACTTCCAATCGAAAGACAGGCTATAAAAGAAAGATAGATAAGTATTCGAAAGAAAGATAGATCTGAGAGGAAAAACGTTCGCGAGATTGTAGAGAACATAAATCTAATATTTAACCCAGCTTTCCCACTTCATGTGGGTTCGGCGAATGGGGATGGATATATGATGCTTCATTTGGTTTTGGCTGGGGTGCCGGATGCCCTTCCTGCCGCACCTCCCCTGAAGCGGTGATTATGAATGAAATGGGGGTGAATGATTATGAGCGGGGGAAACGTGAGAACCCCGAGAAAACTTACCGCGAACACCACCTCGGATTCTACTCGGATCGGACCGGGTTTGAGCCGGCGTCCTCAGAGGTAGAAGGCGAGTGCGTTAGGCTCTACGCCCCCCCCTGAGAACATAAATCTAATATTTAAAAAAAAATATTTGTATGACAATTTTGTAGCTGTTAACCATTTGGACGTGACGGACATTCATCTAACTAGGTTGAGTGAATTGTTCAAGAAAATATCGTACGCTATTTTAAATTGTTAACTCTCACGCGCAAACAAAAAATACACAGTTTTACACAGTTTATTGAGCATTGCTGTTGCCAAGACTCGCGGTTACGGTGAACTGTTTCTGAAGAGATTTCAAGACAGTATTTTATTATATTTGTGGCTGGAAAATTTGTTTTTCATTCTCATAATCGTCATTTAAACTTACTTGGAAAAAATGTTGTAATTATTTATTCTGAATGATTTTCTTGTAATCAATTCGTGGAATCGTGTGAAAGGACCAGGAAAGAGGCCGATTCAATCTCCTGGGTGATGCTGGGTAAGGTCAACTAGTATCTAATAACTCTCGGTCGAGCAGCAGCTGTTGAAATGGCAGCCCACATATTATAATACATTTTCCCCAAATTTTGCATCACAAACGTTGGGGAGCACAACTTTGTTTTATAAATCCGTTTTAATAAAAATTAATATTTGATGTGACATGTCTGGTGAGAGAAAAGAAAAAATTGTGTTCAGAATAACCCCGTCTAAACCCCAATATCTACAGAGTGACGGTTGAGTGTGTAGTGTGATTGGAGGAATGGATGAATATAAAGGAAAGAGTACGAAAGAGACGATGTAGGTGGTGGTGGAATAGAATTTAATATATGTATAAGCCCTGAGGAAGAAAATAAATTTTTCGAAACGTCGGCAAATACAAATTAATCTTATTTTAAGACCTGAACTCGTCAATTTATCTTCTGCTATTATATTGGGGTCAATAACTACTCATCATTTTATTATAAACCTAAATTTAAAAATACTTTTTTAAAATAAAGAAATACACTATTTTAAGCTTGAAATAATATAAATTTGTTGATGAGAATCAAAATATTGCGTTACAAATAAATAAATCTGGAGCATTAGTTTTATTCGTCGGGTAACATTTTGTCGAACACCACCCCTCGCCGGTCCGATCAATCGGAAGTGTACAGAAAATGCTCAACGGGCTAGTTGAACAGCGGTGCTATAAAGGATATTTCAGCAGTACAATTGTGGGCAAATAAGATTATAAACTTTGTAGGTGAGACTAATTATGTTATGTTGAATGAAAATGGGAGACGGGACCGGGATTCGAACGAGATGGCGTAGTCGGTAAGCGCATTAGCGCGCTAAGCTGAAGGTCCCGAGTTTGAATCTCGGTCCCGTCTCCCATTTTCATTCAACATAACATAATTAATCTGTGACCTGGCGGTGAGGTTCACGGCAATCTACGAGATTTATATGTGTTTGTAGGTGAGTTAAGGAGGGAAGAAAATTGTTAAAACACACTCACGATACTGCTCATCATTATGGAACTTTGAAAATAAAGTCTTCTAAAGTCAATTCGTAAAGTTTTCAAGGGACGCGAACACTAAAATCAATATACGTGATACTACAATGCAAAAAATAACTGTTCACACAATGCAAAAAATAACGCCAGTTCGAAGCCTGGAATCGTGGGAGCAAGAGATGTTTTCAACACACTCCATTTAATTACACGTAAGTGATTAATTCATAGTAATTACATCGCTTTTCCAGGAATGAATCCAAATTATCAATCAGTCCCATTCCAAATTTTTTAGCCTTTAGAGTTAAAGATGCAAATGAGTCAGCAGGAAACGCCAAAGAGACTTGCGAAAAAAAAGTATTCATGATTTGCCTCTCCTCACCTGCTACCGATCGAAGAGAAGTGATCATTTACTCCAAAAATAATTAGCGCACATTATATCATCAAGGTGAGAAGTTTCTCGATGCGGTTTCCGTGTTCACCTAAGTGTGTTTTCGTAGAAACGCTGTCCATGTACTTAGTTACAAGACCGCCTATGCAAATAAGTCGGACTTTTGAAATTCAAATTATTCAATTAATTTCGTCGAAAAGTGATATCCAGCGGTTTGTGGGGCTTGGGAACATTTCATAAACGACCTTTTACTCATAAATAATGAAAGAGCGATCCGATGATATTTCGTTACAAAATCGTGAAATGATCGGCCCAAGGAATGGGAGTGTGAAGCAACGATACGTTGCACAGAGACGAGAGTATTTTCACGGAATTTCAGTAATTTGAAGAACGACTATCATTATTGAGAAGAAAAATAACATTATTATTTTTCCTCGGTCTTCATGGTCAGTATGATAAAAATGGGGTTTAGAACAACTCTTTATACAAATCAGAACCTGGTTCTGAGAACATGGAGTTAACACAATACATAAGGAATGGAATTCTGCATAGTGCCGTAGAATTGAGGGGAAATTTTGGATCCGAGATCCAAAGGGTAGTTTTTCGCGATTTAAAGATAAATGGAAGGTGATGGAGAAATTGTGGCCCCGGATTTGGATTCAGTAAGTCAAAATACATAAAGTTGCTTAGGTTTAGTCTTAGGAACAGACCACTTCTTGTTTTGTGTGACCGTGTAATTCTCCTTTGGCAATGATAGAACAGTTTTCAGTTTCCGTCTTCATGTAGAGTTCGCTGTATTACATATATGACCTGGATTTCAATTCTATTCTACTAAAATCGAATTTGAGCTCTACTTGAAGAGAGTAGCTTTTATATGGTTAATTTTCATGTAATACTGTATCGACTTCATCTCTCTACTGTGGTATTCATGTATTATAGTGAATATAGACGAAATTAATTTTTGATTAAATCATCAGAGTGTAGAGATTACATACATTTCCCACGATTCAACATGAGACCAAGTAAAAAAAAAAAAACGAACCTTCCCAGGGCAAGTAGAAGATGAACCCACTCTCATTAGTGCCTCCTGAATCATTACTTAAACCTTCGCTCACCCACATGTTCAATTTCCTCCTATGATTGTAACAAATTGGTCATCATTTCGTAAGGAGGTGATGGACGAATGGCGAGGAAAGGCGGACGTCACTAGGTTCTGGACCCATCCTCGGAGACGCGATGCGCATGAGTATTTCTCACGCACCGCACGCACTTTGGCAGACATTCCCATTAATAATGGGATTAGGAAAATACATTAATTTTGGACAACGAACTTAACTATTACAAACGTGATATATCAGAAATGATATTTATAAAAAATACACGCGGGAGATTGAATTTACGCGCAAACACTGAAAAACACTCTAGTTCATACAATACAATATCACAACATGTTTGTGTAGTTTCTGCTTTTTGTAAACATATTTTGTGCGTCCATAAGAGGTCATAAGTCTCAAATAATTTATTTAATTAGATTATACAGCAGAACCTCGATTATCCGTGTATCGATTATCCGTGTTCGTGATTAACCGTGGTGCTCACTCTTCCGACGAAAAAGGGAATTTCAACTACCATTTCTACTATAGAGTTAATTAATTAATTGCCCTTCACGTTGTCATACACAGTTTGTACTGCTTTTTTGACAATAAATTTATTATCATGTATAAATCCAACTACTTCCTGCTATTTCCACAGTTGTACGTAGGTTCCTCGAAACTTATAAGACCCTCAGGTACCAATAAAATTTTGACTTCCAGGACGTAATGAATGTGAGAAATATTAGAAATGAAGTGAGGAAAATCATTTCAAACTGCAAGAAACAAAGACTGATTACTTCATATTTGAACACCTGATAACGTGACATTCTACACACATATGTATGCATGTTTATGTACACAATTCATTAAATAAAATGCCTCGATTAACCGAGGTTTTCATTTATCTGTGGACTCCCCCCCCCATTACCCCGGATAATCGAGTTCTACTGTTTAATGGACGTTAATTGCAGTAGAATTTGCATTTGGAATACGAAATAATGGTGAAGGAGGGTCAAGCAAATAGAAATTGCACCGCCACAATCTAAGCACTAACTATACTTTGTAATGCATGGTATTCAGTAAATTTTGTATATGGACAGCTGATTAGTAAAATCCCATGAACATTTTACATAGCAGTATAAATTCAGCCAAGGACATCGATATAATGATACGATTTTGATGTAATTTAAAGTACGATTTATTTCAATATTTTATGAATAGATCAATCATTCGAGTATTGTAGTGAGTATTACAGTAAGTAATTTGAAAAAAAAAATGTTTCTTTATTATTTATGATAATTAAAACTCTTTTTTCATCGACTTAGTTAGTATCTTCAGGCTCTTTATCTAGAAGAATATTTTGACAAATGTAATGTAACTATTCATTATTATCACAGTTAACAGTTTCTTGCAATATCGCACTGTCAATGTAATATCCATTTACTCCGTAAAAATATATTTTATTACAAATTGATCTTTCTTACACTTTTGGAATCTCATGACATGACGTACTAAAAAGACAACAATAAAACAAGACGAGAGTCTTACGTTAAAGAAACTAGGGGTGGACTCAGTAAATACTTAAGACACATTAAATCCCTTCTTCCATATTTTTAGTTGGTATAATATTTAATTACATATGTCAGATGTAATATTTTGATAACATCGCTTCCAATAGCAATTATTGCTGGTCGTGATGAAAGATCGTGGAACGTAAATAACTCTTCATTTTCTTTTATTTTGAGAATGTTTCATTAGACGCTACACGAAGTGGAATTGTTATTGAGAGAATTCCAAATTATAACCAATTTGTTCAGAATGCCCCCAATCTCCCAAGGTGTGCCGCTCCAAGCAACTGCGTGTCATGCATGTCTCGAACCCACTGTGTGTTTATAAACATGTCCTGACTGAGTAATGTCATCAGAAAGGAATTCAATGATGCTTTAATTTTAAATAAAATAAAATAAAACTTTATGGTCAAAAACGCAGTTACAAACTGCGTATGACCACGTGGAGGATAATAAACTAATTTACTCTCCGGAAGTAAGCAAGGGACAATCCCATCAATTCCGATCAAGTGTTCGAAGGCAGAGACGGATTTAACATTTCAACATACTCTTAACGTTAAAAATAGTTTGGAACGTGTTATAGTATTAACATAATACCAACAAATATTGTATTTAATAAAACAAGAAAAGTAATTTCATTTTAGGAAAATGGCAGTTCCCCTAAAATTGGACGAACAAAATTTTTACTGCTCTATTATTGATAACTATGGTTCTTGTACAGCGGGAAATCAGGATAATTTACATGAAGAGTCTAAAGACAGTGGTGCTTTGAGGCGTTGTTTCTTCCTGGCACTTCACATGTCTTACAAATAACATGTAACCTTAGGTTTCTTCTTGAAAGATCGCAGTTATAAACGAGAGAAATTTTTATTTACCGAAAAATGTTTAAGCTCGTTCTTCGATTAAAAATGGCGCATTATTGTAGGCCGTATAATCGCATTGATGAGTATTGATCATTGCTCAGGAGAGTAAAGTAGTTCTCTTTCCTCCTCAATGTCACACACAGTTTTAACTGCTGTTTGGGTAATGAATTGTTTAAATTTTATTATTCATCAACTTTCATCGCGTTTATATGAAGAAAACACAGAAATGAAACCTATGAATAATCTGCCCGAAACTTGGACTCACAGTCAAGAAGAAGATTAAACTAAATGCCAACCAAGAAAGGAGAGACGTAAACCGCATCAAATTTTATATTTAACCTAACCACAAACAAACAGTGGACCTTAATTAGCTTACTTTTCCTCGCATATAGGTATAATAAGAGCAAAAAATGTTATAAACGTGAATTACTCCGGAAGGTTATATCACGTGCTGTGGGTCAACATTACCTCTTTCCCTTGATTGAGGGTTCGCCATCTATATCTTCGCTAATGAACGCAGCTACAAATCAAACCACAGAGAGAAAAGGTAAAAAAGAAAGTATTTGTAATCATCGGAGAGAATCTGTACACCTGTTATTATAGCACAAAACATGTAACAACACCCATTTGTTCGTAATAAACCTAAGATGATTAATTAAGATATGTTAATCAAACATTGGTATAGTTACTTCATCTTCAACTTTTCAGTTCGGTTTCTATACAGAGAGAAATCTCCATTATTTCTCTTTCGGAGTATGAGCTTAAAATAATAAGAATCACGTAATTCATAATTATTTTTTCAACGGAGCGTTGAATTAAAATACGAAATTAAAGACTACTCCAGGATTATTCCGCGGATCACACTATTAGATGAATGTATTACCGTTGGAAAAGTTTCGTGGGGTTACACTCCTAATTTCTTCGAGTATAATAGGCCATTTCTCTCATATACCACTGGAATGTACTACTATTTCACTTTAATCGATTGGACTATATCACTCAAATCCTTCTAGTTGAAATTATTACTCGTATTTCAGAGTGCCTTAATTGATTCCTGACTCACTTCCAGTGAATGAAGGGCGTCATAGAAACGATGTTTTCATAAATTTCATCACATACAAATGAAATTAAAAAAATTGTGCCTCACAAAAATTGGCCCAAAAACAAGATATTCTTTTATATTTATCTGCGCTTTAAATATTGTCATCTGTAGAGGAATAACAATCCTTCAATAAAAAAGGTAAAATTATATAAAATGAGTAAAAGAAAAGAGCTTGTGTACAACATATTAATTTTCACAAGAAATGTCAATTAACAATAATTAATATAATATTTACGGCCATGTAATAATTCCCAAAATGTTCACTTACACCACAGAAGTAATTCTCAATTTACTAATTAATTATCGTCAATTTCGACAAGATACATCAGTGGGTGGTTACCCAATATCTCGTAATCAGTCA
This sequence comes from Laupala kohalensis, assembly GCA_002313205.1. Classification (NCBI taxonomy): domain Eukaryota; kingdom Metazoa; phylum Arthropoda; class Insecta; order Orthoptera; family Trigonidiidae; genus Laupala; species Laupala kohalensis. The sequence goes on along the minus strand of NNCF01129955.1, from coordinate 259,452 downwards.
TTTTGTGATTTCCTCATTAAAATAACGTTTATTTGGGAAAGTGTGGAGATTGAAATCGGATCCCGTAGTTGAGTGGGCGATACGCGAAGCTTTTCGACGGAGCACGTGGATTAATGAAGCGCTGGTTTGATGCCATCCAACGGACGCACTCCTTGCGCGAACTGATGCTGCTATTAAGCTAATGGCCTGCGTCTACGGAGCGGGTAGCGCGGTCACGCGAGAGCTCAAGAAAGGACTCAAATTCACTGGCACAAGACTCGTCACGGTAATTGTTAGTATTTACAACACATACATACAAAAAAAATAGAAAATCTCCTTTTTGTGCATTATTCTATAAATATTGTCCAAGAAATACTAATTTTCGTGTTTTTCTATAAATATTAACAGAATGCTTAATAAACAAAGAGCATAGTTACGACCTGTTAGTTTTAATTAGGCTCGTGAACAATGTTCTTCACAGCCTTTGTATAATTCTTCTTCTACTATTTAGTTAGGTAGATTATACGTTCAGTGGGTTGTCTGCCTAACGTAACGCAACCTACAAACAAATGACATAAAAAATGTAACTAAGATGACAAATAATGTGAAGGGAAAAAAAATTGAAAGTTACAACAATACATTAAACAAAATACAAAAATAAAATCTAATAATGAAAACCAAATCCATTAACACTAATATTATATACAAACATTTGAAAATTTCAAGAATGAAGGTTTCGCGTGAACCACTTTGACCGATTAAGGGGGTATTAATCTAAACCTCCCTGTAGGGGTGTGCACGTACCCGACAGAAAAAGATCTTGTTTGGGGAGAGTTTCCAATCACGACTTTAAAATATTCATTAAATTTTCATTATGCAACTTAGCATGTGAAGGGACAGGTGGAGAACAAGCTGGGAAAAATCATTGAGCTTTTTGTGTTCAAGTGGGACCAGCATTCCAAGTTAGTCAAATCACCGAGATATATAATTGTTTTCTTTATTTTCATTCTTATTGTAACAAAACACAACAATATGAATAATAATGATGAAAATACGATTTAATTTCTATCAGTTAATAATACAGTACAAGTAATATTCAAGAACTCGCACGACTCGTTTAAAGAGCATGTAAAAACATGGCGACCGAGGGCGACGGCATCTCACCTCGGAAAAAGTGAAATATCTTTTTGTAATGTTTGGTACCCGTAGATAAAAGTGATGTAGATGTAAGTGACTTTCGTGATTTAAAACTTCGTCTTATTTTGAAAATAAATGTTTTCTCCACAAGACGCAATGTATTACTTCATCAATTACAATTCCTATTATTTCATTTCAATGGCCGGCAAGGTATGTTTGTTTGTTTGTTTTTGAAGGTAAAATCACAATGGGTCATGTTAGTCTATTTATGACAATTTAAGATTCTATCTACGATCTACGCACTATTTTAAATCCATTTCTTCTCGTATAAATCATGAGTTTGGATATTCTGGGTGAGTTCAGCTAGTTCACTTGTAAGAGCGAATGCTATGCGGAGGGTTCGCTCATTCGGATCAAGGTGTCATTGAGATCAACGCGACCTTCGACGCGTGTTTCCTGGAGCACTTCATGTAGAATTGCACCTTCGTTAACGACGGGAAGCCGGTCCAATAGGAGCTGCGACAGTGAAGTGGTGCGTATGTTGATGGTCGTACGGTTTCTGTGTCATTGCAGTGGTTAACTCAACGGCGTCCTGTTTCTAGAATTCATTAGCGAATGTTCAATGTCTATCTTGTTTCCTCGTCTTCCGCTTTTCCCCCCATCATCCTCTCTTCTTCTTTCTGATTTCGGGCTTTTTCTTGGTATATGTAACATTTCTTGCTAAGGATAAAAATAAACGCGATTGACCGTCCAACTCATTTCCTCCGAGAATTCTGAGATCCTTCTCTATACCAATAAATTAATCATTTAATAACATTTTAATAGTAATAAATTTTAATAATATTAAATTTATTGTCAAAAAAGCAGTTACAAACACGCGGAGGGAAATAAACTCCGGATGCAAGCAAGGGATCATCCCATCTATTCAGATCAGGGCCCTAAGACAGAGACGGATTTAACATTTCAGCACACTCCTAAGATAAGGATAAAAATAGTTCGGTAAGCGTTATAATATTAATAGATTACCAACAAATTTGTATTTAATAAAACAAAGTAAAGTTATTCAGAAGTGCACATTATTATAAACAATAGATTATTCTGAAAATGAGAACCCGGATTAAAAAAACAGAGGTCATCAAATCATGATATAATGAACAAATAAATGTTCATAATTTATTTTAATTGATTATGCCGATGAATATTAATATATTCCAAAGTTCGTGTGAAAGGGGAAGACACACACGCTACTAATAATTTTTTTAAATTATTTCTTCCAAGTTTCGTCCCGAAATATTCAGAAATAACCAGAAATAAACATTTGCATAATAAAGATGCCAACTAATAACGAAAAAGTCATTGACGGAACTAGCATTAAGCACCAAATGACATGGTATCAACAAATAACATAGCGCCTTGCATAATGAAATGAGCACGAAAACACAGTTTACACAGAAATCACAAGGAAACCTAAGTACCCCACTAAGATGGGGGGAGAGGGCAGATAGGATCTATGCCCAAAAGAAACCTTGGGTAACCCTCGTGGTCCGCCGTCCTAATTGGCGAACTTTTTCGACAACGCGGTAATTCAGTCCTAATGAACCCAAAATGACGTAACGAGTGGAATAACATACATTATTCTCGTCGAAGCGGTAGCGTCGAGAGAGGAATTCGTTCAGAAGCGTGTCCTATTCATCTCGATGAGAGAAATGCATGCGACGATTTGAGCGAGAGTTCCACGAATCTCACGAGAAAGAACAAACAACTTCAATGATCCAGAGGATAATGAGTTACCCGGAAATGTAAGTGTGAATAACATAAATCTCAGAACGCAAGGCAATAGATAATAATTTTTTCATTTTACATAAAGTGTTTTTTAAAATTTATTAAAACAAAATATCTCGAAAAAGAAGCATCGTGTGAATCCTGGCCGGGTTTTTCAGTTTTCCTTCAGATTTTTTATACAGGCTTTTGCTTAGGAGTCTATTGAAATAATTATCTCTCATTTAGAGTTATTTTAATAGTAACGATTTATAAACAATATTTTCTGAATAATCTTTTGTTTATAATAATACGTATTTGTGAAAAACTATGCTGTTTTATTAAATACAAATTTGTTAATATTCTCTTAATATTTTAACACGCACCGAACTATTTTTATTTTCATCTTAGGAATGTGTTGAAATATTAAATTAGGGCCATTGATCGGAATTGATGAGATGGTTCCCTGCTTACCGTAAATTAGTTTATTGTCCTCAGCGTGGTCATACGAAGTTTGTAACTGCTTTATAGAAAATAAATTTGTTAATTGTTAACGAGAAAATACCAGGGATTAAAAGCGAATATTTTCAAATGGGATATCCGTCTGTGCTAAAATCAGACACATTAATCCCTCATTATGAATAGGGGAAGGGGTAACTCCCCTTGCATGAAAACCCCCGGGTTTTTTTGCAGATTCTGATAGTACATTAAAAATACTTAATTGGTTTTTTGATTCGTGCCAAATTGCGATGTAATCGACGAAAATCAATTTTTGCAGTAGTTAATAAGTCGCAAGAAAAAAATGCAAAGGTGCTTCCATATATTTTGAAAAATTCAAATTTATAACACCTGTAGTAATAAGAAAATAATAAGAATCTTCCCAACCAAACTGAAAACAATTTAACTGTTTTTGACTTTTTACTAAATACTGTCTTCCTCGTTATTTCAGCAACATGAGCACAGCAAAACCATTCGTAAATCATCTGGTTATGGCAAATCACGTTATGTTTATACTTGTTAAGCAGTTCATTTTGTCTGTATTAGACAATCTTTTCCCCCTCCTAGGGAGTTTGTCCACATTAGGTTATTGAGTGTTCGCTTTTGAGAAGTATCACTTGCCGTAAATTTCATAGGAATTTGACGGGGAATGAAGAAGTATCAGCAGCAGAGATATGTCCACTATTGAGAAGTGTCCGTCAAGGGAAGTTTCACTACGTATCCGGACTGTTTTCAACTTTTCATTTCTACGCAGTATGTTCTTCTGCTTTCTCTGCAGTAGTGATGTTCCGCCAGGACACACGTGAAAGTACGAGGAAAGAATCGCTATTTCCACTATGAAGAGTAAAACCTCAAATTCTTGTAATTATCTCTAACTAGTCGGAAGTGAGAAAAGAAGCAGTACTAACCTTTTACCCTCCGGATATTTTGTTTGGCTAAGAACCATCTGGGGAAAGTGGGAAAACCAGGTTACAGATGGAGGTTACTAACCCAAACAACTCGATAACATAATAGCATCTCTCACAAATTGGTGGTTCCCTTCAGAAAATACATGGCTGTGAAAACTTGTGTTTTCCCCTCATCAAATGACTCATTCAAACATAACACCAAAGGTATCTTCTATTCTTTTCACGAGATCGTCTCGACTATTGTGGTAAGGACAATTATAAAATACGTCTAATATTTATGAGATTAATGAGAAATGATTGTATCTATATACGTACGTCTTTGTCAGAAAGTGCTCAGAAGATTTTAATGGAATTAATCAGAATTTTTGGAAGCAAAATCTCCCTAGAATAGTATCTTCGTTTTCGTGATTTAGATCATTTGCAGCATATAGTAAAAGTCATCATACTTTGACTTTAGACAAAAAATCATTAACGGAAACGCATAGTCTTCATTAGTTTATTTTGTATTACTCGCAGAAAATTACTTTATTGTCCTCAAAGTGGTCATACGCTCTCTTGACCGTAAATTATTTATATATTTATTTATTGTCAGTCTAACTGGCTTGATGTTGGTATCAATGCCGCCAACGCTTTTACTTCGCCATCTTCCATAGGAGTAATGATAACGGTACCTCGCGCTCTGTTGGCGAGATATTCGAAATTGAATCAATTGCCAACCTCGGACAACTATCAATTCACTTGTTCTTGTGGCGCTGTTCTGTTCTTTCTGCATCGAGCGAGTGGAACGAATACTTTTGTGCCTTTGTTTGTTATTAACTTCTATTTCTTTACAGCAAATAGTCGCTTTTGTGACTACTATTAATATTCTTTTGTATATTACTAAAATTCTTTGTGACCACGTTTTTCCTGAGATTTTCCTACCACGCTTTCCTTGAAATTTTTGGCGAGTGAGTTTCAAGAATTTGTTTAGTAGAGGTTGGCAATTACTTTAAGGCAGCCGTATTGAATAATTTTAGACAAAGTATCGTGACTTTGGGTATACACACTTAAAGTAACAATAGAATTCAGGAAAACAAATGAAGACAAATAACCAAAGAGTTATTTTGTTACTTAAATTGTTTAAATTGTTATAGTTTGCAAAAACACTATAAAGTAAAAGTTCGTATAATTGTGTACTCATTACGGCACTAGCACACAAAAATAACTGCAATGTATGTAATTATCTTACTACTGAAAATGTAAGATTTCAATTCTATTCAATAGGGTTTTATTTTAACATAAAATATAAATATATATGGCGGGGCTTAGGACCGGTGCGCCTTAAATGTACCGTGGGGTGTGCATACTATACTCAAGTATTCACTCTCAATGAACTGAAACAGTAACTAAAAATAGAAATATTAAACGGTTTCGATTATTGTAGAAGCTTGTAAAGTAAGGTTGTACATAATTTTGGAACAATAACTTACTGAAAGATGAAATCTGAACTAATGAAAGTGAATTATTTGGAATATCTGTGGTATGGAAACAGGAAAAAGTAACCGATGAAATTATTTGAAATTTCTAAGGACTCTTTTAAAGATTGCTGCAACTAAAATGCAAAGTATAGTTAATAATGATGAATTACACGAGCAGAAAAAGAATTAAAATTAGCTGCTAATCAGTAGATGTGAATCTTCACTCACATGACCGTTGGCTACGAAGCTTACTAATGTGTCCGCCAGAGTTCTATGGCGTTACGCGAGGCGGACAACGTGTAATCTACGTGACTGAATCGTAGAAGAAAATTAATTTAAAGGCTTCGAAGAACACTGTTTTCAAGTACATAACCTAAAAGTTTAATAAAAACAAACGAAATCAGAGGCATGAACTATGCGCTTTGTTTATTTCTGTCTAAAGCGTAATTCTCTTCTGCCTGGATTTTAAAATAATTCGTACTTCCATACATAAAAGCATGCAATACTTAAAACTAAGTATTTTTGTAGGTTTTTATCGTGGTATTTACTTTTTGAAATTAACAAAAGGGAAAATTTAATATCACGAAAGTAGAGATACATAGTAACTGACATACGAATTTAATATATTATACAATAAACTCGGGCAACACTGGGCAAAATGAGCTAAATAATCCAGAGCTATTGACAGATATTTTAATACCAGAGTAATGATTGCTTTATGTTTCTTTCCTTAAAACGCTGGGAAGGTCTGTTAGTAAATACTACAATCGATTTATAAGTAGTTCTGATATTTGCGAGATATCGATGCTTTCTCGAAGCTTTCTTGTGAACGTGGAGAAAGTGATAATACACTTCTATGTAACGCCCTGGCTGCTTCCTACCCCGGCTGTTCCCATTTCGTCTCGGAAGGGAACACTAGCACCGCGAACGGACTCAATTGGAAGTTATGTGGTTCTTTCCACGAGCGTCGAACGTCGTCGACGCCACATAAAAAATTATGTTCAGGCGACACGACGACACCGCAAATCATGTGGATAGGTTTAAGTGAAAACGGCTGCAGTTCCTGAATGGATAGTATCTGTCACCGTATCACCGAAACGGCGATGATAAAGAAGCTACTTGAAACGTCAATAGCCGAAATATTGGATACTTTCAACACCTCCCGAAGCAGGGCAGAGCAATTTATTTGATTATTTATGCTCGTACCTCGAAAGGAGGTATAGAGACCCAGTTTCATTGAGGTAGCAGTTCATAAAATACTGGAGGAAAAATACACACAAATAAGAACTCGAAAAACTGAAGATATAATGTCACAAAAAGAACGCCTAAGACATATCAAACTATTTTTAAATTATATAAGTTTATTTGACTCAATGTTCTTAAAACGTCAATTATAAATTTTCATTGACCAGTTGTACTATATTATTGTAAACACTAATCAACATACATTAGTACACGATAATTTACCGCAAAGGGAAAATAATTTATCGCAAAGATGCTGGAATGTGCGAAACGAGCAACAAAATTTGTACGAAGTAAAGTGACTCGTAGTGGACAAGATGAGTGTCATATCAGCAAAAACCCCTCGTGGAGTAAACAAATCATTTCAAATTTAGGAACCAGTGCTGAGTACTTTGAGTGGTCTTCTATAGCAATTCTAAGAAACTTCTAACACTTTTGTTGGAATCCAGCTATGATGAACTATATGAAATATACTAGCGCAGTGAATGTAATTAAATGAACTATTGTAACTCAACAACACGGCGTAAAAGAAATTAGTTCCGTCAAATACTTTACGATAATAATAAATTTATTGTCAAAAAACAGTACAAACTGCGTATGACCACGTGGAGGAAAAAAAACTAATTTACTCTCCGGAAGCAAGCAAGGGACCATCCCATCAATTCCGATCAAGGGCCCTAAGGCAGAGGCGGATTCAAAAAATTCAGCAAAAATTCCTAGATAAGATAAAAAGTTAGCTGCGAGTTATAATACTAATAGAATGTCAATATGTTTGTAATTTTAAGCAAAAAATTACATGTAAGTTATTATCGAACTATAGATTATTCTGAGTATAGTGCTTAAAAATTGAAATAACACTAAATTCACGATTTATTGTTACAATAGACCCGCCCCTAGACAAAGCCTAGAGAACCTGTATGATAAATCCGCCTCTACCCGAAGGAAAACCGGAGAAAAACCCGGGCCAGGATGGGGCTACAGAATTTATGTACACAAACGTGCCAATGTTGAGTACACATAAAACTAAATTAATATGAGCCATAAGACAACACAATCATGCAAGAAAATAGTTTTTGAAATTGTTATAAGTTGTTTAAAAAGTACTACAGCAATGGCGTGATAAAGTACAAGACGAATTTAACATTTATTAAAATCAATAAACTCTTTTACAGTGTAGAAGCACTGGTGCAGGAGGTAGTTTTTAACCGCGGATTTGAAGATATTCAATTTCATAATATCTTTTATATTCTTGGGCAGGGAATTATATAGAACGATTCCCGAATGGTATGGTCCCTTTTGGCAAAGAGTGGTTGACACTCTAGGGCGATGAATATTACTACTATTGCGTGTATAGTGTTCGTGAACGAGACTGTTTCGTATAAAGAAAGGGTGGCACTTCAGTAATTCGGTCTTAACAAACACGACTGTTTCATAAATATAAATGCAGGGAAGTGTTAAGATATTTAATTCCTTGAATAAAGGTTATATGAAAGGAATCTCTGAAATTATTCAACTCAACGGATCGGAACGGAATTTGGGAATGGGACGAACTGGTACAAGATAAGTGGGAAGATCTGGAGGGAAACAAATGGGACAAAACAGAGATTACACACAGGAAATGAACGAAAGGAAATTAATACATGATTATTGAATTAAACGACCTTATTTTCACAGACTGGATATATTACCTATTAAAGAAAGTACACTACATTTCGATACCCATTATGGGTCATAATCAGGCAAATACTAATAGGTCGTTTAATAATTATATTCGAGCCCGATAATTATTTTTTAGTTCCACAAACGTAATTTCAATATGAAATGAATATACCTTGAAGAGGAGTGGCCTCGACGTCTATAGGGCATTTGAGTCTTCAGGTGAGGTCATAATCTTTTTTTCATTTAAGGGGAGAAGGAAGCGAGGATTTCCTAGAGCCCAGTTTTAGAGGTACTACTCCGTCATATGTCCTTCGAGGACCACGGAAACGCGGAACATCTGCCAGTAACCGACTCCCAATCTGTGTCAGTATCTATATCGGTGAACTGAACCACTCGGTCATCGTTTGGTGGACGGGAGTAACCGGAAGACGGATGACGTAACCCGCCAGAACCATGAGTTGTTGCAGGAAGGTTTTAACGACAGCTTTCCATCACTTGAGATGCTCATAGCGTCCGTCTGTCCTTCGATGAATCGATCTATCGACGGATGGCGAAGCATGAGCGAGAGCAATTGGTGCCAATTACGGGGAGAAGGCGAAAGTACTGTGTAGGAGGAGGAGGAGGAGAAGGAGATGGAGGCTATAAAAGGAGAAATCAGATCATATCGACCAGAGAACCATAAAGAGCGAGCGAACTTATGACTAGGCGTCAACTGTTTTCTTTACACTCTCCAAAAACGAACCACCAAGAAGTCGCTAGGAAGTATTTACGTATTTCCCTTCGTTTATTTTCAATGCTTTATCTACACTTCACTCGAACGTAACCAAATAATTATATGCAACCCATGTTATATTGGGCTCAAACAAAACTAAGTGAGACTGCAACGAAGAGGAGAATGTATTATAAATAGACAAGTAATGTGGAAGACCTTCGTTCATTGATTTTCCACTCTACAAACCCTACTGTATGGCTGCAAATTTCATTGAAATTCTTTAAGTCCTTTGCGAAATTATTTTTTCTTACATGAAAATTATGCATAAGAAAAAATGCTGGTTTTATAAGTAAAGACCTGAATATAAATGGCATGAGAGCAAATAATCATCGAAGAAAGTTCTCTCCATATCAATGTTAAAACATCAACACGAAGACTTCTTGTTTTGCAATATCATGCGTTAGGTATCGTTACGTATTTTACGCTTTGTACATCGGATCTGCACACAAATAAGTATTAAAATTGCATATTGACAATTACAATTCTCGCATCTTCCATTTATGAGTGTGTTCCTCCACCAAAATAGGAATTTTGAAAGCGATTTTCTACATCGTCGTCTCAGGAAGGAGTCGTACTCGCAATTGCATAAACACTGCTCCACTTCCAACACGCGAGCGAGCAACTCCTCCAAAAAGCTTGAGAAGAAAAACAACGGACACGCAGCTTGCAAACGAGGGTTTTCCACCAAAGCGCAGGTTTGTCAGTGACGCAAGATTTACGTTGTCAACGAATTCTCCGCTATCGTGTGCTTCTGCTATTAACGTATAAGGTTGAAGAAATCGCTAATCCTACTTGGAAACGATACCACTCGCTAATAATCACGACCTACTGGATCGTTCTACTGAATATCGGATTTATACGTCGCGAGATAATCGAACCCACAATTTGGGGATGTCTGCGGCGCATTCCACGGGAAGATGGTCGGAAACCGGACCACATTGCGAGATAGTTTGATTTTAGTACTCTACAAAAGATAGGGGTGACAGGAAGACTATTAAAGGGTTCTAATGACCTTGGCGTTGACGAGTCCTAAAACCCCACAAAGAAAGAAAAAGAAAAAAAGACTATTACTTAATTCTTTGAGATACTATAACCGTTGTAGATAGTGATAGTAATATCCTCAAAACTCGGCACGATATGGGATGGCATCATATACATACCATTCTCAGAAGTATTAATCAGAGGGCCATGCAAATCCCGCTCCTCTGTAGCCCAGGAAGTTCCTCCCAAAAACATTCAGGCCAATGCTGCGCCGTTAAATTGTCCATCCGTTTCTCTTCCTGAAGATTGAAAATGTTGTATTCGTAATTATAAAACTCAGGTGTTTCCCAACAATGTCATATTTTGTGCGCGCTGGCATTAATGACACGGCGAAATGGCGACTAATCACAATATTGATGGATATTTATTGTACGGTATGAAATATACTATCATCTTTGTGTTTTAGATATCAATTTTCAGCGACACTTTTCTCATACTATTCTCAGTGGATCTACTAAAATATTATTTTAAATCTTTGTACCTTGGGAAAATCATCTTCACATATGAAACAATATTTCTTGAACATCTTTTTAAATAAAATCGAAATGCGCCATCTTAACATAATATGTATTTGAAGGAATGTAACTGTNTATATATATATATATATATATATATATATATATATATATATATATATATATGTATATATATATATGTGTGTGTGTGTGTACATGTGTGTGTGTCATGACAAACTTCTCCCAAAATATTGATATCCGTCGGAAGTACAGAAATGAAAGTGAAGAAAGAAAATTAAGACTTGGAAAGTTCAAGCTGAAGGAACATTGACTTCCAGGGATAAAGTGAACAGCGACTGGCAGCTGAATGATCAATGAAGGAGAGTGTCGGAAGACGGCGATCACGGAAGTGAGGTTATGTCAGACATAAACAAGAGCAGTTTAGTTTATGGACATCACAGAGACTGTGAGGAATACAGTATATCTCGTCTTTCTTCGTTCAACCATTTTTATCTTTTTATTAAGGTTCGAAATGTTGTTCCTTGCTTCAGGATCGTCTAGAATTTTAGTCCTCACTGAACTCATTTCCTCAAAATGTTCTTTTTTCACAAATTATCAATAAGTTGCGTATTTATTTATTTTTAATAAAATCCATACAAAATGAAATAGGTAGACAGGACTAAAATATAAAAAACAAGTTTTATTCAGTTATATTACATTAAAAATCGCAAGATCCCTTTTAATTCTATTCTCTAGATGAAATTAAAACAAATTCATTTCGTCGAATAGAATTTTCAGAGTGATGATAAAAGACAATTATTAAGGTTATTATTATTATTATTATTATTAAAATCCTGTATCATGTCTGTATAACTTTAAGTAGACGCAGCATATAATAAAATTTGAAAAATCTACAAAATTAAAAAAAAGTAGACGTCAACTCATTGAGACTTTTAATAATATCACAGTAATGTAACTACTCATAACCAAGCAATATTTTTGAAAACTGTGTCAATGTATAATAAAGGAATGACCATTTATTCCATTGCACACTACGTTCCATCAGAACAAGTATGGAGATTCGAACCAATAAATTAACAAGGAGAAACATTAAAACCATCACGAGTCTTCTGTTGTTTTTCTTAGTTTCGCGAGATTGACATAACCCTGAAGCAATTCCGAGCAGCTGTAAAGAGTAAGATGAGCTATTAATTTCCCATCATACCAACAACTTATATGGGAAAAGCTTTCTATCCGTGCGTGAAAGTACTTGGATACCGAAAGCAAGAAACGACGAAGTGCATAAGAAGAAGAAGGTAAGAGCGATTAAGATCATTCTCTCAATGAACTGCACATCATCACGCTCTCTAGCAGGCGCTCGGTCGGGGCGTTGAGGATTATTATTCGCAGTTAATTAACGCTGAGAAGGCAGTGGTCAGCATGACGTCACTCCTTCCACATAAGGACTGTGGTTTCAGTCAAGTCCGGAATAATAGACGCTATGTTCGATATTTTCTTTACGATGGGGATTGGTCCACGAAGAAGGAACTAGAATAATCAATGGTGAAGCAAGCTTTAATAGCATCCTGGGCATTAACTTAGAGTGACACGCCCTCCCTTTATTTTTAATTTCGTTCACTTAATTTTTCTATACAAAAAATTAGAATTTTGAATGTGAAATTTGTTTTCATATTCATTTTAGCATAATATTCTTATTATAATTAGTTTGTAACAAAACCTGTGCTTGCGAAAGTCAATTCTTAGTTGTAAAGAATAATATCTAATTCACATTTTTGTACAAATAAATAAATAAATGGAAGTTCTTAAATCTAATTACCGACCCATAGAGACGAATAAGAGCTGCCTTTCTTGTAGAGTGAGAGAGCATTGGTTCAATCCCCGAATTGGCAAACTACTTTTTCAACTGAGTTTTCCCTTTTCACTTCAACTAAATTGCAAGAAACGAGGCATCAAATTAATTAAAATAACCTATTTACATCTGTGAATAATGAAAAAGACGGCTGGTTTACAAACCAACACTCAAAATACTACTATTTCATGTAATTGTTTAAAAGTAACATATTTAGTTCACAAGAGCTACTTAAAAAATAATTTAGTGCAAGAGACATGTTGAATAAAAATAATAGGAAGATATTAATAGAAAATAAAATGTTTAGTCATTTTATCAATGCGTAATGGAGCTTGGAAGTATAGGGGATAATTTAACAACGTAATAGTGGTCTACAAATGCCAGAAGAAAAGACAGAGCGAAAACAAATCCACTTAATGAAAGAAAGGAGAACAACTATAACAGAAAAGAGAGGATACTAATAGACTCGTAATTCAACTACAATTAATGTCTATTATATAATCGAATTAATTAAATAATTAAAGACTTATGACGCACGATTACTAGATATTTTGTGATAAAAATTTCGACATTACGGTGAAGTCGTCGTTAGGTGCACAAATTATAACAAGAAACAAAAATATTGAACGTAAATATAAACACAAAACATGTTTACAAAAAATCAGAAACCACACAAAATTGTTAATATTGTATTGTAAATTCCAGATAGCATTTCTGTGTGTGAGCGTAAATTCAAACTTCCGGGCGTATTTTTTCATATCATTTATGTTAATTATGGAATAAAACGACCTAATCACATAGACTAATTTATTAACACTGTGGGTCATCTTTAGGCAAGCAATGAAAAACAATCACTTTAATCGTCATTTATGATATACAACGTTTGCAGACGAGTTATTCTTGAGATAACTTTGCAAGGAGATTTCTAGGGGAAAATATTAATTAAAACTAGTGATGCAAAATCATTGCACATACTTTCTCATATACGTTTCTCCGTCTGCAGCACAGAGTGAAAAAATTAAATAGTGAAAGGGTCATTTCTGGCGGGGTCCTCTATATTTTGGTCGTCTTCCAGTGCTTTTTTCATCCTCAAAGTCGCTAGATGAACTTATTACTGTCTTATTTGAAGGTTAAAAAAACATTCAGAATAATATTTCAAAACAAATAGCGACATATCAGTTTTATAAATATCGTAAAAGTGTTACGTAAATGTAATTTTGTTGTAGACAGAAATTTATGTATTTTCGTATTTGCAGTGCGTTTTCTGTCCTCCTATGTATTTTATCATTATCATATCTTTCATTTCAGTTTACTAACAGTGTATTCTACTTCTGCTTGGTCCATTTACACTGCACAATATTATTCAAGCTTTTTGAAACAGTAAACAAATTCGCAAATGTAGCAGATATAAATTATTTTACTGCGTCTATACCAAACTTTCAAGCGAAATACCGCTAATGCGAATGTAATGCATTCTAATTCTACTTTAAGTACAGAAAATTTAAGCAAAATCGTTGGATCAGTTTTTGAAAAATATTCAAAAATGTTCTTTGACCTTTATGTGAAGTGCCCTTTGTGTTCAAGTAAAATGAAAAATTGAAAGCACGTGCATATGTTAGAAGTAAATTCTACCCTAAATACGAAAAATGAAAATAAAATATTTTTCCATTCGGTCAGGAGCGCTGCGCACAGACGGACGGACAGACGGACGGACAGACGGACGGGCCGGACGGACGTCCAGCCAAAAACAACTTTTTCGGAATCAGGGGTCACCAAAACGGATATTTCCGCCAAAATCGAATGTTTTCACGATTACAATACTTTCTATATACTACGTATATGAGAAAGTAAAAAATAATAACCAATTCAAGAAAGAATCAGGGGGTTATTTAAGCGACAGAGTTGCCTAATCAATGACGGATGTTTGACCATCACATCTCTGGACTGTCTCGTCTTCTGCTCATCCATGCTGAGTACATTATTGAACCAAATATAACATTTTGGTAGAATCAAGATTCGAAAAAAAAATTGATACTGTATTTTACAAATATTATTGCGATTCCGAAAATATAAGTTGTTTTTGTCGCTCTTGACATTTACAGTAATTATTAAAAGAATTGTTTTGCATTATTTTCTTGACACCGCCGCCGGTTTTATATGTAGTTTACGATAATTTCAATATTTAAACAATTGTTCGGTTACAGTCGGCGATGTTAGGGCTGTTAGTCCGGGCGATTCCGTTTTAAGAAAATTTGTTGTAAGTGTGAAGATGGAGGCGATGGTGGAGGTAGCAGCACTCGCGGAAGGATATACGAAGAAAACAGGATAGCTATTCTTCTTTTTTATTAAAGTCAGTTGAACAAAGTGTAGTTGCCTCACAAACGTTGTATATCAAACATTACATTTATAAAAAATACACACCGGAGTTTGAATGTACGCACTGATACTGAAAAGCTATCTGATTTATACAATACAATATTATAACATGTTCGTGTAGTTTCTGCTTTTTTTTGTAAAGGTTTTATATTTATGCTTCATATCATGTTCAATTGTATGTTGGTATGATACTTGTCAAAATTTGTTATTATTTGATCACCGCCGATGGCTTAAATCCAAGTTGAAACGTGAGCTCTTCACAAAATATATATGTTGTTCATAGAGAGCCGTAAGTCTTTCATAATTTATTTAATTACATTATATAATGGACGTTAATTGTAGTAGAATTTGTAGTAGTAAAAACGGTGAGAATTCTACTATAATGTTAAATTGATCCTATTATGGTTGGAAACCACTGAAGGAAATTCAGAGAAAAGTGTGTGAAAACACGGAAAAGTCTCTTGTGTCAGCAGAAGTGAGCACAATCATCACGTCGTACTCCATTCTCCTCGCTTGGCTGGACACCACACCCTCTCCACACATTCGGTACAAGGAAAAGAAAGACGAAGTCAAAGCAGCGAAGCACAACTGCGAGTTCCGCCCCGCGCGACCAACGTGGAGGAATGGATCTATCTCAAGAACGAGGAGAAAGGTTTGTCCGCTTTCAGTTTCACTTCAAGGGAATCAGTAATCGAAGCAAAAAGTCTGAGACGCGAGCTTCTCTCCGCAATTCTTTCTACCTTGTCTCTCAGAACATCTTGGACGGAGTAGATTCTCATAGGTATTAGAACCATTTAATCATCAATGTTGATTCCACCCTTCAATCGAATCTCTAGGAATGGTCGCTTGCTTGATTCCGGGGTGTAAATTAGTTCACAGGTCGTCATCCACTTTTTGTAACAGTTTTGTGACAATGATTATTTATTTATTTATTGTTTATTTATAATTACATTATCGTTTTTACCACATTGTTCAAATATCGCATGCTTTAACAACAATTACAAAATATTTGACAATAAAATTTATGTATTTACAAAGATCTTCTAAATATATCTGTTCTTTATATCCGAGTTCATACTGTAGCAGTTTTAAACTTCGTAACACGCTAGAACATATCCTATTTTCGTTTCCATCGTTACCGATATTAAGAAAAAGGGTATATTTTTAACTTTAAACAAAAATATTTTGCTGAATTACAAAAAAAAAATATTTTCTACATTTTAATCTAATGATTTCATAATTTTTGTAACAGAGTATTGAGAACCACTTGTATACTCTATCCAGTTATAAATAAACAATTACCAAGAAATAAAAACGTAGACTGGAGTCAATACATACTTGTTTGTCCGGGCCAAATCAGGTCAATCTGAGTGAAAACTAAACTTATGCCAACTTAAATTGCGATGATGGGGTATAATCATTCTATTTTTTATCATTTTCACATGAAAATACACTGGAGATGCATTTTGTGAATATTTGATATTTATCTTCACTCAATACAAGTACAATAAGATATTCTCGTTCAATCCAAAACTCACACCTATATTTATGTGGCAAAAATGAATCAAAAATCAAAATTATTCGATTGTATGGGAGAACGTTCCTCTAAAGCAGAAATCGGTTAGAAAGACACTATTTAATTAAAATTTTAAACATGTCGATCAAAATTGACGGTACTTTTAAGTACCATCAAGTAAAAAAGCGTTAAAAAGATACGAAATCGACATCATCTTTAGGTAGAACTAACGTAAAAGAATTAGAAGAATAAATTCTCTAAAATTGGCACGAATAAAAAGAATTATACGAATATATTTTGATTGCAACTTTAAAAACCAAAACATTTTTCCAATAATTTAAATGAAATAATTGTTACAATTATGACATAATGTAATACATGTTAAGGAGATAGTACTTCTTTCTTAAAAAAGACCGATTTTTAATTTTCCGATTTCGGAAGATTACAGTATTGTAACGTTTTTTTTTATCACTTTCAAATATATGTCACCCGAAATTAGAAAAAGATACTTAATTTTTCCGAGGTCTGACACAGGAATCACAGAACAGTTGTGCTCGGCCGCCATACAAGATCTTCTGTATTTTAAACTAATCAAGTGAGTTCCGGGATATTGTTAATACTCCTGTATTAACTGAAGGTTACAAACTAAATCATTTTTTCATGATAATAACTCGCCATATTGTGTTACAAAAACAGTTACTACAAAAGCAAATAAAACAAATATACTTCTCAGTGATTTGACTCATTTGGATCGTTAGTTCTATTATTGTCTTGGACTCGGACTAATCGGTGAATTTCCGCACATTAGTTCTCCAGGACGTGCTTCGGAGAGCCCTGCAGCACACCATTACAATCCCCATACCTGCAGTTCGCGTCCATCATGAAGGTGGAGTCGATGTAAGCGACAGAGGAAACCGGCAAAGCGTTTGCTAACCTCAACCACTTTCTACCGTTATTTCCATAATCTCTGTTCCGAATCGCTTCGATCCACCGAGCGACCGACTGGTCTCGGATTTCCGAAACAGATGTTGCCAATGCGAACTTTGGCTCCCCGATTTATTAGAGCAAGCGGAATGAGATAACAGCGGCGGAGTTTGGAAATTCGATGCTGAATTTCGGTAAAAGAATTCGGTCGAAAATTGGGGTCACCCAAGAAAGGGAGAGGAACGTTAAGGTCAAACGACGCATTCATTAATTCACTCATCCACATACTGTCAAACGTAAGATCAATTATATTTTAAGGGGAGGGCTAGGAAGTTTTGACATTTACATTTTACCAAGATTTTATATAGTTTTGTTTTTTATTCACATATATCATTTCAAAAAACTTCTGCACTTACAAAAAGCAGAAACATATTTTGTGTTTATATTTCTGTTTATATCATGTTCATTTGTACTGTTATGTTTATTGTTATAATTTGTTATTACTTGATCACCTGACGACGGCGTAAATTCACGTCAAAACGTAATGAGCTATTTACAAAAAAAATAAATAAATTATTCGTCCATAAAAGGTCGTAAGTTTTTAATTACTTATTTGATTTGATTTGATAATGTATGTTAATAGTAGTAGAATTAAAACTATTTAACCCTTAACTGTGGGGAAAACGCAACACTTTTCACGGTCACGGCATCCGGACACCGGCTACGTGACGCGCTGCTCAAAGCTTATTAGAAACGCCAGTGAATCCGCTCCAATTACGCAAAATGTCCGTCGGCTGCTCCAGAATGCTTTTTCTGTTTTGTGCGCAAAGGAACATGAAGACGAAGTGGGTGTGGGGGAGGGGTTTCCTGCAATTCCTGATTGCTCTAAGCGATCACTTTTTACTTCCTTTTACGAGAATGTAGGGGTAAAGATAAATCGTTAGGCGTAAGGTTTCGTAATAGTGTTGCAAGATAATGTCTCTAATGAGACCCATTTTATTTCGAAATCAACTGAGTACCCCCAAGCCAGTGTCTCAGGTGATAGCGTCATGGCTCATTACCATTTCATCCCGAATTCAATTCCCGGTGGAGTCAAAAAAAATTTCGTAGTTTTTCACTTTAATGCATATAGTTCTTATATCTGTGATTACTGAAAATAAATAAATATATATATATGGTAGCTGTGTCAACTGAAAAGCAAAACTCCGTCTCTCCACGTCCTACTACTCCTAGTATCAATAACTCTTACTATTACTATCTACTTCTACTTACCAATCCATGTGGGCCAAGTTTTTGGAAAACCCAGCTAACCGACTCACCCACTAACAATAGCTCTACCACCCTCCTCCTACCTCTTATCGCTCCACGTAGATAAGCTTCAACAGCATGCAACATTTCCCATTTTAAAATACTATAATAAAAAGCTGAGTTCTGCGACTTCACTCGTCTATATACTCTTGCGAATATCATTCCTGAACCTTAAATGATAACCATGGAATATTTTCACCGAAGCAAAACACCCATGATAAATGAATAGCCAACAAGAGACAGCAATGCGTGGTCATTAGTACTACGGGAAAACCAGGAGAAACAAGAAAGAGTTGATAATATGTTAGCGAAGAATCTTCAACACACAGAAACAACTCCTTCTCACTAATAATTTAATGATCTTTCACTGTCTTCTTTCAAATAATCTAGGAAATATTTCGGTGCCATTATAAACCTCTTTCAGTTTTTCCTCCAATCATATGTATTGTTCACTTTTATTAAAGTACTAAAGGTCAGTACTAAAGTACTAAACGTTTGACACTTTCGAAAACTTAAATTTCTCTTTTATATAGTAGTATGATGATGGTGTGCAATGATACATCAATGGGGTCATTAACAGTTTTCCTCTTGAGCCGATCATGTAGAAACCATCCACGTTTATTAATTAAAAAAGGTAAAAATCATACGTCGGTTTCGTCAACAATCAACTAAACCACTAAACTAGACTCCCAAATTAACGAAATAAACAATTTAAGTAGTGATATTCATCAGGTACCACTAAAATATTGAGTTGGGAGGCCTCAGGTTGGAGCGCCAATTGTAATAGAATTAAATGAATGATTCAAAAAAGGCCGCACATTGTAAAACTGTATTATATTATCGTTAAATGGCTAGTTCAGGGATACCAAAATTTGGATAAAAATATCGCATGCCCTTCCTACCATTACCGACCTACGTTGTAGAATAAATTCCGATCGGCAACTAACGCTCATTTACTTGCCTCACTCGGTGGAACGATGACTGATGCCTAGCTGTCATTGAGATTTAATTGGAAATAGGGAAATGGGTTCAGTCGATTCATTGGCGTTAAACACACACAAATCTTTCTCGAAGGTAACTCATTTTTCATAAAAAGTTGATATAATTCAATCAAAACAAATACATAATTATCATGGCTACAAATAATCCCTTTTAGCATTTCCCAAAAAATAAGAATAAAACATGCAAATTCACTACCACACATAACAAATCTTAAATTAACACCGATTTTACACAAATAGTTATTCTTTGACAAACAACAATGGAACTTGTCCGTTCAAGAACATCATACGAGCTGAAGGTTCAGTGAACATCATAACAGTTTATGAACAGTAACGTTCATCCAATCTGATAACTGCACAGCCGCGAACAGTGAGGAAGATTGTGTCATTAACCAATTGTCTTTAGCAAATACATTAGACACAAGTAAATAATCGAATCACACAATGCTTTGATAGTGGAAATCTTAGTAGTAGCGAACCGATGTCAGACGTCATTCGAGATAAAAGCTGCAGAGGCGAGACATCTTATGGAGTCATCTCATTGGCGTTTTGATTACGACCAGGTGTCAATCAGCTGCCCTCCAAACAGCAACTCCCATAGGACCTCGTAGATACTAGCTATGCTTAGCTTCACGTTTACCGGTATTGACAGTGTCTCCGAAGAGTCGAGAGTTCAATCGATTTCGATACGAGTGTCCCGAGGGCGCTTTTGGGTTAAGTTAAACATCACTGATAATCATTATCGGATGTCAAAACTTATAAAAGTGGAGTGTCGACTTTGAGAAATCTCGACGAGTGTCGTTCGGTGTCCAATCCTCGCGATCTAAGATGTCGATATTTCTGGATAGAGGCGGACGCCAATAATCTCCGTCGATCTGTCAACCACAATCATCGTAACCACCATGAATTCATAGTAAAAGTAATCTAATCATAAGGGAGACTTCCAAGTACGCCTGCCTGTGCTTAAATATCTTCATTCCCTCTTCTTCTACTTTGGAAGATTAGTTTTACTCCGCCTATTGCATACTTCACGATGTTTATTGACCAATATTGCTAAAAGTTTATTTCACGTTATTTCTCCTGATTGGCTGTGGTCCTTTGACGTTGCTGCCTTAATCAGCCTACCCCCGATAGTACTTTAGTCACGTGATGCCTCGTCTCGTGATGTAGTATCTTCGCGTGACAGCCGTCTGTATACTTTGATAAATTGTGGCACCAGTTACACACAAAAGACCCCTCAGCTGGCCATAATACCATCCCCTTTTCGTCCTACGGAATCCCCTCAGTTTCAGAAAAAAGATTCCCCTTTTGTCATTGCACTAGCTTTCTAAATCGTACATAAATCAGGCCGTACACAGATCTTACGCAGCCTCTACATATGTAGGTTCGCCGAAGGGCAACCCTCACCCCTCTTTTGTTATACTTCAAGGAAGTCAGACAGTCGTTTTCCCT